>CM077572.1:47689517-48289517 GCA_039657325.1 Stephania cephalantha | reverse complement strand
GATAATCGGTGTAAATTCTGATCATGGGACGTCCCAATAGATGCCATAAGGCCATGAGGAGATGAATATCTTCCGTTGTCCATAAAAAATTTACATTACAAGGAAAAATATTCAACGAACATCTTGAAAAGGGTGGCGTCCAAACAATTTCTACGCCATTTGAGAATAATTGTTGATAAATTATGTCAACCAAAGGTTGTTGTATACCAGGATTCAAGATAGTCTGAGCAAAGTCTTGATTGCTAGTCATAATTCAGTCTCAGAGAGAGTGTAAATGTTATCATCAGAAACTGATCTGGTTGATGATGAACATTTAGATTCGCCTTGATCCATACGATCATTCAATTTGTTTTGCATTTCATGCATTTGTTTGAGTTGGTCGAGAATGACCTGGGCAATATCAGGGCTTAATGAGGAAGAAGCCATAGTTGATGATTCAGTTTGAGGTTTTGGTTTTGCAACCACTTCTTTGAAACTTGATGATAAAGAATGGAACTCACTGAGTTTGATGGGAGTGGGAGGAGTTATTGGTTTGGAAATGAATGCACGATTGAATTTATCCCACCATTTGCATGAGATATCTTGTGACAGATAGGTAAATGATCCGAGATTATTTTTTGTAACTTCATGAGTAGCATAATGCCACTTGAGTATCCATGGAATGGAATGTTGATGAATAAAATGTAGCAAAGATAAATTAGATTTTTCATAAGCTTTCAACACAGTTGAAGGAAAAATATCAGTTGTCGGTCCGAACTTTGTCCACCAATCAGTTATAAACCATTTTGGTAGAGAAAATTTGATGGATTTCTTAAATGTTATATACCATGAATGTTTAGTTGATGGATCTTGATAAAAGATAACATTACGCCAAACGTCCATGTAATCTTTGTAGTTGATAGTAACAGCAGGTTTATCTTTAGCGATAGTCATTGATTGATACATAAATGGACTATGCTGTATTGAATTGTTCAAAGAACACCATTCAGCAGAAGTTAGAACCTTTTTGTATACGAAATTTTGAATAAGCAATTTCATCAGAGTTTTCTCTTGTGAAATGTTCAACTTGCACAGAATGTGTATGAATGAGTATAGTCTCATAAAATTTGATATTGGTATGAGGTCTTGATGGAAAATAGTGAATACCAGGAGGCATGATTTGGCTAACTTGTGTATCCAGAGGTTTATTAAGAAGTTGATCCTCAATAATGAGAAGGAGATAACGATTGGTCAAAAGATATTCAGAATGAGTTTCAGGCTCAGAAAGAGGTTTGTAGCGATTCATCGCTATGGATTTGCCTTTATTCATGATCTGTAAACAATTTATAGATGAAGGAGAAGTGAGAAATTCTCTTGATAAGAAATCAGGAAGAGAGTTATCAGTACCTTTAATATATTCAATATCAAAATCAAATATACTTAGTATTGCTTGCCAACGCGCAAAAATCTGTTTTGAAACCAAATTTTTAACATCTTTTAAAAGAATTTATTTTGCAGACTTGCAATCAACACGAATCAAAAACTTTTGATTTAATATATCAGATTGAAATTTTTGAACACAAAGCACGATCGCTAAAACTTCTTTTTCGACAGTCGCATAATTGCGTTGAGCTTGATTCCAAAGTTTAGATGTGAAACAAACAAGTTGCTCATTCCCACCGGGGGATTTTTGAAGGAGGATACCGCCATAACCAGTAGCAGATGCATCAGTTTGAATGATTTTGAAATAAGTAGGGTGAGCCAAATGAAGGCATGGTAAGGCTTTGACCTTTTGTTTGATGGTTTGAACAGCTTTGGTATGCAAAGGAGTCCAAATAAATTTAGAATCATTTTTTAATAATTCCTGTAATGATTTTCTATCAGCTGCCGCATTTTGATAGAAATCAGAAAGGTAATTAAGACAACCAAGAAAGCGCTGTAATTGATTTTTATCATTTAATTGATCTGGAAATTTATCAGCAAAGTTTATTACCCTATTGACAGGAGTAATAGTTTGCTTTGATATTTTGAAACCTAAGAAGGTAACATCCATTTGAAAAAGATTCATTTTCTTTTGAGATAGCACAAGACCATTTTTTATGATAAGTGCTTGAAAGGTAGATAAATGTTTCTCATGTAGATCAATGGATTTAGAGAATACCAAAATATCATCAATGTAAACAAGGATGAAATCATGGTAAGGATTGAATATATCATTCATGATTTTCTGAAATTCAGAAGGAGCATTTTTCAAACCAAAAGGCATAACATTCCATTGATGTTGTCCAAATGGAGTGTTAAATGCAGTTTTGTACCTATCAGCAGGATGAACTTGAATTTGCCAAAATCCAGATTTGAGATCAAATTTGGAAAATACTACTGCATTAGTAGTAGCTTTAATAAGATCATTCTTATTTGGCAAAGGATATCGAATTGTTTTAAGAACTTTATTCAAATGTTTATAATTGATAACAAGTCGAGGAACACCTCGTTCAAGTTCAGGGGCATTTTCTACATAAAATGCAGTATAGCTCCAGGGAGATTGAGATGGAGTAATTAATTTTTTCTTCAACAAATCTTTAATTTCATTTTGACATAATTCTCTTAGTCGAGAATTCATTTGTGAAGGATTTGCTTTTGTAGGAATCTTTGATTCATTAAATTCAGATATATAAGGAAGGGAAACTATATGATGTTTACGATCCCAAAATGCAGAAGGAATATCAGAACAACATTGTTGTTTGATTTTTGATTGAAAAGTTTCTAATTTTGATTTAAAAATTGAAGTTTGTAAACGAAAGGTAATAAAAAGGAACATCGGCGAGATAATAGAAAGACTCTAATTTTTAGCACATGATAATACGTGGATATATAAATCTTTTTCAATGTCGAATTGTACATTTTTTTCTCTCATTTGAATATTTGTTGTTGATATATATTTTCAATGTATGTATGTCAAATTCTGCTTTTTTGGGGGATGTTAGCAGCCCCAAGGAGTTGTTGGAGGGGGTGCAGGCGATGGAGTAGGTCCTATGGTTGTATTTTCAGGTTTAGAGGTTATGAAGAACCAATTGGATTAAGCTTAGGTTTGAAAACAAAACAAAGCGGAATTGAGACGGATTAGCAACGGAATTCAGAGATTCCGTTGCTATTCCGTCTCTAATTTTCGAGGAATAGATGCATGAATCAGCAACGGATCAGAGACGTAATATAATAATTCCGTCTCTGATCCGTTGCTAATCGAGACTCGATCGTAGACGGAATCCAATAATCCGTCTCGATCCGTTGTTAATCGAGACGATCGAGATCGAATAAATCTTCGCTCGATCCGTTGCTAATCAGAGACGGATCAGAGACGAAATTTTGCATTCCGTCTCTGATCCGTCTGTGATTAGCAACGGATCAGAGACGGAATGCAATTACAATTGTACCCCTTAGAAGAATTTCCATTTATGTTCCGTCTCTGTTCCGTTTCTAAATTCCGTCTCTAATCAGCAACGAAAACACATTTCCGTTGCTGATTGAATCAGCGACGACGATTTTAGAGACGGAATAGATTCCGTCTCTGTTCCGTTGCAGAATTGAATTAGAGACGGAATTTATGCTAATCAGATACTGAAATTTTCGTTTATGATCTGCAGTTTTTTTTGTAAGGGCAAACTTCACTCTCAGTTGCATGGTGACCTGAACTAAGTTAAGGCTCTGATACCAAATTGATGTAGCGAAAGTCTTCCAAATTGATTATTTGAAATCCACGAATAATACAATTCATGGCCTTGAGAATTAAAACTCTAATTCTCTAAAAAGAAATCAAATTCTTTCGTTAATCAAATCAAAGTCCACTAATTACATCAACTTGGCCATATATATAGGCCTTTAATTAAGGACACAAAAAAAAAAAAAAAAGAAACGCACAATGCAACTTCCTAATTAACCTATAACACCTAATTAACGACTTAGCTAATAAATAGCAATACAAATTTTTTTTTAATTCTACTGCATGCACGACTCTTCACACCTACTTTCCAAATAATTTTGACACAATGATATTTATACTTAATAAAAGTTACTAAAAGAACATATCTCTAATATTTCTAAAATAACTAATGATCCTAACTTCTAATTAAGTTGAATAAAGACATAAACACCCAACAAAACCTTCCTAATCCTTGTCACATAATATATTAGCCGTGCGTCACATTTCCTAATGAACTTAACTTCCTAAAACTAAAGTTCAATCAACTTTCTATATAACTAAAAAACTATGTCAATATTAACTAATTAAATAAAATACGACACTAAAACCCATGACCCTTCTTATGCGTACGCAACATTGCTTGGCCCAACAAGCAATGTGATGATCTCCATATCTGACCTTCATCAGCTTATCAGTGAGGAAGCGACTTGAGAGAGGTGTTTTGGGAGGGACGATGACAATGTTGCTTCAACGGCTCTCCAGCTGGTTCTCTAAGAGTTTCACTAGCATGTACACGTCTCCGAGCAGTGGCCGCAATCATGGCCGAGTAGATCTTGGATTTCAGTGTCATTGGTTCATGTTTAATCTGGGTAGCCGCGTCGTCATCGAGTTTAAGCGGTGTGTGTTTCTCCTCTCCTATTTCTTTTGGATTTGCTATCTCTAGTGTTTAGGGTTGTGTTTAGTTCAGTTATCTAGGGTTTAGGTCAGTTTGGTTCCCGCCTGCGTGCGAATGTTGCCTCTACTGTTGTGATTTGTTTATCTATTGGTGAGGTTTCTTCCCTTTTGTTAGGGTTTTTTCTCAGCTTATATATATTCGGTTATATCTGGCTTTCCTCCCCATCAATAAAGCCTTATAGGCCTTCGATGGTGGAGTGTGGTGGGGCTTCACTGCCTCTGTTTCTCTCTTGGAGACTGAGCTTTATATTGTTTCATGAATTTATGGGTTCTCACTTATTAATGCAATTTCATTACGCCTTGACAAAAAAGCAACCATTCGGAGGTATGCACATTTCTTAAGACACGCATGACTTATCTTTAACTAGTCGGCATCCCGTGTCTTGCGCACGAGCAAGTCTGAATATTAACATATTCATTATAAAATGTTGATGAGAAAAAAGTAAGAAAGTATTATGAAATCTTTAATGGACTATCAATAACCGCTAGATCATTAGTACATTATTTCAATTGTCAAGTAATTATGATATAATTAAAAATAATTAAATATTTATATACAAAGCCATTATTGGTTTCCACTATTCGTCATGAGTTTAAGTGGATGTCTTATAGATTTGAAAAGTTGCATGACCCTAAAAAATAACCATCAAATCATATTTGCATTATTCTAATAGTCAAATAATTATGATATAATTGATTAAAACTAATTAAATAACCGTTTTATAATTATATACAAAGCCATTATTTTATTAATCGTCACAATCTTTTAGCGGGAGTTGAAGGATAAGTGGTTTTGTGACCTACAATATTTTAAATTCGTAATTTATATTTCCACATTTAGTTTGATTTAATGAAGATATAATTAAAAATAATTAAATTACCCTTTCATATATAATTATATACAAATTCATCATTATTTTTTACCAATCGTCATGAACTTAAGTTGAAGTTGAATGGTAAGAAGTTTTGTAACCTACAGTATTTTAAATTCGTAATTTTGTTTTTTATATTTAGCGGAGTTTAATGAGGTGTGTATATATATATAACATCTTTAATGTGCCACATAGCTCAAGGAGAAGTGGCTCAAGAAGAAGGCTTGAAAATATCACGTGGCATACTTAAGATATAGATATATAGATAAGGTATTTTTAAATTTAATTTACTTAAGCCATAATTTAGAATTAATTTAAAATTTGGCAACATATTGTCCTATCCTTATTTTTATATTGTAGTCTTTGACACCTTGTAGCAATGATTCCTTGTCTGAGGTGGTTTCGAAAATATCAAGATTCCTTGTTATTTAGATTAACTTATATTTACATGTAATATAAGGTAACATTCATTCATTTGCTAAATACAAAATTTGTAGTAGTTAAACACGGGAATAAAGGAAGGAAATAAAAAATTTGCTCCACTATATATGAATCGCCACACTAAATATGTGTCACGGCCCAAATCTCTAATTTGACTTTAATCTTTTAATCATGATCAAATGACCCGTGACAAGGGACCTGCTTCGATACACGTGTCGCGATCGAGGCTAGATGACTGAGGTAAATGTTATATTTGTAATGATGAATGCCTAGTGTATTGTATATATGTAGACTAATAAGTCATTCATATTAGTGAATAGGTATCGAGACATATGTGAGAACACTCCTCGAGTTGGGTGCCAGACTGTGATCGAGGTAGAGAACAATATGGTGACTTGGTATAAGCTTTATATTGCTTTTGTAAGTGATATAAGTGGGGCTATGGTTGATTAAGTATCAAATACACTTAAGTTACTAAGTTAAAACAATAGCCACTTGATATTTCTCGAGACACGTAATGACCCATCTCAACACCGATATTGAGTCACTTATTGGAGTCATTTGGCATGAGTTAGTGGGAAATGTGCTAATAGATGTACCATTAGATAGGTCTCGAGATACGTGTGCACATTAGGATCAATAGCTATCAATCAACCATATCCAATTCATGAATATAAAGTTTTTGGTCAACTTAAGCAACTCAACTCTTTCTTTTCAATTACTTAAGAGAGAAGGAAACTTGCTGGAGAAGGAGAAGCAGCTGAAGAAGAATAAGATCAACAAAAACTTAGTGATATAATAAAGGAGAGATCAAGTTTAACTAGTGTTCATCAAGTTAGGTAACTTCTTTACACCAGAGTTAGCTCAATTCAAATGAATTCATGAATTTAATGTTATGGGTTGTTGTTTTATGTCGTAGTTGATGTCATGGAACTCTAGTAGTGTGTCTGTAGGTTCCTTAGGCATTAACATGGCCTATGTGTAGAGAAAACTCAGAATTTTGATTGCAGAATTCTGGGTTTTACTGCACATACCGCGCTAATTTGGATTAGCACGCTAGATAAGGATTGGTAGCGTGCTAATGTGTCATTAGCGCGCTAACCCCAGACATTATCGCACTGGGTCTATGAAAGCATAAAAATTACAATTTTCAAAAATTCCTTAAACACTATAAAAGAGTCTAATACCCTAAGTAAAGGTCCGAACATACTCAAAACCTATAATATGATATCAGGAACCTAGGGAAGTATTCTGGGGATTCAAGTACGAGTTTCGAGATGTCGAGAGGTCGAAATAGCATAGGAAATTGCGTGAATTGTAAGTAAACTGATTGAGATGTTTCTTTACATTTCATTCCCATTCATATGTTGATTTCCAATTTGAACTGAATTGCGTTTGTACTCCATATGCCATGACTTGTTGTTTTTTCTCATTACATGAAGTTGCTTTCATGGTATAGTTGTTGATAAAATGATTTCATTGACCCCAATTCATGTGCTATTTTATTATTGATTGTTAATACATGTGGCGAGTGAAATAACATGCTATTAGATATGTATTACGTAGTGTCGTGAATTTATATCCTTTGTGCATTAGTATGCAATTGCTTTATTGGATTCTCAAACTAAATGATTTCTTGAAATATGAAAGTGGTTCTTGCATCTAGGGTCATTACATTATAGAGGTCCGTTGGACATATGGTGGTCACTAGACTTCCAGGGTGATCGAGATCTCTCCACTATTTTGCGCAACACATGGGAAATGAATCCCAGGGTTGTTGGCAAGTATAATTTACGCAGCACACAAGTATGTGATCTGGGGTTGTTGGCAAGTTTATATCGCAGGCGACTAGCACCAGCGAAAGGTTATAAAGGCAAGAGCACTGCTTAGATTTTCGCTTTGATGAAGAGCTCAGCTCCATCCTCATATAGCGGAAAGGCTGATGTGATGAAGATCACGATCGACCAGCCCTAGATCATTACTACTTAGCCATGTGTCAGTTTCATGTTGTTTAACTGAAGTATCTATTTTGCATGTTCTCTTTACAGCATATTTGCTATTATCATGCTTTTAGATACTTGTTGCAAAATAGGGAATGCGAACAAATGTCTCTCAATATTACTTTCTACATTCATGTACTCACCGTCTAGTTTGTGACAGTGGGTGCAGATCCATCGAGTAGCAGACCATGCAAATAGAAGATCGACGATTACTTCTGAGCTAGTGGAGCACTGCTACACCCGATTTTATAGGCTTGATTTTTGATGCATTACTTTTATATGTATATTATATACTTTTGGGGTTGTATATTATGGGTTAAGTGAGTAGTACCTTGACCAGACACATGATATTATATATCGTCGTTTCGTCATATATATGCATGTGATCTTTATTCCCTGATTTTTTTTCCACAATTGTTAGGACTCATGTTATAAGCTTCCACTAGATTGTTAAGACTTCCGCTGAATAAACTTATAAGTAAACAAGATTTTAATTAACTTCGATTTATGAATTGACAAATGATATGTATAATTTTATATTCATTTTAAAAAACAATAAGTAGGTAAATAGTTTTGGATAGGCTGACTAGTCCCTTATTAGGTCCATTATGGTGAGATCAGGGCTTAATAACGAGATTAGGCCGGGCAGTGCCCTAATTTGAGAAGGGGCCGTCACAATATGAAATGTATCATTGGTTACAAATAAATGTATTTCAACCGTTACTTAATTTTAATTGCACATATTGGAGTTTTTAATATAAAAGATGTATTGGAAGATACAGTTTAATTTTTCTTAAAAAACTTTTTTCATCCACATCAATAGACATTCATTGGTCGAGAACTCCCAGCTGATTGTGAAATAAAACATGTAGTAAGTACATATCATGTTGTTTTTTGAAACATGTACATATCATGTTTATAAATTAAAACTAAATAAATAATGTTTATAGTTCATAGCGTATCAAGATTCTCAATTGTAAGCTACAAATTGTGAAAACAACTCGATCCAAACAATCTACTAAGCTTTCAACTTCCATGGAAAACTTTAATTAATCAATTATTTTTTAATGAAAAGAGTTGATACACCATTTATTTTATTATATACAAAAATTAGATTACATAATAATATGCAACTATAGATTGTATATATAATACTTAAACAGAAAAAGGGTAACTTGACTCTTCAAGCCTTGCCAAGATGACCATCAAAATTGATCGTATAAAGTGGCCTCATATTTAAGAAAAAATAATTACAACTAATAATATTATGCATCCTATCTAAAAATAATAAAAAAATAAAAATAAAAAATAACTGCAAGACCAAAGGTGAGAACCCACAAACTTGCACGTCACCTCTCCACCCATTAAAAGGAAAACAAAAGGCATCACCTACATCTCTCTGAAATTCAAACATCAAAAGCAATCAAAAATTCACTTTGCAATGGGAATCAATAGGGATAGATACGATTTGAAATGGGAATCTCAAAATTGGTACTAAAAACACACCTTTATACACAAAAAATTAAGCACATTTAGGCTCAAAAAAGGCCAAACAAATTAAAGAACAACCTAGATAGGAAAAGCTTCCAATTTTCACACATTTTGTGTGTGATTGAGAAGTCCCAGTGCTATAAATTTGTCCATAGTGTGAACGAAATGAAATCTGTGATGGGAATCGATGGGGAGAGACATGGTTTGCATATAGATAGACATAATTGGCGTATATTGTCCTTCACCTAAGATGAATAATGTTGGAGTACATAAAGTAGAAGAGCTTGAGAGTTCTAGATCTTCAAAAGCTTGTGTTTTGCAATAGTTTAATGGTATTAGCTTGATGAAACATTTGTCATTAATTAAAGAAATAATTATTCTCATTAAAAAAATAATTAATTATTACTATTCCTTACGTTTCAAAAATTAAATATAAGATGTAATTTGTGTTGAAACATTTTTTTTTTTTTTTTTTGAAGCAGATAAGGAACAAACCCAATATGTAATAATAATTAAGTCTAAATAAATTCACAACTAATCAACCTCAACCGTTACTAAAAAAAATTAAAGTCTAATTGTTTATTTAGATTTAAGTTCTAATTTGGTAACGTTTTCAATTTATGTATGATAATGTGGCGCATTGAGAAGCCTCTAAAATATCATGTGACACATACCATATATAGGTCGTTGAAACGTACTTATTAGGTATGACACGTGGCGCGTTGAGAAGCCTTAAAAACAATACGTGTCACATACCATATATATAGTTTGACAAAACCTACAACTTGGATATGCCATGTGGCAATATGAGAAGGCTAAAAAATGCCACGTGACACATCATATATATGGTATAAGCCATATAATAAGCCTACATCTTGAGTATGCCACATGGCACGTCGACAAGAATCTAAAACACCACATGTCATATACCATATATAGCTTGACAAAACCTACTACTTGGACATGCCATGTGGTGCTACGAGAAGGCTCGAAATCGCCACGTGGTGCACTCAAGATGTAGGCTTATTATATAGATAGATATAGATATAGATTTTATACTTATGATAGAGTACACCTATTTTTAAAATAAGAATTTTTTTTTCTAAAACGACTATTATTAAGAATTGAAGAAAATCATTGAATCAATAAAAGATTTATAATGCACAATAATAAGGTAATGCTAATGTAACCTATAAAATACACACATTTATTGGTGTTCCTTAGATGCATATCATTTTGCATGCACTCAAAAACTCGATGCAAAAATCAAAATATAAATGAGGTTACTATGCGCAGGTGGTATATTTAGGCCTCGTTTGGTTCGTTGTTGATAACTTACAATGTTAGTTCGGAGTTATCTCATTCGAGTTAATGTTTTCATGTTTGGTTCAACTTTAAACTTGCAAGGAATTAAGTTTTATATTTTTTAAAAATAAAAAATATGAATTTACACAAATAGCCTTCAAATAAGAGAGATGAGTAATAAAAGGGTCATTAATGAGGGGTAGTTGATATGCAAAGACTTGGGTCCTTAAGCAATGTTCGTCCATTGCGATGTCACCAATGAAGCTGAAGTCCAAAGGTCTGTGGACATGGCTGTGACCATGCACGACAAACTCAATATCATGACGAAAAATGCTGGCATTTTAACAAAGACAGTGAGATTAAGTATTCTAGATGATGAGAAGGCACAATTCGAACATGTCCTTGCAGTCAATATTGATGAAAATAACAAGCTTTTTATGGCTTACTTAAATTCTAATCATCAATCAAATGATTTATGGTTTGTAGACAGTGGTTGTTCTAATCATATGACAGACATGAGATCATTGTTTCAAGAGCTTGATGAGTCTTAAAAGATATCAATTCAACTTGGAAATGGCAGTGACATTCAAGTAGACGGGAAAGGAAATGTGCAAATTAAAACTAGCTAAGGTACTACCAAATTTTTACATGATGTTCAATTTGTACCTGATTTGGGTTACAATTTATTGAGTGAAGTTGGTCAACTCTTGGCTAGTGGATATTCTGTCTTATTTGATAATGATACTTGCATTATCAAAGAGAAGCACACTGGAAATGTTTTGAGTCATTGTCAATGTTGGTCAGAACATAGACAATAATAGAGGCAAAAACAGAGGTAAAAACAGAGGCTCACAAAAATGTGATCTCACACTTCTAATTCAACATATTTGATAGGATGTCCCACAATTACATATATAATAAATTGAACATGAATAACTACCTTCAAATACAACCCATGTACACATAACTAAACACTTTAGTAAACAACAAACCACTGATGAAGTACAAGAATTAGCTTGCAAATTCTTGGAAAAATATGATGGAAAGATATGACAAGATGGCATTTTGGCAATTTCGGTGAAGTTCGGGCGTTTGAGCTTCGGCGTTCCGGGGGCATGGGTTGTTTGGAAACGGCGTGGAGATCACGGGTCACTGCTAAGCCGTGACTACGACGTTTTTCGGCGAAATTCCATCGTTTCGCCCTCCGAAACGACAATTTTGCTATTTTAGGAAAGTTTTGTTTAGCTTATAACTTTCATTAGGAATTTCCGTTTTTATTGCCGTTTGCGGCATTTGTTTCTATTTTTCGTCTAGTTTCCAGTTTAGGGCATTTTTGACTTTTTACTATTTTTGGCAAATTTTAGGGTTTTGCCATTTAAGCGACCTATTAGATGTAATTCGGAGTTTTTTTGCTTGAATAAAAGAATTTTCGAACTTTGGCTTAAGTTCTGACCAAGATCGAGTTGTTCGTGGATTCGTTCAACTGGTTTAGAAGATCTCCACTGCGTCAGTTGGTATCGAGCACGTCCGGCGTGATTGGAGAAATCATGCCGTCGAAGAGGAACCAAAGACGTATCGAGGAGGTGTATGACTGTGACAATCTGAATCGACAAATTGGCCAAATAATTGACCAACGCATGAGCGTGATGGTAGAACAATTAACTGCCAGAATCGATCAGTTGTTGGGTCAGAATATGGATCGTGTCCGTAACCATCGAAGGGAACCTGTTGGTGATGAACCAGTAGGAGATTCTTCTACCGAGGGGAGGATGAGTACGTTGAGGCACCGAGGAGGCGCTACAGCCGCGTGCGATTAGGATGATCGCAGGCGGTGGGAGTCTGGGATGAAGATGGAGGTCCCAGAATTCCATGGCACCCTTCAACCGGAAGAATTCTTGGACTGGCTGGCGTCAGTTGAAGAATTCTTGATGGGAGTTGCGCAGACAGGTTGAAGAGTTATTGGCGAAGGGATTCATCCGTGAAAGTCTGAGTCCGTGTGCAGTACAAGCCCTCCATACACCAAAGAAAGATGGCTCCTGGCGGATGTGTATGGACAGTAGAGCAATCAACAAGATTACTGTCAGGGACCTTGCTCAAAATCAACTAATTGGGGACATTCCTCGGCTAATCTATTGGAATGAAGTGTTGCAGTACCTTGGTCTGTGTGGTAATTCATTGACGGGGACGTTATCACCTGATATGTGTCAATTGACTGGTCTGTGGTACTTCGATGTGCGAGGTAATAATCTCAATGGTTCGATCCCTGATAGCATTGGCAATTGCACTAGTTTTGAGATATTGGACGTCTCTTACAACCAAATTACGGGAGAAATTCCCTATAATATTGGATTTCTGCAAGTCGCTACCTTGTCACTTCAAGGCAATCGACTTACTAGAAAGATCCCTAAAGTTATTGGTCTAATGCAAGCACTTGCTGTCTTGGATTTGAGCGAGAATGAATTGGTTGGCCCGATTCCTCTAATTTTTGGCAATCTCACCTACACAGGAAAACTGTATCTGCATGGTAACAAGCTTACAGACCAATACCGCCGTAGCTTGGCAATATGACTAAACTTAGCTATCTTCAAATGGTGAATGATAACGAATTGATTGGCACGATTCTGTTGAACTAGGAAAGCTTGAGGAACTTTTTGAACTACATCTTGCCAATAACTATCTTGAAGGTCCTATTCCAACAAACATAAGCTCATGCACAGCACTCAACCAATTCAATGTCTATGGTAACCATCTGAATGGTTCAATTCCATTGGGCTTTCAGCATCTCGAGAGTTTGACGTATCTGAATCTTTCATCAAACAATTTTAGAGGTGGCAATCCATTTGAATTGGGAAGAATTATCAATCTTGATACACTGGACCTCTCGAGCAATAATTTTTCTGGACATATTCCTGCTTTTGTGGAGGTTCTTGAGAAAATTAATCCTAATGCTTACAGATTGAAGTTGCCAAGTCACATTCGCACGACTGATGTATTTAATGTCAAGCATCTTGTTCTCTATTATGGGAATACGTCTAATGATGATAATTCGAAGGCGAATTTTGTCCACCCTGTGGAGAATGATGAAGTCCAAGAATTAGCTTGCAAATTCTTGGAAAAATATGATGGAAAGATATGACATGATGGCATTTTGGTAATTTCGGTGAAGTTTGGGCGTTAAAGTTTCGGCGTTCCGGGGCCATGGGTTGATTGGAAACGGCGTGGAGATCACGAGTCACTGCTAAGCCGTGAGTACGACGTTTTTCGGCGAAATTCCATCGTTTCGCCCTCCGAAACGACAATTTTGCTATTTTAGGAAAGTTTTGTTTAGCTTATAACTTTCATTAGGAATTTATGTTTTTATTGTCGTTTGCAGCATTTGTTTCTATTTTTCGTCTAGTTTCCAGTTTAGGGCTTTTTTGGACTTTTTACTATTTTTGGCAAATTTTAGGGTTTCGCTATTTAAGCGACCTATTGGATGTAATTCAGAGTTTTTTTGCTTGAATAAAATAATTTTTAAACTTTGGCTTAAGTTCTAACCTAGATCGAGTTGTTCGTGGATTCGTTCAATTGGTTTAGAAGATCTCCGCTGCGTCAGTTGGTATCAGAGCTTACTTCAGCGTGATTGGAGAAATCATGCCGCCAAGAGAGAACCAAAGCATCGAGGAGGTATATGACCGTGACAATCTGAATCTACAAATTGGCCAAATAATTGACCAACGTATGGGCGCGATGGTAGAACAATTAACTGCCAGAATCGATCAGTTGTTGGGTCAGAATATGGATCGTGTCCGTAACCATCGAAGGGAACTTTGTTGGTGATAAACCAAGAGGGAGATTCTTCTACCGAAAGGGAGGATGAGTACGTTGAGGCACCGAGAGGTGCTACAGTGCGATTGCGATTGAGGATGATCGCAGCGGTTTGAGTTCAGGATGAAGACAGGGTCCCAGAATTCCATGGCACCCTTCAATCGGAAGAATTCTTGGACCGGCCGCGTCGATTGAAGAAGTCCTAGAATTCAAAGGTGTGCCCGAAGACAAGCGTGTGCATCTTGTTGCGACCGACTCAGAATCCGCAACAGGGGCCACGACTTGGTGGCAACAACAGCAGGTTGATACGGAATAGGAATGGAAAGGCGAAGATCACCTCAGTGGGAGAAGATGAAAAAGCACTTACGGCCGAGTTCTTGCCTTACAACTTCCAACACCTTATGTATCGAGGGTTGCATAATCTGAGACAGGGGGCAAAGTCGCATAGATGATTACACTATCGAGTTTTATCGCTAGTTGCTAGAAACGAATCTGCAGGAGACTAACGACCAATTAGTGGCGCGGTATATTGGTGGACCGAGGGTGCGATCCAAGATGTCGTCAACATGTTTGATCCGGCTTCCTTATCTGCAGTACACTGCAAATGAGCATTGTTGGTGGAGAAACAACAATACGTCGGGTGTGAGTAATGCTTCCGTTAATGTTAGTGGTCTGGACAACCAATACTGGAGGTAATATCGCCGCAATTAACCCCGTTAATCGCACGAACGGATCTAGCACTAGTGGGATTAAATGCTACGATTGTGGCGAAGTTGGTCACAGGGAAGTCGAATGTAAAGGGAAGAGGCTCTCTTTATTGAGAACGAAGAGAAGACGAAGGGGAAGAGGCCAACATCACTCGCAGAACCAAATTTGATACTTCGACAACACGAATAGGAGATCGTGATCGGAGATGTGGGTACTTGCATTGGTTGTGAGGCGTTCTTGTATGACTCATGAGTTTGTCGCCGATGATGAGTGGTCGCGGAATAACATATTTCACCCAAGTGTACCATCTTAGGCAAGGTGTGCGGGTTCAGATTGATAAAGGCGATTGCTGAATATCGTCTCGGTTGAAGCGGTTCGAAGTTGGGCCTTGCAATCGAACAACACCCCAGTGCTCTACAAGCTAGCTTGGATGAACAAGGGTGGTGAGGTGAAGGTGTCGAAGCGCACCTTGGTGACTTTTTCTATTGGTGCTAACTACAAGGATTCGATCCGGTGTGATGTTGTGGCTATGGATGCTTGCCATTTGTTACTTGGACGTCATTGGAAGTTTGATAGGGGAGTTGTGTATGATGGCAAAACCAATAAATACATCCTTATGTTCAAGGGATTGAAGATTGTGCTAGTACCCGCCAAGGATTCGGAGGAAGTTAAGCCTACTAAAGAATCTAGCAGCTTCCTATCTTTGGCAAAATTTGAAGATGAATTACGATTCTCGATGTAGTTTACATCTTGATGGGAAAGGAGGTAGATATAGATGTTGATGTTCCCGAAGTTTGTAATTCCTATTGTGAAGGAATTTTGTGATGTTTTCCCTGATGAGATGCCAGAAGGACTGCCGGCATTGCGTGATATTCAGCATCAGATTGACTTTAAACCTAATAGACCACACTACCGAATGGGTCCCAGTAAGCATGAGGAGTTGCGCAGACAGGTTGAAGGGTTATCGGCGAAGGGATTCATCCGTGAAAGTCTGAGTCCGTGTGCAGTACCAGCCCTCCTTACACCAAAGAAAGATGGCTCCTAGCGGATGTGTGTGGACGGTAGAGCAATCAACAAGATTACTGTCAGGGACCTTACTCAAAATCAACTAATTGGTGAAATTCCTCGGCTAATCTATTGGAATGAAGTGTTGCAGTACCTTGGTCTGCGTGGTAATTCATTGACGGGGACGTTATCACCTGATATGTGTCAATTGACTGGTCTGTGGTACTTTGATGTGCGAGGTAATAATCTCAATGGTTCGATCCCTGATAGCATTGGCAATTGCACTAATTTCGAGATATTGCACGTCTCTTACAATCAAATTACAGGAGAAATTCCCTATAATATTGGATTTCTACAAGTCGCTACCTTGTCACTTAAAGGCAATCGACTTACTGGAAAGATCCATGAGGTTATTGGTCTAATGCAAGCCCTTGCTGTCTTGGATTTGAGCGAGAATGAATCGGTTGGCCCGATTCCTCCAATTTTTGGCAATCTCACCTACATAGGAAAACTGTATCTGCATGGTAACAAGCTTACAGGACCAATACCGCCAGAGCTTGGCAATATGACTAAACTTAGCTATCTTCACCGAATGATAACGAATTGATTGGCACGATTCTGCATTTGAACTAGGAAAGCTTGAGGAACTTTTTGAACTACATCTTGCCAATAACTATCTTGAAGGTCCTATTCCAACAAACATAAGCTCATGCACATCACTCAACCAATTCAATGTCTATTGTAACCATCTGAATGGTTCAATTCCATCAGGGCTTTCAGCATCTCGAGAGTTTGACGTATCTGAATCTTTCGTCAAACAATTTCAGAGGTGGCATTCCATTTGAATTGGTAAGAATTATCAATTTTGATACACTGGACCTCTCGAGCAATAATTTTTCTGGACATATTCCTGCTTTTGTGGAGGTTCTTGAGAAAATTTATCATAATGCTTACAGATTGAAGTTGCCAAGTCACATTCGCACGGCTGATGTATTTAATGTCAAGCATCTTGTTCTCTATTATGGGAATACGTCTGATGATGATAATTCGAGGGCGAATTCTGTCCACCCCTTGAAGAATGATGAAGTCCAAGAATTAGCTTGCAAATTCTTGGAAAAATATGATGGAAAGATATGAAAAGATGACATTTTGGTAATTTCGGTGAAGTTCGGGCGTTTGAGTTTCGGCGTTCCGGGGGCATAGGTTGATTGGAAACGGCGTGGAGATCAGGAGTCACTGCTAAGCCGTAACTACGCCGTTTTTCGGCGAAATTCCATCGTTTCGCCCTCCGAAACGACAATTTTGCTATTTTAAGAAAGTTTTGTTTAACTTATAACTTTCATTAGGAATTTCCGTTTTTATTGCCGTTTGCATTTTGTTTCTATTTTTCGTCTAGTTTCCAATTTAGGACTTTTTTTGACTTTTTACTATTTTCGCCAAATTTTAGGGTTTCGCTATTTAAGCGACCTATAGGATGTAATTCGAGTTTTTTTGCTTGAATAAATGAATTTTCGAACTTTGGCTTAAGTTCGACCTAGATCGAGTTGTTCGTGGATTCGTTCAACCGGTTTAAAAGATCTCCGCTCGCGTCGGTTGGTATCGAGCCAACTTCGGCGTGATTGGAGAAATCATGCCGCCGAAGAGGAACAAGTAGTGTATCGATGAGGTGTATGACCGTGACAATCGAATCGACAAATTGGCCAAATAATTCACCATCGCACCAACGCACGGGCGCGATGGTAGAACAATTAACCGCAAGAATCGACTAGTTGTAGGGTCGAATATGGATCGTGTCCGTAACCATCGAAGGGAACCTGTTGGTGATAAACCAGTAGGAGATTCTTCTACCGAATGGGAGGATGAGTATGTTGAGGCACCGAGGAGGCGCTACAGGTCGCGTGCAGTTGAGGATGATCGCAGACGTGGGAGTCTGGGATGAAGACGGAGGTCCCAAAATTCCATGGCACCCTTCAACCGGAAGAATTCTTGGACTGGCTGACGTCAGTTGAAGAAGTCATAGAATTCAAAGGTGTGCCCGAAGACAAGCATTTGCAAATCGGTTTGCGACTGTATTCCGCAACAGGGCACGGCTTGGTGGCATTAGCGGAAGTTGATGCGGAATAGGAATGGAAAGACGAAGATCACCTCGTGTGAGAAAATGAAAAAGCACTTACAGTGCCGAGTTCTTGCATTACAACTTCCACCGCCTTTGTATAAGAGGTTGTAGAATCTGAGACATGGGGCAAAGTCGGTAGATGATTACACTACCGAGTTTTATCGCTTAGTCGCTAGAAACGAACGCATGAGACTAACGACCAATTAGTGGCGCGGTATATTGGTGGACGAGAGGTGCAGATCCAAGATGTCGTCAACATGTTTGATCCGATTTCCTTATCTCTGCATAGCGCACTAGCGAGCATTGTTGGTGGAGAAACAAAAGCGTCGGGGTGTGAGTAATGATTCCAAGAATGTTAGTGTTGGGACTTTCAATACGGAGGTAATACCGTCGCAATTAACCCCGCTAGTCGCACGAATGCACCTAGCACTAGTGGGATTAAATGCTTCGGTGTGGCGAAGTTGGTCACGGGAAGTCGAATGTAAAGGGAAAAACGATATCTTTATTGAGAACAAAGAGGAAGACGAAGGGGAAGAGGCCAACATCATTGCGAACCAACATTTGATACTTCATACAACACAAAAAGAGAGATAGTGATTTGGAGATTTGGGTACGCCTTTATTGTTAGGCGTTCTTGTATGACTCCTGAGAGTCGTCGCCGATGATGAGTGGGCATGCGAATAACATCTTTCAATCTAAGTGTACCATCTTAGGCAAGGTGTGCGTGTTCATGATTGATGCCATGCGATTGCGAGAATATCATCTCGCTTAAAGCGGTTCGAAAGTTGGGCCTTGCAATCGAACAACACCCCAGGCCCCTAAGCTAGCTTCGGCCGAAGAAGGGTGGTGAGGTGAAGGTGTCGAAACGCGCCTTGGTGACTTTTCTATTGGTGCTAACTACAAGGATTCATCTGGTGTGATGTTGTGGCTATGGATGCTCGCCACTTGTTACTCTGGGACGTCTTGGCGGTTTGATAGAGGAGTTGTGCATGATGGCAAGAACCAATAAATACATCCTTATGTTCAAGGGAATGAAGATTGTGCTAGTACCCGCCAAGGATCCGAGGAAGTTAAGCCTACTAAAGAATCTAGCAGACTTTCCTATCTTTGGCAAGATTTGAAGATGAATTACAGGATTTTGAGGTAGTTTACATCTTGATGGAAAATGAGGTTGATATAGATGTTGATGTTTCCTAAGTTGCAATTCCTATCGTGAATGAGTTTTGTGATGTTTTCCTCTATGAGATGCCAAAAGGATCGCCACCATTGCGTGATATTCAAAGATTAGATTGACCTTGAACCCGATGTGAGTCCCCACACAACCGAGTCCTAGTGATGAGGAGTTGCGCAGACAAGTTGAAGAGTTATTGGCGAAGGGATTCATCCGTGAAAGTCCGAGTCCGTGTATAGTACCATCCTCCTTACACCAAAGAAAGATGGCTCCTGGCGGATGTGTGTGGACAGTAGAGCAATCAACAAGATTACTGTCAGGGACCTTACTCAAAATCAACTAATTGGTGAAATTCCTCGGCTAATCTATTGGAATGAAGTGTTGCAGTACCTTGGTCTGCGTGGTAATTCATTAACGGGGACGTTATCACCTGATATGTGTCAATTGATGGTCTGTGGTACTTTGATGTGCGAGGTAATAATCTCAATGGTTCGATCCCTGATAGCATTGGCAATTGCACTAGTTTTGAGATATTGGACGTCTCTTACAACCAAATTACAGGAGAAATTCCCTATAATATTGGATTTCTGCAAGTCGCTACCTTGTCACTTCAAGGCAATCGACTTACTGGAAAGATCCCTGAGGTTATTGGTCTAATGCAAGCCCTTGCTGTCTTGGATTTGAGCGAGAATGAATTGGTTGGCCCGATTCCTCCAATTTTTGGCAATCTCACCTACACAGGAAACTGTATCTGCATGGTAACAAGCTTACAGGACCAATACCGCCAGAGCTTGGCAATATGACAAAATTTAGCTATCTTCACTGAATGATAACGAATTGATTGGCACGATTCTCATTGAACTAGGAAAGCTTGAGGAACTTTTTGAACTACATCTTGCCAATAACTATCTTGAAGGTCCTATTCCAACAAACATAAGCTCATGCACGCACTCAACCAATTCAATGTCTATGGTAACCATCTGAATGGTTCAATTCCATTGGGCTTTCAGCATCTCGAGAGTTTGACGTATCTGAATCTTTCATCAAACAATTTCAGAGGTGGCATTCCATTTGAATTGGGAAGAATTATCAATCTTGATACACTGGACCTCTCGAGCAATAATTTTTCTGGACATATTCCTGCTTTTGTGGAGGTTCTTGAGAAAATTAATCCTAATGCTTACAAATTGAAGTTGCCAAGTCACATACGCACGGCTGTATTTAATGTGAAAATGTGTTGTTCTCTACTATGGGAATACGTCTGATGATGATAATTCGAGGGCGAATTCTGTCCACCCTGGGGAGAATGGAAAAATATGATGGAAAGATATGACAGGATGGCATTTTGGTAATTTCAGTGAAGTTCGGGCGTTTGAGTTGGCAATGGGTTGATTGGAAACGGCGTAGAGATCACGGATCACCGCTAAGCCGCGTGACTACGACGTTTTTCTATGAAATTCCATCGTTTAAGCCCTCCGAAACGGCAATTTTGCTTATTTTACGAAAGTTTTGTTTAACTTATAACTTTCATTAGGAATTTCCTTTTATTGCCATTTTATGACATTTGTTTCTATTTTTCAGTTTCAGACTTTTTTTGACTTTTTACTATTTTTGCCAAATTTTAGGGTTTCGCTATTTAAGCGACATATTTGATGTAATTCAGAGTTTTTTTGCTTGAATAAAAGAATTTTCAAACTTTGGCTTAAGTTCTGACCTAGATCGAGTTGTTCGTGGATTCGTTCAACCGTTTGGAAGATCTCTATCGCGTCATTGGTATAAGAGCTCCTCAACTTAGGCGTGATTGGAGAAATCATGCCGCCGAAGAGGAACCGGCAGTGTATCAAGGAGGTGTATGACCGTGACAATCTGAATCGACAAATTGGCCAAATAATTCACCAACGCATGGGCGCGATGGTAGAACAATTAACTGCGATAATCGATCAGTTGTTGGGTCAGAATATGGATCGTGTCTGTAACCATCGAAGGGAACCTGTTGGTGATGAACCAGTAGGAGATTCTTCTACCAAAGGGGAAGATGAGTATGTTGAGGCACCGAGGAGGTGCTACAGGCTGCGTGCAGTGGAGGATGATCGCAGGATGTGGGAGTCTGGGATGAAGACGCAGGTCCCAGAATTTCATGGCACCCTTCAAGCGGAAGAATTCTTGGACTGGCTGACGTCAGTTGAAGAAGTCCAAGAATTTAAAGGTGTGCCCGAAGACAAGCATGTGCAACTGGTTGCGACCAGATTCCGCAACACGGCCACGGCTTGGTCGCATTAGCAGAAGTTGATGCGGAATAGGAATGGAAAGGCGAAGATCACCTCGTGGGAGAAGATGAAAAAGCACTTACAGGCTGAGTTCTTGCCTTACAACTTCCAACGCCTTTTGTATAAGAGGTTGCAGAATCTGAGACAAGGGGCAAAGTCAGTAGATGATTACACTACTGAGTTTTATCAGTTAGTCGCTAGAAACGAATCGTTAGGGAGACTAACGACCAATTAGTGGCGCGGTATATTGGTGGACCGAGGGTGCAGATCCAAGATGTCGTCAACATGTTTGATCCGACTTCCTTATCTCAGCAACAAGCATCAAATGAGTATTGTTAGTGGAGAAACAAAAGCGTCGGGGTGTGAGTAATGCTTCCAGTAATGTTAGTGTTGGGAAAGCCAATACTGGAGGTAATACCGCTGCAATTAACCCTGCTAGTCGCACGAACAGACCTAGCACTAGTGGGATTATATGCTTCGGTTGTGGCAAAGTTGGTCACAGGAAGTAATAATGTAAAAGGAAGAAGGCTCTATTTATTGAGAACAAAAAGGAAGACGAAGGGGAAGAGGCCAACATCACTATAGAACCAGCATTTGATACTTCTGACAACACAAAAGAGGAGATAGTGGCTGGAGATTTGGGTACTGCCTTTGTTGTGAGGCGTTCTTGTATGACTCCTAGAGCTGTCGCTGATGATGAGTAGCTGTGTATCATCTTAGGCAATGTGTGCAGGTTCATGATTGATGCAGGCAGTTGCAAAAATATCGTCTCAGTTAAAGCGGTTCGGAAGTTGGGCCTTAACCGAACAACACCCTGTCCCTACTAGCTAGCTTCGACCGCAGGGTGGTGAGGTGAAGGTGTCGAAGCGCGCCTTGGTGACTTTTTCTATTGGAGCTAACTACGGATTCGATCTGGTGTGATGTCAGTGGCTATGGATGCTTGCCACTTCTCTATCGGGACGTCCGCGCGGTTTGATAGGGGAGTTGTGCATGATGACAGAACCAATAAATACACCCTTATGTTCAAGGGAGTGAAGATTGTGTTAGTACCCGCCAAGGATCCGGAGGATGTTAAGCCTACTAAAGAATCTAGCAGCTTGCTGTCTTTGGCAAGATTTGAAGATGAATTACATGAATCTGAGGTAGTTTACATCTCGATGGGAAATGAGGTAGATAGAGATGTTGATGTTCCTGAAGCAACAATTCCTATTGTGAAGGAGTTTTGTGTTGTTTTCCATGATGAGATGCCAGAAGGACTGCCACCATCGTGAGATATTCAGCATCAGATTGACCATGAACTTGGTGCGTCACTACCTAATAGACCAGACTACCGAACGAGTCCCAGTGAGCATGAGGAGTTGCGTAGACAGGTTGAAGAGTTATTGGCGAAGGGATTCATCCGTGAAAGTCTGAGTCCGTGTGCAGTACCAGCCCTCCTTACACCAAAGAAAGATGGCTCCTGGCGGATGTGTGTGGACAGTAGAGCAATCAACAAGATTATTGTAAGGGACCTTGCTCAAAATCAACTAATTGGTGAAATTCCTTGGCTAATCTATTGGAATGAAGTGTTGCAGTACCTTGGTCTGCGTGGTAATTCATTGAAGAGGACGTTATCACCTGATATGTGTCAATTGACTGGTCTGTGGTACTTTGATGTGCGAGGTAATAATCTCAATGGTTCGATCCCTGATAGCATTGGCAATTGCACTAGTTTTGAGATATTGGACGTCTCTTACAACCAAATTACATGAGAAATTCCCTATAATATTGGATTTCTACAAGTCGCTACCTTGTCACTTTAAGGCAATCGACTTACTGGAAAGATCCCGGAGGTTATTGGTTTAATGCAAGCCCTTGCTGTCTTGGATTTGAACGATAATGAATTGGTTGTCCCGATTCCTCCAATTTTTGGCAATTCCACCTACACAGGAAAATCGTATCTGCATGGTAACAAGCTTACATGACCAATACCGCCAGAGCTTGGCAATATGGCTAAACTTAGCTATCTTCAGCTGAATGATAACGAATTGATTGGCACGATTCCTGCTGAACTAGGAAAGCTTGAGGAACTTTTTGAACTACATCTTGCCAATAACTATCTTGAAGGTCCTATTCCAACAAACATAAGCTCATGCACAAGAATGTCTATGGTAACCATCTGAATGGTTCAATTCCATTGGGCTTTCAGCATCTCGAGAGTTTGACGTATCTGAATCTTTCATCAAACAATTTTAGAGGTGGCAATCCATTTGAATTGGGAAGAATTATCAATCTTGATACACTGGACCTCTCGAGCAATAATTTTTCTGGACATATTCCTGCTTTTGTGGAGGTTCTTGAGAAAATTAATCCTAATGCTTACAAATTGAAGTTGCCAAGTCACATTCGCACGGCTGATGTATTTAATGTCAAGCATCTTGTTCTCTATTATGGGTATACGTCTGATGATGATAATTCGAGGGCAAATTCTGTCCACCACCCGGGAGAATGATGAAGTCCAAGAATTAGCTTGCAAATTCTTGGAAAATATGATGGAAAGATATGACAGGATGCCATTTTGGTAATTTCGGTGAAGTTCGGGCGTTTGAGTTTCGGCGTTCGATGGGCATGGGTTGATTGGAAACGGCGTGGAGATAACGGGTCACTTCTAAGCCGTGATTACGACGTTTTTCAAATGAAATTCTATCGTTTCGCCATCCGAAACGGCAATTTTGCTATTTTAGGTAAGTTTTGTTTAGCTTATAACTTTCATTAGGAATTTCCGTTTTTATTTCCGTTTGCGGCATTTGCTTCTATTTTTCGTCTAGTTTCCAGTTTAGGGCTTTTTTGGACTTTTTACTATTTTTGGCAAATTTTAGGGTTTAGCTATTTAAGCGACCCATTGGATGTAATTCGGAGTTTTTTTGCTTGAATAAAAGAATTTTCGAACTTTGGCTTAAGTTCTGACCTAGATCGAGTTGTTCGTAGATTCGTTCAACTGGTTTAGAAGATCTCCTCTGCGTCAGTTGGTATCAGAGCCTGCTTCAGCGTGATTAGAGAAATCATGCCGCCGAAGAGGAACCAACAGCGTATCGAGGAGGTGTATGATCGTGACAATCTGATCGACAAATTGGCCAAATAATTGACCAACGCATGGGCGCGATGGTAGAACAATTAATCGCGAATCGATCAGTTGTTGGGTCAGAATATGGATCGTGTCCGTAACCATCGAAGGGAACTTGTTGGTGATGAACAAGTAGGAGATTCTTCTACCAAAGGGGACGATGAGTACGTTGAGGCACTGAGGAGGTGCTACAGGCCGCGTGCAATTGAGGATTATCTCTGGCTGTGGGAGTCTGGGATGAAGACGGAGGTCCTAGAATTCCATGGCACCCTTCAATCGGAAGAATTCTTGGACTGGCTGGCGTCAGTTGAAGAAGTCCTAGAATTCAAAGGTGTGCGCGAAGACAAGCGTGTGCAATGGTTGCGACCGATTCCGCAACAGACCACGGCTTGGTGGCAACAAAGCAGAAGTTGATGCGACTAGGAGTGGAAAGGCAAAGATCACCTCGCGAAAAGATGAAAAAGCACTTACGGCCGAGTTCTTGCCTTACAACTTCCAACGCCTTATATATAAGAGGTTGCAAAATCCGAGACAGGGGGCAAAGTCGGTAGATGATTACACTACTCGAGTTTTATCGCTTTAGTCGCTAGAAACAAACTGCAGGAGACTAACGACCAATTAGTGGCGCGGTATATTGGTGGATCGATGGTGCGATCCAAAATGTCGTCAACATGTTTGATCCGGCTTCCTTATCTCGAGCGCACTGCAAGAGCATTGTTGGTGGAGAAACAACAAATGCGTCGGGGTGTGAGTAATGCTTCCAAAGAATGTTAGTGTTGGGACGGCCAATATCGGAGGTAATACCGCCGCAATTAACCCCGCTAGTTGCACGAACAGACCTAGCACTAGTGGGATTAAATGCTTCGGTTGTGGCGAAGTTGGTCACGAGAAGTCGAAATGTAAAGGGAAGAAGGCTCTCTTTATTGAGAACGAAGAGGAAGACGAAGGGAAGAAGACAACATCATCTGCAGAACCGCCTTTGATACTTCGACAACACGTAAGAGGAGATCGTGACCGGAGATGTGGGTAATGCCTTGTTGTGAGGCGTTCTTGTATGACTCCTAGAGTCATCACGATGATGAGTGGTCGCGAAATAACATCTTTCCGTCCAAGTGTATCATCTTAGGCAAGGTGTGCATGTTCATGATTGATGCAGCAAGCGATTGCGAGAATATCGTCTCTCGATTGAAGCGGTTCGAAGTTGGGTCTTGCAACCGAACAACACCCCAGTGCCTACAAGCTAACTTGGTGAAGAAGGGTGGTGGTGAGGTGAAGGTGTCGAAGCGCGCCTTTGTGACTTTTTCTATTGGTGCTAACTACAAGGATTCAGTTTGGTGTGATGTTGTGGCTTTGGATGCTTGCCACTTGTTACTCGGACGTCCTTGGCAGTTTGATAGGGGAGTTGTGCATGATGGCGTAACCAATAAATACACCCTTATGTTCAAGGGAGTGAAGATTGTGCTAGTACCGCCAAGGATCCTGAGGAAGTTAAGCCTACTAAAGAATCTAGCAAATGTTGTCTTTGGCAAGATTTGAAGATGAATTACAGGATTCTGGAGGAAGTTTACATCTTGATGGGAAAGGAGGTAGATAGAGATGTTGATGTTTCCAAAGCCGCAATTCCTATTGTGAAGGAGCTTTATGATGTTTTCCCGATGAGATGCGTGAAGGATCGCCACCATTACGTGATATTCAAGATCGATTGACCTTGAACTGGTGCGTCACTACCTAATAGACCACACTACCGAATGAGTCCCAGGTGAGCATGAGGAGTTGCGCAGACAGTTGAAGAGTTATTGGCGAAGGGGTTCATCCGTGAAAGTCCGAGTCCGTGTGCGATACCGACCCTTTTTACACCAAAGAAAGATGGCTCTGGCGGATGTGTGTGACAAGAGAGCAATCAACAAGATTCTATGTCGGGGACCTTGCTCAAAATCAACTAATTGGTGAAATTCCTCGGCTAATCTATTGAATGAAGTGTTGCGCATTACTTGGTCTGCGTGGTAATTCATCGACGGGGACGCTATCACCGATATGTGTCAATTGACCGTCTGTGGTACTTTGATGTGCGAGGTAATAATCTCAATGGTTCGATCCCCGATAGCATTGACAATTGCACTAGTTTTGAGATATTGGACGTCTCTTACAACCAAATTACATGAGAAATTCCTTATAATATTGGATTTCGCAAGTCGCTACCTTGTCACATAAAGGCAATCGACTTCTTGGAAAGATCCCCGAGGTTATTGGTCTAATGCAAGCCCTCATTGTCTTGGATTTGAGCGAGAATGAATTGGTTGACCCGATTCCTCCAATTTTGGCAATCTCACCTACACAGAAAATCAGTATCTCGCATGGTAACAAGCTTACAGACCAATACCGCCGATCTTGGCAATATGACAAAACTTAGCTATCTTCTTGAATGATAACGAATTGATCGGCACGATTCTGCCGAACTAGGAAAGCTTGAGGAACTTTTTGAACTACATCTTGCCAATAACTATCTTGAAGGTCCTATTCCAACAAACATAAGCTCATGCACATCACTCAACCAATTCAATGTCTATGGTAACCATCTGAATTGTTCAATTCCATTGGGCTTTCAGCATCTCGAGAGTTTGACGTATCTGAATCTTTCATCAAACAATTTCAGAGGTGGCATTCCATTTGAATTGGGAAGAATTATCAATCTTGATACACTGGACCTCTCGAGCAATAATTTTTCCGGACATATTCCTGCTTTTGTGGAGGTTCTTGAGAAAATTAATCATAATGCTTACAGATTGAAGTTGCCAAGTCACATTCGCACTACCCGATGTATTTAATGTCAAGCATCTTGTTCTCTACTATGGGAATACGTCGATGATGATAATTCGAGGGCGAATTCGTCCCACCTTGGGAGAATGATGAAGTCCATGAATTAGCTTGCAAATTCTTGGAAAAATATGATGGAAAGATATGACAGATGGCATTTTGGTAATTTCGGTGAAGTTCGGGCGTTTGAGTTTCGCGTTCCGGCATGGGTTGATTGGAAACGGCGTGGAGATCATTTATAACTTTCATTAGGAATTTCCGTTTTTATAACTTTCATTGCTTCGTTTTTATTTCCGTTTGCGGCATTTGTTTCTATTTTTCGTCTAGTTTCCAGTTTAGGGCTTTTTGGACTTTTTACTATTTTTGGCAAATTTTAGGGTTTCGCTATTTAAGCGACCTATTGGATGTAATTCGAGGTTTTTTTTTGCTTGAATAAAAGAATTTTCGAACTTTGGCTGAAGTTCTTACCTAGATCGAGTTGTTTGTGGATTCGTTCAACTGATTTAGAAGATATCCGCTGCGTCAACTACCCACTACATGATTAATTGCAAGACCCACTAAGCCACAAAGTACAACACATCAAATAACTAACTTAAAGCACAACTACTTCACAACGATTACTACTTTGAATTACACTTCAACATCCCCATTTAATTCAAAGTTTCTTACTCCAAGCAATCCTCTGACGTAACAAAACCTTTCATTTGACAGTGACTTTGTTAATATATCTGCAACCTGATCATTTGTGTTACAATACTTCAACACAATCTCTTAATATCAATGGGCTTTGTTCGGCTATGAAATGCTGGATTCTTCGTCATGCAAATTGAAGCTTTATTGTCGCAATAAATCTCTGTTGCCCCTTCTTACGACTGTTGAAGTTCAGTTAACATTCTTCTTAACCAAATGGCTTGGCATGCTGCTGAAGTAGCCGCAACGTACTTAGCTTCTGAAGATGACAACGCCGTCGTCGCTTGCTTCTTTGAACTCCAAGTAATTACTCCAGATCCTAGAGTAAAAACATTAGCCGATGTGCTCCTCCTATCATCCAATGAACCTACCCAATCACTATCAGTGAACCAAATAGCTTGAAATTGGAGGTTTTGGTGTACCAAATTCCATAATTCAAAGTTCCTGCAATATATCGTAAGACTTGTTTCGCTGCATCGAAATGCACTTTTGAAAGATATTGTATAAACCTGAAAATTATACTGACTGAGAATGCAATGTCGGGTCGAGTATGGGATAAATATAAGAGACCTCCAACTAAACTTCTGAACCTCGTAGCATCAATCTCCTCTGCTCCATCTTCTTGTTGTAATTTGTCATTGACATTCATGGGTGTGGCTGCAGGCTTGCAATTGAGCATACCAAATCTATTAAAATGATCCTTAGCATATTTTCTGTGCAAAATAAAAATCCCATCCTCTGCTTGCGTAACTTCAAGTCCAAGGAAATAATGCAAAAGCCCTGTATCTGACATTTCAAATTCATGCTTCATTTGTGACTTAAACTCAGTCACAAGATAATTAGATGAGCTTGTATAGATGATATCACCAACATAAAGACACGCAATGATGTTATCATGCTTACCTTTCCTCTTCACATAAAAGGTAGGCTCATTCTCACTTTGTAAGAACCCATTTTGATGAAAATACCCATCAATTTTGTTGTACCATGCCCGAGGTGCTTGCTTCAACCCATACAACGCCTTTCTCACCTTGTAAACCTTTGATTCATTTTATTTTATTATGAAACCCTCTGGTTGAGCAACATAAACTTCTTCAAGTAAATCTTCATTCAAGAAAGCCGACTTAACGTTGAATAATTGTGCAACCAAAGCTAGAACAATTCTCACAGTCTCGAATCGAGCGACGGGAAAAAGTTTCTTTAAAATCAATGCCAAACTGTTGTGCATACCCTTTCGCCACAAGTCGAGCTTTATACTTCTGAATGTTTCCATTTGCACCATATTTTTTCTTGTAAACCAACTTCAAACCAATGGCCGTCTTACCTTTCGGTAAGTCCACCAAGTCCCACGTTCCATTCTTTTCAATGGACATCAACTCTTCGAGCATTGCTTTTTGCCATGCTTCTTTTGCTATTGCTTCTTCATATGTTAAAGGATCTGAAACAGCAAAAGCAAATTGACAAGAAGCATATATATCAGCCAAAGATTTGACTTTTCTTAGTGGTGTCTCATCAGATGAGTCTTCAAATGTGTTTGATGAATGAAGAGTTTGGTCTTGTAGAAGTGAATGGAGAAGTTGAAGGTGTTGATGAAGTTGCTGAAGATGATGAACTTGCTAATGGCATGGAAGGTGTAATAGGTGACCTTGTTAAAATGTGTCCAGCATCATGTTCATTTGAGGAGGGATCATTGAGCACGAGAACTTGCGCCTGCATTCAATCTTCACTTTTATGTGTAGGCCAGCTTGCATTTTCATCAAAAATTACATCCCTGCTAGTTACAATCTTGCCACTAAAAGGGTTATACAACATATATGCCTTAGATTATGTACAATAACCTATAAATATACATTTTTCAGATTTTTCATCAAGTTTTTGACGTACTTGAGAATTTAACAATGCATAAGCAATACATCCAAAAATTATTAAATGACTTACAGATGGTTTCTTGCCAAACCAAGCTTCAAATAGAGTTTGATTCATGACAGCTTTTGTTGGAGAAAATTTAATATGTAAACAGATGTTGCGACAGCTTCCGCCCATAATTGATTTGAAAGCCCTTTGGACTGCAACATACTTCGTGCCATCTCCACAACCGCTCGATTTTTCTGCTCGGCGACGACGCTATTTTGCTAAGGCGTGTAAGGCGCTGTCAACTCTCTGTGGATGCCATTTTCTTATGAAAAGATTGAATTCTTTAGATAAGAGTTCCCCACCTCTATCGGTGCGTAGAACTTTGATGAAAGGTCCACTTTGCTTTTCCAGTTTAGCTTTGAAGTGCTTGAACTTCTTTAAAGTATCAGATTTATTTTCAAGAAAATAAACCCAACTCATGCGACAACAATCATCGGTAAAAAGCAAGAAATACCGACTCCCTCCAAGAGACTTAGTTTGCATAGGCCCACATAAATGAATTTCTAGCTTGCTTGCCATAGATACACCCTTCACATTAATCAATAAAGCCAATTTTTGGTAGGCCAAAAACCATACCTTTATCACATAATAATTTCAAACCCCTGGAGTGAAGATGCCCATAACGTAAACGCCACAACTGTGACTCATCTTTTTCACTTGCAGCCAGAACAAAACTTCCCACTTTTGAGACATTTAAGGGAAACATTTTGTTTTGAGTCATTTGGACAATGATCATAACATTTCCAGAGTGCTTCTCTTTGATAATGCAAGCATCATTATCAAATAAAACAGAATATCCACTAGCCAAGAGTTGACCAACATTCAATAAATTGTAACCTTAATCAGGTACAAATTGAACATCATGTAAAAATTTGGTAGTACCTTGGCTAGTTTCAATTCGCATAGTTCCCTTCCCTTCAACTTCTATGTCACTGCCATTTCCAAGTTGAACTGATATTTTTTGAGACTCATCAAGCTCTAGAAACAATGATCTCATACCTGTCATATGATTAGAACAACCACTGTCTACAAACCACAAATCACTTGATTGATGATTAGAATTTAAGTGAGCCATAAAAAGCTTGTTATCTTCATCATTAGACTGCCTTTGTCCTTCAAATCTACCTCCGCCTCTGCCACAAAATCCTCTACGTCCACAAAATCCTCTACGTCCACGACCTCTACTCGATGAACGTTCACCTTCGCCAGTTTTGGTGACTGCATCCTTCACTTGAAATGCTTTCTCCTCACGTTGTTCAAGTGATCGATTAATTCTTGACTCGTGGGCTTGAAGAGACCCCATCAATTCATCAAATGAAAAAATTGATAGGTCTTTGGATTCTTCAATCGCAGCTACAACATGATCAAATTTGGGAGTCAAGCTTCTTAGGATTTTCTTAACAATGGTCTGATCGATAATTTACTCGCCATAAGATCGCATTTGACTGACAATTGCCATTGCTCTTGACAAAAAATCAGCAACTGATTCGCCATTATTCATCATCGAAGTCTCGAAGTCACGTCGCAGTGATTGCAACTTTATCACAACGACTTAAGAATCCCCATGGAATTCTTTCTGCAGGATGGGCCATGCTTGCTTCGATGTGGTGGCCGCAGTGATCCTTGAGAACACACTATCATGGATAACCTGCTGAATGATTGGCAACGCCTTGGAATCTTTCTTCTTGTTCTCTTGCAATCTGCTCTCTTCATGATCAGGATCTTGACACCCAATCTCTACAAAATCCCAAAGATCTTGAGATTTTAGTAGAGTTTTCATTCGAATGTTCCAGAACTCATATCCTTTTCCCTTGAACATGGGAATGAGTGGTTGAGTAACACCCATCGCATTGCCATTACTAGTCATTGCCATTGCTAGAGTGGCTCTGATACCATAGAATGTTGGTGAGAACAAAGACATTAATAGAGGTAAAAACAGAGGTAAAAATAGAGACTCACAAAAATGTGATCTCACACTTCTAATTCAACATATTTGATAGGATGTCACACAATTACATATATAATAAACTGAACATGAATAACTACCTTCAAATACAACCCATGTACACATAACTAAACACTTTAGTAAACAACGAACTACCCACTAAATGATTAACTGCAAGACCCACTAAGCCACAAAGTACAACACATCAAATAACTAACTTAAAGCATAACTACTTCACAACGTATACTACTTTGAATTACACTTCAACAAATGTGACAAGCGTGTTCTTAGGTACTAAACATGCAGCCAGAGCAATGATCCCTGCGCGCCAAAGAAGCATAATCAGCACAGTTAGAGTGTGCTCAATCATGGGTGGCATTGCGTCGCATTCATTTACAGCTTGCAAGCATGCAGTGGAGGGGCTGATGAAGAACACAGCAGTGGAGCTTGGACAGTATGGGATCAGAGTGAACTGTGGGTCGCCTTATGTGGTTGATACGCCATTGGCTAAGAATTTCTTCGGCTTTTATGATATGAACATTGGTAGCTATTACTCTAATCTTGGTGGGAGAGTTCTTATGGCATGTTCGCTTCGCCTTCCTAGGCCTGATTAGCTGCATTGGATTGAGTAATTTGGTGTTCACTTCGATACCCTATATTGGTGAGTAAACTAAACCATCTTTTTTGGGCTCCTTAGTTAATACGAATAGTGGGAGTATGTTTGTGACGAAAATATCCCCACTTAACCCGACAATACACGAAATAAATCGCATGTGACTATCGACTTCAAACCCGAAATAAGGGATTTCATTTCATCTTCTCCAGCGAAACTGCTACTCTTTTGTCGCCTACATTTTCAAATCTTCTTCATTGATTCAACACCTAAACCCCCTGATGATTCGGTAGAAGCGCAGAGCCTTGGTGGTGGTCTTCGTTTTCGTCTTCTCCATGCCATCATCAGCCTTTTTTTCACCTTCTCAATCTCACCTTCCAACCTCGCCTTCACAAGATTTAGAGCGGCGCTATGTGCACTCCAATTATTTATGAGGGCACCCCAAAAGTGTACCAATTTACATGCATTTTGGGGTGCCTTTATAAACAATTGAGGTGCACATAGCGGTGCTCGATCATCTTCTTTTTCCAAGCTATGAACCTCAACCTTTATCTTCTTCTTTCATAAAAAAACATTTTATCTTCTTCTTTTGTGTCTTTAAATCGATCTTAAACTTTTTTAATTTTGGCTTCTATATTCTCCAACCTCATTTTCACAAGCTTTATCTTCTCCAGCGAAACCACCACTTCATTTCAAATCAAGCAAATAGAGCAAACAAAGAACACACAATATCACTCAACTTTACAAAACGTTTTCAACAAAGTCGCTCCGACCACTCTCACGGTCAAAAACCCACCGGCGCTGCTGACGTGGCGCCACGTGGGATTTCATGGGAGGTCACTTAACTTGTTAAGTGATGACATGGCATGCCACATACACACCCACCCACCCACCCCACCCCACCCTTAGTTCACCCCACCACCATTAAACACATTTCTATTCTTCCTCTCCAACCGCCTGATTTTTTTTTCCTCTTTGAATCGGCTTGCTCTCTCTCTCGCGAATCCTCTCGCGGTCGTGCTCTCCAACCCCCTGGATCGTCTTCTTCGCCGTGCTCTCTCTCTCGCGTTTCCTCTCTCGCGGTCGTGCTCTCCCCTCCCCTCCCCCTCCCCCAACTGGTTCGTCTTCTTTGTCGTGCTCTCTCGCGGTCGTGCGGTTCCTCTGTCGTCCTCTCCCCCTCCCCCAACTGTTCGTCTTCTTCGCCGTGCTCGCTCGCGGTCGTGCGGTCTCGCGCGCGGTACTTCGATCTCGCACATCTTCCCCTCCCCACTGGTTCGTCCTCTACCTCAGATTTTTTTTCTGCAATTAGATTGATTTTCTGCAATTAGACCAAAATTTTGCAGTGATTACTGGAAGGGTCTCAGATATATTTTCTGCAATTAGACCATATAGGGAAAAAATATGAAGGCAACTGAGAAAAAAAAACAACTGTTCTTTGATGCTTGTTTGGACCTTTAATTAATTTGAATTGTGGGTATTGGGAAGGAGGGCTGTTTTGAAAAGAATGGTCTTTGGAGAATACAAACATGGATAGCTAAAGAATAAGAGTTGGAAACACAGAGAGATTTCAGTAGCAGTATAGTTTTCTTTTCATAATACACACTATAATTATATGAACTTGAAATAATAGACACTATAATTATATGAACTTGAACACTAAGGAGTTATTACATGTATAGGTTTTTCATCCTGAGAGGAAAGAGGTTTTTGCCATACTATACTCTTACAGAACATTTTACCATACTATGTCTTTGGATCCTCTTGAATGATGAAACGCTTCTAACTGGCTTCTAATCAGGGTTCTTCTGCCATCCATCCAGGTTCCTTTTTTTCATTTTTCCTTTAATGATTTACACGTTTTTTCTTTTCAATTTGACTGTTTGAGCATTGCAATGAAGCTGATGCAACATGAGATGTATTTTATTTTCATTGTATTTTATCTGTATATGATGCTATTGAGGAGATACTATGTCACACTGTTACCTTAAGTAGTTCTCTTGAAAAATGTGATCCCATTTGAAATATATTGCAGCTTCATAAATCTATTTTCTCTTATTATATGTTGAAACTAGTACTATTGTCCATAGTGTATTTATGTACTTGCACTGAATCAATCAAACAGAATATGTAACTTATTACGGATAAGTTAAAATGATGCTTACTCTTTGTCTTTGCTTTTCTTCTTCCTTCTCTTGCCGTGATAAGTTGTACTTTTCTAACATAGCCAATAATGGTACCTACAGATCAGAAAGAGCCAATTCATATTGCAGAGGTTATTTTGTCAAAGATTTTTGGACACTGTGAAATTAGTTGCACAAATTATACACTTGAGTGTTTTGTGTGAATTATTGGTTGAATTCAACTTTATCTATGCAGGACACTGAATAATACTAGCATTGCACCTTACTTCTAAAGACACGTGCCTTTTCACAGGGAAAACCTGGATTTTTCTGTATATCAATTTTGTGTGCTTCACTGCTTCTACTTTTGCCATCTGTTTTATTGGTGGCAAACTGGCAATGCATGCTCATTGTCTCAAATCAATGTTTTAATATATGGCCAAGCAACATGTAGATTGCTATTCTTAAATAGCACATAGTATAGTATTTGAATCAGGAATTTTCTGTAAAGAACGTAACAGTCACCTCGTCATACAAGAAAACTTTCCTTCTTTCATCCTCCCAGCTCCTTGTCTTGGCAATTAGTGAATCCACCAAAGCTCCATCAGCGCAGGAAAACATACAATCAATCAGATATTTTGATGAATTGACAACAATAGCAAATGAACTCTATGAATGGTTGAATTATCCACGAACAGTTCTTTAATAATGACATTTGTGAACTCAGTCATTGACTTGGTCAATGAACTTGCTGGTTACTTCTTAACAATTTCTTAAAATCTTCTTTTTGTTTTTTCAATATTAAAACTTGATGTTCCTCAAATTAGTGAAGAGTTTTGCAGCTGAACTGCTAGATAAGAAATCCATCAAATATTTACCTTTTGAATGCTAACAAGTCATCACTTACCAAGTATCTTGTTGACTGCTATACGGGCGCGTTCTGCACGTTTTAGGTTCCTATGAGCTCCTTTGCTTACTGAATATCGATTCTCATCCTGCGCACATGCATTCAGCAATATATGCACTTTTTATTTTTTGAAAATATATGCACTTTTTATTTTTTGAATAATGTTTATGACAGACTAAATATTTTGGCCTCACTATATGCATGCATCACATATAAAAATCTGATCCATTTCCCCTAGCGGTGTTGAAGCTTTGTTTGTTGTTTTTCTTGATATCATGAAGGAAGTTTTTTTGACAAGAGTTTGGTTGTTTGTAGCTACATTATTATATTTGTAGCTTGGCCAAAAATCATGGAGTTCGTCAAAGGACACTAGTATTGTTATTGCGGCGTGCCAGCAGTGGTGTTCACCTCGTGGACGGCTACAAATCCAGGACGACGATTTTATAGATGCAGGAAATACACGGTTTGTACAAAAATGTGTATATTCTATGAAATTGTTAAATTTTATTCATATGAAGGAAATTAAATGAAAATCTTCGTTGTTCTGCAGCACAGATGCGGATGTGAATACTTTTACTGGCTTGATCCTGAAATGACTGACCGGGCAACGATTGTTATAAATGGGTTGTTGAGGAAGTTAGACCGAATGGAAAGCGAGAAGAGGTTGCAAGACGAGTTTAATGGGCGTAGGAAACTCAACGGTTGTGCAGTTGCATGTTGGTTATGCTTGGTTGTCATGGTATTGTTGTTTGGTTTCATTGTATACAAGTAAACACAATGGTTGGAGGAGAAACGAAGTATTCATCTTCGGTTGGAATCGAAGGGAAACGTTGTAGTGTCATTTTGTGTAAAACTTATGCCAAACAATGTATTGTGGTTTTGTAGCTTATGAATGAAAAATTAAACTATGTGTTGAATTCAAAAACAAGAGAAGATGAATTCAAGATTTTTTTTTTCTTTGCTGTTTGAAATCTTTTTTTTTTCTTTGCTGTTTTTTTCATGTTTTATAGCTTCATTAATAAGGTTTATGGTTAATCTCAAAAAAAAAAAAAATGAATTCAAGATTTTTTTTGCCAGTTTGTTCAAAGCCGAGCACATTCAATTTGCTTGATGCCCATGAATTTGGATATTTGACTCTTAATTAAGCATTTGGATACATTAAAGAGTTCAGCAAGAGATGCAAGTCAGAACACGACTCCACATCGGTTTCCATACATTCTAAAATAGATTGTCATTACAAAAAATGGGTTGCCATTACACATGCACCAAAAAAAATAGTCCCATACTTTGTACATCATCCAACATGGAAGTTTCACCCATATATCCGGAAAACAATCGCATCCTTTGTACATCATCCACCTCTTTCAATTACTCCACCTCTTCCACCGCCACGACGTCGAACAACTGGAATCTTCGCTCTTGACTTTGGAGAAATCCTTGGAATAGGTTGTGAACAATCCATCGCTCAAGACAGGTTCCACTTCTTTTTGACCATCATCTCCATTGTGAAAATGATTCCTGCGATGATAAGGATGTTAAAAATGTCCCTTGAGATGTACAAAACCATAAAACCAAACAGTTAAATATATTCAAAATAACATATAGAAGTAAAGTAGAGCACTAACTAAGGGTGCTCGTCTTTTAACTTCCCTTGTAATGAGCATTGCTGAACGTTTTTATTTTCATTATCCTTGTAATGAGGCATTGCTATGATCTCGCTTATGGTTGCATCTGAGGTTTTTTTTTTTTTTTTTGGAAGTTAATTTTACATCTTATTAATCATTCTGCATTCTTGATGATTTTGTACTCCAAATTATGTGATCATCACTGTGTTCGTGCTCGAAGTCACGATTTTTCTTTCTCTGGGTTTTTTTTTCCATCGTAAAAGATTTCCTTGAACTGTTACCTGGTCCATTAATGTTGTAACTACTCTGTCTTGCACTTAATTGAAATTGACCAAAGAAACAGCAATGTCAACTTGTTAACAAAGCAATAATTAATAGAGTAAAGATTAGCCAACAAACTAAAATGGAACCACTTCGATAACAAAAAGTGTACAACATTGATGAGGAATTATACAGTAGATTCATGAAGTTTATTACATACGTATAGTGGAATAAACCATTCATAAACAATAACAAACCAGGAATCTAAGCATGCCCGAATCAGTTAATCCTTCAATCACTGAATATCTACCCAACAAAACAAAATTTGCCTATTAAACTCCCTGTTTGATCTATCATCAGTCCAAAAAAACCAGTGCGAATAAATCTCTTACATTGACACCTTGCACCGTGAAGTCGAGGCCGATTGGTTGCGCAGGATCGAAGCTCCGCGAGCGACAGAGGTACCGCGAGAGAGAGATAGAGCACGGCGAAGAAGACGAACCAGTGGGGGTTGGAGAGCACGACCGCACGACCGCGACAGAGGAACCGCGCGCGAGAGAGCACGGCGAAGAAGACGAACCAGTGGGGGGTTGGAGAGCACGACCGCACGACCGCACGACAGCACCACCGCACGACCGCGACAGAGGAACCGCACGACCGCGAGAGAGCACGACGAAGAAGACGAACCAGTTGGGGGAGGGGGAGGGGAGAGCACGACCACGAGAGGATTCGCGAGAGAGAGAGCAAGCCGATTCAAAGAAGAAAAAATAAATCAGGCGGTTAGAGATGAAGAATAGAAATTTGTTTAATGGTGGTGGGGTGAACTAAGGGTGGGGTGGGGTGGGTGGGTAGGTGTGTATGTGGCATGCCATGTCATCACTTAACAAGTTAAGTGACCTCCCATGAAATCCCACGTGGCGCCACGTCAGCAGCGCCGGTGGGTTTTTGACCGGAGAGTGGTCGGAGTGACTTTGTTGAAACGTTTTGTAAAGTTGAGTGATATATTTGGGACAAATGAAAGTTTAGTGACCAAAGTGTTACAAACTGCAAACTTGAGTGACCATCGGTGAAATTAACCCTTATTAAGGAAAAAATATACTTTTTTGCTTAAGTCAAACAAAAAAATAAAGTGAAAAATTTTTACACTAATAATTCCAATGATCTTTTCTCAAAAAAAAAATTTCAATGATCTTACTTGATTCTTTTCTACCACTAAAGGATGATTTCTTTACCAATTTATTATGTTGATATTTATTTACTTATTTGTTATGCTACTACCTTGAGAGTAATTCATTAATATGTCTATATGTTTTTTTTACTAAAATACAAAAATACTTTTAAAAAAATTAGTAATAGTTCTTAAGAAAAAAATATATAATTATTTATTTATTTATAATAAAGTGCAAAATATTTGTTTCATTTTAAAAATCACAATAATCTATTAGTATCTTCAAAATCATGTTAAAGAAGTTCACAAAAGTCACTAAAAATCTTAAATGTTGATAAAAGTCATCATAATGAAATCTACATAAAAGTTTATCAAAGTCTTTAAAAGTCTACCAAAATCTAAAACTTCATAAAAGTCATTCACTTATAAAAGTAATCAAAAGTCTATTAAAATTTCAATTGAATACACCCCTTACAAGCAATTTGATCAGAATATACAAAATGATACACTTAAACTAGTGTCAAATTCAATCATGGTTGTTGTGGTATATAAGGGATGGGCGCACTAAAAACATTTTATCACAATGTTAAGACGCCCAACCAAAAATGACCAACTCGGGACAAATTAGTTAATCCAAGTTATAATTCATTGTATAAGTTAATCTCATAAACTTAGGATAGTTGTAATTGTGAACCGAACATGCCATTAAAGCTGAAGATATCGCCGAAGCCACATTGTAGTTGGCAAGTGATGAATCTATGCATGTGAGTGGACATAATCTCGTGGTTGATGGCGGTTTCACCACTGGTACCTCGTTCTTTTAAACAAGTTTAGTGGAGTTGCAGTGCTCATTTTGCGTACTTAACAACATCAATGTGTTCTGTTAAAAGAGAAAAATAGGTATTATTTTTCTTGTCTATATTTAGTCTTTGCAAGAGCAATATTAGAGACTATTGTTAATTAGTTATTACAGTTAGTCCTTTAAGTGATGTTAAGAGGATTGTGTATGAATGACTGAGCTGTTCCTGCCCTGCTAAATTTTTCAAATTGTGCCTTGCGAGCAGTTTCAACTTGATCAACAAATGAGTACCTTAGTCCTCTCCGCAATCGCCAAAAGGTATGTACATTCGATTTGCTCAACATGCCTAAGCCCTCATTTTTGCTACATATCTCATAAAACTAATCAACATTTTTTGTGGACTGGAAAGAAAAGTTGCGGTGATCATTGGAGGCACTCGGGGCATCGGCGAGTCCATGTCTCGACTCTTCTCCCAACATGGCGCCAAACTCATCATTGCAGATCTGTTAAACGATCTAGGTCGTTCCGTCTGCAAGTACATAGGCCATAACTCCGCTTCCTATATCCATCGCGATGTCACCGACGAATCCCACGTTGAAAATGCCATTGACACTGCCTTATCCAAGCACGACAAGCTAGACATCTTGGTCAACAACGCCGGTATCATTGATTTCAAATAACCTAATGTTATGGACACAAATTAATCAGACTTTAGACAAGTTTTTGATATGAACGTGACATGTGACAAGGAAACAATTCAAGTCAACAATCATTGGAAGGAAACAAATTAAATCAACGATCATCGGAAGGAAATAAATCAAATGAAAAATCAGAAAGAAACAAATCAAATTAATGATCACTAAAAGGAAACAATTCAAGTCAACAACCATTGGAAGGAAACAAATCAAATCAAAGATTGTTAGAAGGAAACGATTCAAATGGAGAATCTTGCTATATGTATAGCAAAATACACATATGGAAAGTCTTCAACATATGACCGTTGAAGCTTATGTATGTATATATATACATATGTATCAATACAATAGTTCCGTGTGCTTCTTCAATATTCTAAAGTTGTTATATATTCTTGAGTTATCTTTATTTTCTAAAGGAACATTTAAAATAGAGTTTGAGTTATTAAAAGAAAGTTTACAACGTTTCCTGAGTTGGCAACTAGTACATATAATATTTTTTGTCAACCAATGTGAAACATTGATAACTTTTTTGTTTTCTAAAATTTGTAGAAATTTCAAGTTGGGATGCCCTAAGCGAGCATGCCATATATCAGAACTAACTGCTAAAGATTTGACAACTGTATAGGCTTCTGCAAGTCGTCCTCTTCCAAGTGCATATAAGCCTCCTTTCCTATGTCCTTTTGCGAAGATCTGATTCTTGCGATCCTTAATAACAAACTATCAACATCAAAAGTAATAGTACAAAAATTATCATCAATAACTTTACTAACGGATAATAAGTTTTTCTTAATTTTCAGTACCACCAAAACATTGTTTAATAGAAGTTGACCATATGTCGTGTTCAACAAGGCTTTACCGTCTGGGTAATAGGTAAGGCTTGACCATTACCAACAAAAATAAATTATTACCAAAATATGGTTTCAAAGATTTTAAATTACCTCCATTATTTGTCATGTGAGCGGTAGCACCAGAGTGTGCATAAACATTTGGATCATCTTCATTGTTTAAGTTCATGACTATGAGGGCATCATGAACATTTTCTCCCTCAGTGGCATAGTTATACCTATAAACACAACTCATTGCCTTATGATTATTTTGCCCATATATTTGGCAAGGCAATTGATTTGTATTCGACTTGTTTGCATGCCCTCTCCAATTGTTGTTTGACTTTGAGTGATGTGGAGGTTGGTTGTTATTGTGAGGGCAATTTTGAGTGAAAGAGTTTTAACCTCTTCCTCTATAGTAACATTTTCCTCTATGTTGCCCTCGTCCTCTTCCTCTTTGTCTAAAGAATGCTTGGTTATGATTGAGCTCTTGTTTATTTTCTGACAAAACCTCAATTTAAAAATCCTTGTATTTGTCTCCAAGTCGTCCTAGCGAGACTTGGAAGACTTTATCCACATCACCAAGGGGCTTTCCAATTGCTACGAGTTTATCGCATATCTCCTTGAACTCTCGAATGTATTCATCGAGTGAAAGTGCTCCTTTGGAAAAGGCATATAAGCTATTTTTCAATTGAGCTTCACTTTCTTCGGTGTTAGGCAACAATTGCTCATTGAGTAATTTCCAAATTGAGTAGACTGTATTTCCTTCAAGAACAATGCTCAACATTTCTTCCTTCATGTTCCCAAGGAGCAAGGACATGAGGAGACCATCATTGTTGATCCATGCCTCAGGGCCAGGTTTTTTATTTTCTTTCCAGAAGAATCAATAATTTCATCTTATGGTTTTTTTGGATCATTGATATGATGTTCTATACTAAGGCTCATAATCAATTGAAGTATTTGAGACTTCCAAAGAAGAAAAATTTTAGGAGATAACTTGATTGAAATAAAACTAGAGCTTTGATGTAAAGATTGAACATAAAGTCTTGGCTCTAGAAAAGTAGTTATTGTAAAAACAAAATAAAAATTTAAAGTTCTGATACCATAAAGATAATTCAATAATATAGAACAACTTTAGAATATTGAAGAAGCATACTGAACTATTTTATTGATACATATATATATATATATATATATATATATACATATGCTTCAACGGTCATATGTTGAAGACTTTCCATGTGTGTATTTTGCTACACATCTAGCAAGATTCTCCATTTGAATCGTTTCCTTCTAACAATCATTGATTTGATTTGTTTTCTTCAAATGATTGTTGACTTGAATTGTTTCCTTTTAGTGATCCTTAATTTGATTTGTTTCCTTCCGATGATCTTTCATTTGATTTATTTCCATCAGATGATCATTGATTTGATTTATTTCCTTCCAATGATTGTTGAATTGAATTGTTTCCTTATCAAAATCGAATCAATGATCATTCCTTACCTATTGCATCTAATTTATCACTTAGTATCTTTCCTTTTTTTGATGAATGGTTCCCAAGTAAAGCATCAAGCCCACATCAACTAAGGATTCAGAAGATCAGTCACATTAATCCATTCTCGTATTTATAGATGTCACAAATGATACCACCTTAAATCAAGAAATTCCCACTCTACCTGAAAACCAAGACACAACAACTACCATTTCTGAAGTAGAAGGCTATGAACCTCCATCTATGCCTTCAAATGATGTTGTGCATATCCTTAATCCTTTACCTTCTAATTCAACAGAGCACCAAACAACTAACCCCATAGGGAAACGTGTCCTCTGACTTATCTTAAAACTTTGTTTGTCTTATTCTTCCAAAACCTTCTGACACTGCTCTTTTAATTTCTTTTAATGAGCCTAAATCTCTAAAATAGCACTTAAATTCAAAAATTGGCGAGATGCCATGCAGGAAGATATTAATGCATTTCAACATAAAAATACTTGGTCACTTATTCCTCGTCCATTAGATGCCAATGTAATAGTTTGCAAATGGGTACATAGGACTAAATATAAAGAAGATGGTAGCGTAAAAAAATTCAAAGCTCGTCTAGTTGCTAACGAATACACACAAATTATGGGCTTAGATTTTGGAGAAACACTTTTAGCCCGGTTGTTAAAGCTACAACTATTCGTGTCATACTCTCGTTAGTTGTTCATTTTAAGTGGCCCTTTAAGCAGTTGGATGTAAAAAAAGCATTCTTGCATGGTACCCTCAATGACAAAACATATATGGAACAACCACCTAGGTTCGTGCATCCTACACTCTCTAATCATGTTTATTTTTTGCACAAGTCACTTTACGGACTCAAGCAAGCACCACGTGCTTGGTTTTCCAAATTATCACATTGTTTTATTTGGATTATTTTTTGTTGTTGCACAGCTGATCCTTCTTTATTTATCTATTATCATAACACTCATTTAATTATTTTACTTGTCTATGTAAATGATGTTATTATCACCGGTAACACTTCTTCCCTTATTTCTCACATGGTTCTTTGTTTAAGTAAGAAATCTGCACTTAGATTTAAGCCCCCTAACTTGTTTTCTTGGTCTTGAAGTAAAATCATTTTCAGGTGGCTTTACCCTATCTTAAACTAAATATGCTCACGATCTTCTTCTCAAAGCTAACATGTATCATGTTTCTTCCGTAGGTACACCGATCGCCATCAAACTTAATCCTCTTCATGATGATAATAGGCCAATCGACCCCATTCCGTATCGTCAATTATGCTACTCTCTTTAATACCTTACTTTCACTAGACTAGACATCACACATGCCGTCAACCAAATGTGTCAACATTTTCAAAATCCCATTGTAAAGGACATTTGAGCAGTGAAACGCATCTTGCTATACGTCAAACGTATTGAATCATGGTATTTGTTAATTATCTCAAAATTCTATCACTCTTAGTAATTTTTGTGATGCAGATTGAGCTGGTTGTCCAGAAACAAGGAGTACAACAGGCTTTTGCATCTTCTTGGGCTCAAATTACATCTTTTAGGGCTCTAAGAAGCAACCTACCGTTTCTTGTTCTAGCGCCGAGACTGAGTATCACACTTTAGCAACTACTACTGCAGATTTAACTTGGCTCTAATATCATTTTCATGATCTCGGCATATATCTCGAAACGTGTCCTACTCTTTTGTGCGATAATAAGAGCGCTATTCACATGGCTCACAACCATATTATTCATGATCGCACAAAGCATGTCGAGATCGACTACATCTTATTTGTGAAAAAGTGACAACTGGCGCTATGGACCTTCATTATATCTCTACCACTAATCAAATTGCTGACATTTTTACAAAAGCCCTAACGAAGGATTGTTTTAAGACTTTTCGCTACAAGCTTGGAATTTCCTCTCTCCCTCTGCCAACCTTTCGGGGGAGTGATAATGAAACAATTCAAGTCAACAATCGTAGGAAGGAAACAAATCAAATCAATGATCATCGAAAGAAAATAAATCAAATGAAAGATCATCTGAAGGAAATAAATCAAACCAATGATCACTAAAAGGAAACAATTCAAGTCAACAATCATTGGAAAGAAACAAATCAAATCAATGATTGTTAGAAGGAAACGATTCAAATAGAGAATCTTCCTATATGTGTAGCAAAATACACATATGGAAAGTCCTCAACATATGACCGTTGAAGCTTATGTATATATGTATCAATACAATAGTTCAGTGTGCTTCTTCAATATTCTAAAGTTTTTCTATATTCTTAAATTATCTTTAACATGTACATTTTTATGTACCAGCATGCTCTTTGCCCGTGTCATGGTCCCGCCGAACAAGTAAACATAATAAGCACTGTGAGTGTTAGGGGTTTCATGGTTGGGGACCTTCATAATTAAGCACCTCCAAAACCTCAAGACATCATTAACAACATAAAAATAGCCACACATACTAACAAATTCATGAATTCACCAATGTAAACTAAATAAACCAGTGTAAGTAGATTACCTAAATGTTGTATACTAGCTAGATCAATTTCACACACCTTGAATCACCAATTCAACACTAATTTCTTCTTCTTCTTCCTTTTCAGCACGAGTTTCCTTAATTGCCAAGCTTTTGAGAATGATAAGTTTGATTTGCATGTATTGATCTACAGCTATATATATATATATATATATATGAATGGATATGGTTGATTAATAGCCATTCATCTTTTTGCACATATGTATCTCGAGACCTATCCTATAGCACATACTCAAGACACATTTTCCACTAACCACCACTAATTCATGCCAACTAACACCATTAAGTAACTCAATTAGTTTCTAGATGTGCTAACACGTGTCTCGATGCAAATCACATGGCTATTGTTTTAAAATGCAAACTTAGGTTACATTTAATTCTAAATCAACCATTGCCACATTAAAGCCACTATATATGCTACATTAAGCCTTAAAATAACCTTAACACATCACTATATACCTCAGTCCCACGTCGGCACGCGAATCGAGACACATCTCCACTCACGTCTCAACACTTACACCCAAGTAGGAGTGTCTTAATAGTCTACACATATATAATACACTAGGCATCACAACAAATCTAACATATACCTCAGCTATCTCACCTCGGTCAATGCACATATCATGGAGTGGGTCCCACATCATGGGTCGGTGATTCTGATTATAGATAATAAATGGGATTAGAAATTTGGGTCGTGACACTAAATCAGGTCGGTGAATTTAGAACACCTAATAAATAAGAAAGTGACAAAACATGTCAACGTTCATGTACCTCGATTTTTTACTTGTATTCCTTTTTTCCCTTTTTTGTCAAATGGAATATTAAACTAAGTATATTATACTTTCGCAAAAAAAAAAACTAAGTATACTATACATTTTGTCGAAAAAAGTACATTATACATAGACAAAAATAAATATAGCTGCCTCTCTCTTCCAAACCCTTAAAATTTTTATATTAATTTTCTTTTGTGATTTTTGATTTTGAATCACCATCGATCCTCCATTTTGATCGCCAGTGGTTCAAATCACATCTGTATACATTTTATTCATCCAATAAGTTGCAGATCTAGTAAGATTTGTGAAGATTGGTTCATCCTTGTTGTAGTACATCTACCTCAACGATTGTGTGTGCCTTTTCTGCGACGAGTGGGTTGGTCTTTTCTTTAATTTTTTATTTCATAGTTAATTTTTCTTCCGTAGTTGGAAGTTCTTGATTTGTCTTCTCCTCATTGGGAAGTTTTAGGTTTTTTTCTTCTTGTTGGGAAGTTTTGCTTTCTTTATGTGGTTCTAGTGGTGTTTGTGTATTGTAATGTGTTTCAACATTGTAGAGTGTAATTCATGATTGTCAAACTGTTTCAATTTCACAATTGCATTCACAGCCAAATTAATGACAGTTCTTTTCAACAAATAAAATTAGCGAATCAATGTACTTTTTGGTTGGTCTTGTATCAAGCAATTAATAATTAATGAAACTTCTATTTTTCTTCAAAAAAAATACAATATAAGAGTATCTCCAAGTACAAAGTGGTCCGCAACCATGAATTCATGCCATGCCACTTCATTAATGTGGACAAAATTTTATATCCATAGAAAATTTACTTATTATGTTTCAAACGTTTGTCAAGAGAGTAATTATTAATTCACTAATCATCATAATGCTCTATTGCCACAGTTGCAATTTTTTAAAATCAATTTTGTAGCAATTTAATATTTTTTTGAACAATTAGACTAGTGAACTCATATATATATATATATATTGTTGTGGAATATGGATGACCATGCATCTACACCAACATATTGTGTAGTCATGTAACTTGTATTTCTCACTTAATAGTACCTCCACTTGTCTATGTATTGTCATGTAACTTGTAATCCTCTCCAATGTACACCAACTCTTCCATGTATTGTCTATGTTGTTTGTGATGTGTTGTATGACTTGTGGTGTATGTATAACTTGTACACATTGTATAAGTACAATTATCATCATCACCAAATGGCCTATATAAAGGGTGCCAACCCCATTGTAATTCACACACCAAGTTGAATGAAAACTTCTCATTCCAACTATCTCATTTCTTCTCTTTTCCTTTGTAGTAGTAGTTTGTAGTAGTAGAAGTTCTTAGTCTTCTATTTCCTTCTCTAGTTCTTAGCAAGTTTCAACTCAATTTACAACACGTTATCAGCACGAGCTTGCTCTAGCATTAAGGAGATCTTGAAGTTCAAGAAGGCTTGTTAAGGAGACAAAGCTAGGAAGGTATAATTTTTGCTATTTAAATAAGTTCAATTTATTTATATATTATCATGGTTGCTTCCTTTTATTACATGCATCACTTCTATATGCATACTTTATTCATATACTATACATTATAACGTCACCGATTGCGAAAGTATGCTCTGTAGTTGCGTCTTGTACGATCTTCTACATCAGAAATCAAAAGTCAATATGTGACATAACTAGTTTTCTCTTAAAACTACAAACGATTAGTTATTGTTCTATTCTTGATTTTATAATACAAATAATGCTATAAGTTTGAGTTGATAGTGGGTAAGTCTTGTCCCCGGTAAAGCTAAACATTGAAAGGGAGACGGATTATCCCGTTTGAGGAGGCATGGCATTTAAGCAGACTTTGTCTCGCCACCCAACCTGGAGGTTGTCCCACCAACTCATACGAATAGTACATTTGATTATTAATGAATCAAGTTGTGAACATATACTTAATCATATGCTATGTTTTTTTTTACATAAAAGAAAAGAGAAAATTATTTTCTATTATATTTACTTTCAAAATATTAATCAACCATAGTTGAATATGTTACCTTATTATAATTCTTGTCATGATAATTAGATATTACAAATTATGAATAAAGCTTGCATCTATGCAAGGCTGTATGTTGTACACAATCATTTGCCAATATCTCTTTAGAGAATTGAAAAGTGAATATTTCATATATATTTTCACCCTATGGAGTTATAAATATATAAATACCAAAAAAAAAGGTAATACTCCAAAAGCTCAAAATGAGCGGTTGAGTCTCAAGCTACAAAATTTAATCAGTCAAATATTAATTATAATTCCACAATTTTAATTACATCTATGTTGAGGCTACGTGGAAATATGACTGATGAGACAATAAAAATAAGGTCACGTGGCCCGCCTCGATTTATTGCTGCAACAAATATCGAGTGCGCACATCAATCCAATAAATATTAAGGATTGATTTCTTGTTTCATGGTAGCTGAGTAAAATAATGAGATATTATAAATATAATATCGCTCACGTCCAATTAGTTCAGCTTCAAATTAAGAAGCATATGTTGCATATAATGATCATGATCGCAATAATAAGTTTATGGACGTGGAAAAGGTGAAAATATCAGGTAAATGTCGTATTGACAATTCCAACAAAAGGTGGAACAAAAGTGGTGCACCACTACAAAGGGTAAATAATTATTGACAATGAGCGCTCATAATTGTGACATTTTTTGGTCATATATGAAAGGCTATTTTGCCTAAATATTGTCATATATATACCCGAAAATTTTTGTGACATTTAGCATGCCTTCAAAATCAAAGGCAAAATATTATGAATTTTTATCATTGAAATATGACTCTTTTCTAATTTGCCAAACATTATTTGTCCAGATGGATCAACAAATCATGTGTTCAAATCATGAATCAAACAAGAGCGATATATGCCTTGCTGATTGTGCTACAACACACACAATCCTAAAAAACAGAGAATATTTCTCTAGTTTGAACTTAGCTGAGGCTAATGTTCAAACAATATCTGGCATCTCCAATTTGATTAATGGCTCTGGAAGAGCAAATATTATGTTGCCTAGGGAACAACAATTCATGTTGACAATGCCTTATACTCTGAAAAATCCAGAAGAAACTTACTGAGCTTTAAAGATATTCGACAAAATGGATATCACATTGAAACCGTGAACGAAAATAATAGAGAATTTCTCTATGTCACATTGGTTTCAAATGGGAAAAAAGAAGTGTTAGAAAAATTCTCAGCTTTATCATCTGGATTATATTTTACTCATATAAGGCATGTCGAAACGAATGTCGTCTTAAATAAGAAAATTAATGATCCAAAGACATTCATTTTATGGCATGACCGGCTTGGTCATCCAGGATCATCGATGATGCGAAGAATAATTAATAATTCGCATGGACATCCTTTAAGGAGTCACAAAATATTTTCAGCTGGTGATTATAATTGTGCTAGTTGTTCTCAAGGTAAATTGATAGTTAAACCATCCCCAAGTAAAATTGTTGTGGAATCCCCAATTTTCTTAGAACGCATTCAGGGAGACATATGTGGACCTATTCATCCTCATTGTGGACCATTTAGATATTTCATGGTTTTGATAGATGCATCAACTAGGTGGTCACATGTTTGTTTGCTTTCGACCCGCAATGTTGCATTTGCTAGACTTTTAGCGCAAATCATTAAGTTAAGAGCACAATTCCCTGACAACCCAATCAAGACCATCCGTCTTGATAATGCCGAATTTCAATCTCAAGCATTTAAAAATTATTGCATGTCTATAGGAATTACCATTGAACATTATGTTCCACACGTGCATACCCAGAATGGTTTGGCAGAATCTATAATCAAACGCATTCAATTAATTGCCAGACCTTTAATCATGAGAACTAAGTTATCAACTTCAGTTTGGGGACATGCAGTCCTTCATGCAGCATCTATCATTCGTTATAGGCCTACTGCATACCATGAACATTCCCCCATGCAACTCATTTTAGGTCAACAACCAAATATTTCACACTTGAGAATTTTTGGTTGTGCAGTGTATGTTCCTATACCACCTCCCAATAGAACAAAGATGGGTCCACAATGAAAACTTGGGATTTATGTTGGATTTAACTCATCGTCCATTAAAAGATACCTTGAGCCCTTAACATGGGATTTATTTACTGGCACGTTTTGCTGATTGTCACTTTGATGAAGCAATTTTCCCACCATTAGGGGAGATAAGAAGCCAATTCAAAAGGAATGGCGCGAAATTGCTTGGAATGCATCAACTTTATCACATTATGATCCACGCACAAATCAGTGTGAACTTGAAGTTCAAAAGATCATTCATTTGCAACAAATCGCAAATCAATTACCTGATGCATTTAATGATGCAAAACAAGTGACAAAATCACATATTCCAGCTGTAAATGCTCCTGCAAGAATTGATGTCTTTGTGCAACAAAATGCACAAGAACCAACGAAACGCTTAAAGCGTGGAAGACCAGTTGGTTCAAAGGATACAATTCCTCGAAAGAGGAAAACGGGAGTAAAAATAAATACAAATCAAAATACTCCTGAGAAAGCACAAGAATCATTTGATAAGGGTTTGTCAGAACAAGTTGATTCTGACGAGGAACATAGAAAAAGTGGAAAAATATGAAAATAATGAGATCTCAATAAATTATTTAAACTCTGGTAAGATTTGAGATCGAAATAAAATTGTTCCTGATGATATATTTGCTTTCAATGTGTCCTTTGAAATATGCGAAAACGATGATGATCCAGAACCACGATCAGTGGACGAATGTCGAAAAAGACCTGATTGGCAAAAATGGCAGAATGATATCCAAACAGAGCTAAACTCGTTAAGTAAACGAGAGGTTTTTGGACCGATTGTTCAAACGCCAGATGGCGTAAAACCTGTTGGATATAAATGGGTATTTGTACGAAAGAGAAACGAAAAAAATGAAGTTACAAGGTACAAAGCAAGACTTGTAGCTCAAGGTTTCTCACAAAGACCTGGCATCGATTATGAGGAAACTTATTCTCCTGTTATAGATGCAATCACATTTCGGTTCTTGATAAGCCTTGCAGTTTCTGAAGGGCTTGATATGCATTTAATGGATGTCGTTACAGCATATATGTATGGATCCCTAGACAGTGAGATATATATGAAAATCCCTGAAGGATTTGTAATATCCGAAGAAACAAAATCAAAACCTCATAACATGCATTCTATGAAATTACAAAGGTCTTTGTACGGATTGAAACAATCCGGACGAATGTGGTACAAACGTCTTAGTGATTATTTACTGAAAGAAGGATATGTAAATAATCCGCTTTGCCCATGTGTCTTCATTAAAAGATCATCAACAGATTTGTGATTATTACTTTGTATATGTTGATGATTTAAATATAGTGGGAAACCACGACAACATCGTTAGAACATCCGAATACTTGAAAAAGGAATTCGAGATGAAAGATCTTGGAAAAACAAGACTTTGTCTTGGTTTGCAAATTAAACATTTTTCAAGTGGAGTTCTTGTCCATCAATCAAATTATATTGGAAAAATATTAAAAAGATTTTATATGGACAAGGCACATCCATTGAGGTCTCCAATGGTTGTCAGATCACTTGAAGTGGATAAGGATCCATTTCGACCTCATGAAAATGATGAATAGCTAATTGGTCCGGATGTACCTTATTTAAGTGCAATTGGTGCACTTATGTATCTTGCAAATTGTACAAGACCTGACATTGCTTTTGCTGTCAACCTATTTGCAAGATACAGCTCTTCACCAACTCGAAGACATTGGAATGGTGTTAAACATGTTTTTCGATATCTTCGAGGAACAAGTGACATGGGTTTATTTTACTCGAGAGGGGTAAAATTGAATCTCCAAGGTTATGCTGATGCTGGATTTTTATCTGATCCCATGAGGCCCGTTCTCAAGCGGGATATGTATTCACCCGTGTAATATCTTTGGCATATCATGGAAGTCGGTAAGAAACAAACTATGGTTGCTACTTCTTCCAATCATTCTGAAGTACTTGCAATTCATGAAGCAAGTCGTGAATGTGTATGGTTGAGAAACATGATTGAACATATTCAAGAATCATGTGGATTGCCTTCGATAAAAGATTCTCCAATCATATTATATGAAGATAATGCAGCATGTATTGCACAATTAAGTGAAGGATTCATAAAAGGGGACAGAACAAAACATATTTCACCAAAATTCTTTTATACGCATGAGCTTCAGAAGAATGGTGAAATCGATGTCAAGCAAATCCGATCAAGTGATAATCTTGCTGATTTATTCACAAAAGCCTTACCAACTACGACATTTAGAAGGCTTACATATGGTATTGGCTTGCGTAAACTTAAAGACATTGCAAGCAAAGAAACTGAACAAGTTTCACCCATGTTCACATGAGGGGGGGTTATTGATTAGTGTATTGCACTCTTTTTCCCTTAGCTATGGTTTTATCACATTGGGTTTTCCTAGCAAGGTTTTTAATGAGGCAATCTTAACAATATTATGCCGTCTTAATATTTACGAGAATGGTGTATTCTTTTTCTTTTACTATATTTTTTCCCACAGGGTTTTTCTTAGTAAAAGTTTTAACGAGGCACAATTTCTAAGCAAGTGTCATCCAAGGGGGAGTGTTGTGGAATATGGATGACCATGCATCTACACCAACATATTGTGTAGTCATGTAACTTGTATTTCTCACTTAATAGTACCTCCACTTGTCTATGTATTGTCATGTAACTTGTAATCCTCTCCAATGTACACCAACTCTTCCATGTATTGTCTATGTTGCTTGTGATGTGTTGTATGACTTGTGGTGTATGTATAACTTGTACACATTGTATAAGTACAATTATCATCATCACCAAATGGCCTATATAAAGGGTGCCAACTTCATTGTAATTCACACACCAAGTTGAATGAAAACTTCTCATTCCAACTATCTCATTTCTTCTCTTTTCCTTTGTAGTAGTAGTTTGTAGTAGTAGAAGTTCTTAGTCTTCTATTTCCTTCTCTAGTTCTTAGCAAGTTTCAACTCAATTTACAACATATATATATATATATATATATATATATATATATATATATGTATGTGTGTGTGTGTGTGTGTGTGTGTGTAACGGCCCAATATTTATTAATCACGTATATTTGAAGATTTCATACTAGGAAGCCAGCTCAGGTCCACGTGGACACCGTGGATAGGGTTAGTTTACCTCGGGCTAGACAAAATAGTTATTTTTGCATGTGGTTCTTATATTGCGGTGTTTAAATTGTTCATTTTCATATTGCATCATATGTATGTACTAGAATGTTGTAATCGAGTGAGATTATATGACAAGAGTTTGCCTCGAAAAGCGTGTTGACGCGGGTATCGGGTAGGCAAAGCATGGGAACAGTAAGGCTTGATAGTGCCAAAGTAGAATAACATGACTATAATCATGGTGAATGTGACATTAAATGAATATAAACCATAGGTAAAGTCAAATTAATCGTATACACAAGTTATGACGCACCTCGAGATGCATGTCGAAGCACGTGGCACCGGGTGCCAGGTAGTCAGGAATTAGTGGGACCACTAATTTATCAATAAATGTATCTAAAAACACCAATCATAAATGTTAATAGGCATAAGTTAAATAAATTAGATCAAATATAAGACATATAGTTTAGAATGATGAATCTAGGACCTTAGATATTCATCTAGATGATCCTAAATGATGATTCATAGGCTAGATGTGTAAAAATGTGTGTGTCACTAGAGTGTTTGACTTAGTTAATGAGCATCCCTAATTTTTTCTAGAGATGGGTGTACACATTTATATCAAGGGCTAAAATCTAATTTACACAGAGTATAAAATGGGGACTTAATGGGTTCTTGATTCAAAACCAACATGCATGCGACGACCCAATCCCTACAAACTTGGCCCCACCCGACCTAGGCTTACATGGACCCTTGGTCAACCCCCACCGAGTCAACGCACGCCTAGTCATGCATCTTATCTGAATTATTCATCCATTGGTTGCTTATTAAGTTTGCTAATTAGTTTAACAAGTTTTAATATTTACTATGCAGCGAAAAGTAATTTAAAGCAATAAAAAAACAAACCGAGTTCGAGACAAGTCCTAGATGTGGAATTCATGTATGGTAAAGATCTCATGTATATCTCAGGTGACAACAGTGTAAATAAGCATTACATACATGTACCTCAAGTGTATCTTTCAAGCCCATATTTAAATGCGTATAAAAACATCAAGTATAATATAATACATACAATTAAAATACATACGATAGTAATAAAGAAAGAGTCAGCTCTGACGAAAACTCATAGGTAGTCACCGATTTTAGGCTCCTTACCCTTGCTACTAGAGGGACCTACAATTGTCACCAGTGACGGAGACAATTCCAGGGAGTAAAACTAGAAGAGATTCAACAGTAATTCTAAATAATAAATGACAATAGTCTCTAAATCATGCGGGTATTTAAAGAAAGCTGTAAATGAATGGTAAAGTGCATGATAAACAAACTAATCAAGTAAAGCAGTGAAAGTCTAGTGGTAAAGAAGTAAAATAGATAGGCGAATAGGTAATCTTGTCCAAACTGGTGGTTATCAGACCAAAGTATAACTTGAAGTCGACACAGCAGGCCTAAGGCCACTTCCAACTTCCTTGACAAAACTCTTTAGGCACTGCGGACTCCTCGTGTCACTTACAACAACCCCTTTTAAAATATCGAGGGAAGCTACAGCGACGCCATATTCTTTATCCTTTATATAGTCCTCAGCGAGAAACACGACCGCTCAAGATGCTTAACTCGCGAGATAACACAACTGATGAATTACCTAAACCCTAAGCCACTTGAAACAAGAATTAAACACATGTATGGAATGCTTTTCAATAGATTAACAATAAGAAGTTGAAAAAAAATCATGATGACGTTCTTACTGGTTTACTTACCTCGAACTTACGTGAAACTCAAACTTTCGTGGCTTCCCCACGCCATCAAAATCGACTTCAATACTTGACTCTAGCCTCTCTAGGTTCTTGGTATTCATTCTAGTTGGTTTGAGTATGTTAGAGTCTAATTACACTTGATTTATCATTTAATTTTCAATTCAATCCATTGCATTGTTTTAAGCATTTTTCATTAAGTTATTTATCACAAAAATGACTCCAAACTCGATTAAAAATGCCAGAAATGACTTCACAAAGCTCGAGACATAAAATAAAATGTTTATCGACATGACATAAGTTTTAACCCCCAATTAAAATAATTTGAAGTGGTTTAAATATCTTTATTTGGAAAATAGTCTAAATATGGACTTATTGTTAAGATTTCAAGTCTTTAAACCAAAAATGGGTCGGAAAAGTGTGTTAGAAAACTTGAAATGACTCCAAACTCATGGGACATCTAAATTATATTACAAAGATCAATTTTAGACAATATGAGTTAGAAAGTCCCACAAAAACCCATTGCAATACCCCGACATCCAAACACATGCAAAAAGGGTATCCTTATACACAAACTATGAATTTCAGTCCATTTTTGGTAAACGAAAAAAATCATGCTTTTAAGAAGTAATGATTCTAAGTTGTTCCTCTCCCAATTAACTATCCAGGGATATGCAAAACGTCAAAAACAGAGTTAAAACAAAGGAGATACAACTATTTTATTAAAATCAGTTAAAATTGTCCTTAAGCAACCCAGAACATGGAGCGCGCTCCACATTTTGATGGAACGCGCTCCAGGGTTGGGCAGAGCTGCGGAAACGCAGTTTTGTACTCCTAAATCATCAACAATCATCCCCAAATGCTCCCATATCATAAAAAAATCCCAAAACTCGATCAAATACCATAAACCATCACTTTAATTCATTGAAACAACAACAATATTTTTAAGATTTATACATGCATCTCATGAAAACCTCATGAACACCTAATACAAATTGAAAGCTTGAAATGCAACTTAAAATCAGGGTTGAAAACACTTTAATCAAGTTGGAAAAATCATAACACAACCCAATTTGTTCTTAAAAATTCATTTCAGATTGAATGCCCCAAATCATTGCATAAATTAGAATAAATTTAAGTAAGAACTCAACAAAAGTAAAGGAGCATTACCTAGACCTTGATCTTCTTAATTGATCTTCTTTTGACTAAGATTTGCTCAAATTAAGACCTAGATCTTGAGATTCCAGCATAAATCACTTCAGCCCTATATTTATTGTTCATGACTATGCATGGATTTCTGTTGTAGAGCTAATTGTGGTTTGTATACTCTAGGAATTGTGTCATCTCATCCTTAGATCGCTTAATCTCATTAGCATCCTTAGTTAGATCAAATGTTATGATGTTATCTTACCATGTAACTTGAGTCCATTAACACACACTTGTACATAAAGTCCTATTGAGATTGGTTGTGGCACACATCTCGAGGTGCATCAATGTTCATAGAAATACATTAGTAACTTAGTTGTTCTCATTCATGAACTTTAGGACTTAGGCTAGAGTTTGATATCATAACCTTAGTATTTGATTCCAAGCAACTTAGTCTAGTGTTTGTAAATAATTAAACTCCATGGTTAGACTAAGTCCTTACCTAACTCAACTACCCGATTTCTCACGCTTGCATGCATCTCGAGGCATGTTTTCGTTTGCATATCAACACCTATATATCAAGATATATTGGTTTGAATTTGTATATCTTGGGTATAGATAAGTAATATACGTATCACGAAAATATAAAATACCTCGGTGTCGACTCTCGAGGGTTGACCAAGTATGCCACATCATCATAAGTCCCTGTCAGAGTCCTACGGTGACACGTGAGACGAGTTAGAAGTTTATGATTGTTATAGTCTTCCCAACTAATTAGGATTTCGTCCTCGGAATTTTGAATAACTAAGACGAATTCCTTACTGAGATCAAAATAAGAATGAGAAGCTCTCACACATATAGGAGTCTAAATGGACCTATAAATATCGACCCATTTTTAACCCTTTCAAGGCAAGACTTTTGGATATCGTAGTTTCTCTACTCATACTCTAACCCATCTCGGTGTTGATCTACGTTTCCTTTCCTACATGTGTCTGCAGTCTTAAAAAATTGGCAAACTTACATGATTCCTCCCTGTGTGACCTTGCATATCTCGAGGCTCAATTCCAACTCAACCATTCAGTATCGTCTAACATCCTAGTAGACGCAATTCTGAACTTCATCGCTAAGCCTCATTAGCATCCTACCAATCTTAAATTAGTAAAGCATGTCGTAAAAGTCACACAACAACGAGATTATTTTCCATGTATCGCTGAACTACGAAAAGGTACCCTGGACATATTCACCAACTCGTGTATTTGAATATGGAACACAATATTGTACTGAGATGTAGGTAAGTGCTAAAGCTGATGCGGTAATCAAACCTATATGGCGACACATCATCTGTTACGATCAGTTATCACATCTGATGGCACTTCTCATGACCTAAAACCTCAAGGCTCATTTCTATGCGCAACCAAGCTGCCTGCCAAGTTCACGATCGAATGGAAACATCAATAGGCATTTCTTTGCCATTTTTGTCCCCTATCACCTGGGTAATATCCAAACTCCTTTGCTATCAATGCAAGCACGACTAATCCATTGTAACTTCAATCCACGTCCTCAACGCTCAACCTACCATGTAGGCGAGCCATATTTTCCTCGAACATTTTCAACAATATTCACCCTCATCTTAGGCCCCCAACATCGACTCCTCTAGCCGTGTTTCCACTAAATCCTTATTTCATACCATACCATGCCTCTGGTATCCCAACAGTGTCCCATTACGTGCATCATCCTCTGAAGGGACTAGTAACTTGTCGCAGGATCTCATTCTAATTTGGATATCCCCTAGCTTCAGGTTTTATCAACTCCAAGTCAAATCACTGGACTATTGTCACTAGTGTTCGTTGTTAATTTCCATTTTCTTATCGAATAGGGACAAACCATGCTCTCATCTCTGCACTAGCCAACGCCTAAACAATGGAAGTACTTGACAAGTCTATGACCACGGCCGTCATGAAAACTGTATGTCCATTTATTTCATGATAAGCCACAACAATATCTAATCATATCCCTTGTTAGGTCCCTTGTTAGGTATGTTTCAAAATAAGTTGGACATTCCTTGTACATGAACTTACCTTGCTTGTCTTATATTAGATCTTTAAAAGAGTCACACATCTCCAGATACTCTAATATGCAAACCACATGCCACTTTCTTATCCTTACTTGGATGCCTAATCAAGTCCTTACCATAAAACCTTCTTTTACTAGCTCCAAATTTGACTCTAGGCGCACTTCTTCTTAGGCTATGGAGACAAGCTAATTCAATGACTCACCAAGTCACTCTCTACCCGGTCCCAAGCTTACACGCATATCGGGGCGTGTCCCTGCTCGCGTCTCATCGCCTATAAATAATAAGTAGAGGTGACTTAGTAGTCAACATATATAATACACTAAGAAATCATCACATAAATATAAAATGTACCTCGGCCACGTACCTCGGTCGGTGTGCGTATCATGGTATGGGTCCCACGTCACGGTTCGTTGATCTTAATTAAAGATTAAAACACGATTAAAAATTTGGGCTGTGACAAAATGCTTAAAGTGTGTTTCTCGGGGGTTTACTTACCTCGCAAACACGTGAACTCTCCCGGATACATCCCTAATCTGACATTTTCTCGTCCCAAACAATAGTTCCACGACTTCTTGGTCCTTAATGTCCCATTATTTCATTTACAGTAGGTTAGAGTCCCATTAGGTGTGATTAAGACTCAAAGTTTGTTTCCAATATTTAGAAAATTTCACGGTCCTGGGGGTCATTAGCGCGCTAATAGAGCTCCATAGTGTGCTAATGGTCGTTAGCGCGCTACGAGTGATCCCTAGCACGCTACTGTGGGTTAGCGCGCTAATAGAGCTCATTAGCGCGTTAACATAGTCGAGACCCAGAATTTTTAGCGCGCAAATGGACCTCATTAGCGCGTTAATATAGTCGAGACCCAGAATTCCCAACTCGGGTGGCCATCTCCTTGCTCTATGGACCCCATCCTCACCTCGTAGGGGAATTCAAATACCAAGCAAACAACAGAGCAACAACAATCACATAATTGAATCAAACTCATGCATTCCTTCAAAATATCAAGAATATCAATTTGGTTTTGAAAATTTGTTTGAAAACTTGATTGTGACTCTAATTTACTTAGAAATCATGGAGAGTAAATAGGAAACAGTGGCTCAACAATACCAAATTCGTTTTGATGTTGAAACTCCCATTTTGATGAACTAAAACAAGAAATTGGTGTGAGTTGATTACCTAGTTGTTGAGCTTCTCAATTTGATCTCCATGTTTCCACTCCTCTGGATTTTCCAGCCAAATCAGTGGCTTCTTCTTCTTCTCCAGAATTTTGAGATTGATTTTTTGTTCATACGCATGTAGATAAATCCCATTTATGGGTTTCTTTTATAGTTTTGGTGCGAGGATCACAGCCATTCATCTTGGCCCTTAGGGTCATCTCTAGACTATCCAAAGGTACATGTTTGTGAAGTCCAACCTTGGATGAGACACATTGATACACCATCTTGCCTTTACTCCATCATTAAGGATCATCTCCATAAAATTTAAGGGTCTACATTAATTTGATCAAACTATATGCTTTTTTATTATTTAATTAATCTAATTGACAGCATAGGCACATTAATACATTTGTGGGCTACTTAGGGTCCTTTATTGGTGTACTTACAACTACCTCTAGTACCCGACTGCCTGGCACCCGGTGCCCCGCGTCTTGACACGCATATCGAGGCGAGTCATAGTGTTCGTTATTAAATTTTCTGCCTTAGAATATGTTTCTATTATTTTCACTATGTCTCATCAAACCAAAGTTTATTTGGGATTTATTAAATTAGTATATGCTAGTCTAGTGTACCCGTACTTCGATCGCTTATCCGATAGCGGTGTCGACACGTATCTCAAGGCTAGTACCAGTCGCACTAACTCACCCGAAAATGATAATTGGCACACACTTGCGATGCATTATGGAAATTAATAATTTAAATACCTATAAACAACCAACATTCAAAAATAACTAATTATCTATAGTCAGACATGCTCTAATCCTATCTCGACGTCCGCTTGGGTTTGAGCTGGAATCCGAGTTTGAAAATACGAATAAACGTTATTAATAAAATATTGGGTCATCACAGGTGCACACGGATTGAATCCAATCTATGGGTCAATTCGTAATCCAATCCAATTATTATGGATTGAGAAATCGCAATCCAGTCCAATCCAATTATTATGGATTTAGAACTAAACGGATATGATCGAATTGAAAACTTCAGAAACTCTATGAATAAAAACTTCAGCTAAACCCTTTCCAATGACGATCATCACATTACATCTAACAAGTTAATTATTACTATCAGGGTACCTAAACATGCCCAAAGTGGGATTAACAACAGTAAACCCTCCATCAATGAACAAATTATGCCCACTCACATACTTCGAATCATCACTACCCAAATAAAGAGCCGCACGTGCCACATCTTCAGCCTTCAAAACCACTCCTTTGAGATTCGCAACAGTGCACATGTGCTCCTCGAGTTGCGCGTCGTCGAGTTTTACAAAGCCAGTCGCCAATGGTGTGGCCAGGGCGAATGGGGACAAGCAATTCACTCTGATCCCGAACTGCCCGAGCTCCACCGCTGCGTTCTTCGTCAGCCCTGCCACCGCGTGCTTCGCACACGTGTACGCGTGAGATGCTGCTCCTCCAACTCTCGAGCTCACGCTTGCCGTCGATAATATGCTTCCTGTCCTAAATTTTATATTATTACTCGTTCTCGGTATTTTTATAACCCATGCAACAAAAACTCTTAGTCAAGAAATTAATACAAATCATTTTCCAAATTCTAGAAAACATTTCTATCTCTTTATTCCTTTTACCCGATAACTTTTCTTTTTTTTTGGGAGCGGCAAAAAAGATTTCAGTTTTTGCTAAACGTACCCCACTTTAGCCTACTCACCAATCATATCTCACCACCAACTCGAATCCCACGAATTCCGAGTAAAATCACATCGATTCGACGCCTTATGTGTATTCCTCACTTTAGCGCCCCACTCACCAATAATTTTTTTACTTTTTTGAGTCGGTATTTTGTAAGATTATTGTTGGGTTTAGGGTTTCGATTTGAGAGTCGAATCTTGAATTTTGAGTGCAAAGTTTCGATGGAATCAAAGATATTAAACGATTACGAGCAAAACCTATAATTTTTTTTATCATTTTCATTCTTTTTTAGGAATTTTGAAATTTTGTGTTCGTTCGTGTTGGACACACAGAGCTGACACCTCTTCAAAGGTATCAGATACACATGACCGACACTTTTAAAGAGATATCGGTCGACTTAGACCGAAACTACAAACACTACAAGAAAAATGTGGAATTGCATCAAAACATTGCAACAGATTGAATCTGTTGCTAAACAACAACAAATCATCAACAATTTTGCATCAAATAGAGCGTTTGACTCGGTTGACCAAAAAGCAACAAATCAGTGACAGATTTGTGACAAAAATTGTGACAAATTGTATTTTGTCACTGATCTGTCGCTGATTTCTCCCGCCAATAATTTCACGCCCATTTTGTGACAGATCAAGAATGAGATCACTACAAACCTAGTTTGTCACCCGATCTGTAGCAAATGCATGACAGATTGCTATGAGATCACGACAGATCAAATCATGTCATTGATCAAGCAATAAATCGACAACATTTATCAATGAATGAATAATCTGTTGCTGATCTGTCGCTAAACTCACAAACCATTACACGTCATCGCAGATCAACACAAATTTGTAACAAACAAATCAATGAATGATCAGTCATTCTGATCTATCACTAATTCTTAAATGGTTTTTACTCATCCTCAAATTAAAATATTGTCATGATATTTCAAATTCAAAAAAAAATAGTGAAAATTAAAAAAAAATTGTGACATAACATAATAAAATATTTTTCCTTAAAATTTGCACGTATCTCGAATGTAATCATTGTTTTATCCGAGTTGTTTATTTGCAAATGTGAGAGAACAAAAAACGAGGTTGTCACTTAGCGGGGTGGTAAAATGAAACAACAAATTTAAAAAATTCATTAAAGAAAGTCTCAATTATTTTTACGCTTACAAGCATAATATATATATATATATATATGTATAAAGTGACTAAGAAATATTTAACTTGCAATAAATAATTAACTCATATATAGTACATTAATTTCTATATGTATGCTACGTACCTAGTTTAATAATTTTATTGTTTTTTTTATAAATTACACAATGTATAACGACATATTTTCAATGTAAAATGTTTTGAAATCAGGCAAGGTATGAGGCTTGTAGGGTCTTGTTTAGATCCTTTCGAACTTCAATTTGAATATATATGACAAGATTGTCCAATTTCAATTCGAATTCAAAAAATTTAATATTCGAAATATTTTTTAAATCTCTTCATGATCATTATAGTATTCTTGTTTCTGTTAGAGGTAATTAGTATAGCAGTTTCAATTCTCATAAAAAAAATTATGTATAGTCTATAGTTTGAATTAAATTGAAGATATCTCTCAATTTCAATTGATATATTGACTTGATCATATTGCGCGTTTGTAGATATTCCAAGAGCACTCGAAGATTTTTTTTTTTTTTTTTATTTAGTTATGATATGAACGAGATTTTATTTTATATAGCCAGCAAAAGTAATATGTGCAAAGCGGGAAACAATGTGTTTCCCAAAAATAAAGTTGAGAAATTATGAATTTCATTAATTTGTGAATTTTCAAGGGATTATGTGCATATCTAATTGTTTCTTCTCCAATCAATTATTTTTTAAATGAAGGTAGTTTCCCTCTAATTAAGTTTGTCTTGAATAATTTTATTTTGTCGAAGTTGTCCGAATGTAATTAACCTGACCAAATCTCCAAGTTTGTCTTGAATTATTTCTTTTTGTCGAGGTCTCACAGCTAAGATTACTCTATTAAATGGATTTAAAAAATAGACCATGCGCTGCATGAGCCCACCCAATGGATCGAGCGCTGTTGAGTTGTTAATTATGTAATATTATATATAGGTTATTTATATATTTTTAGTGTAAAGTCTCCAAAATACTAGCCTAATTATGTTTATTTATTATTTTCAGGGTTAACGGAGTGCGCGGTTGAATTCGTGGCGGAAAAATACTCAAAATGGAGTATTTACTTGCAAGAATCGGATGCTGGACAATTTGCTCTCGAAATACGCGTTGCGCGGTGAGTCGAATAGCAGACGGTGTGTTCCAGCCAATCAGAAGATGACACGTCAGCAAGCGGAGGTGCCAACAGCCAGCGTGAACCAATCAGAGAGCGCCGCGTCAGCCAGGGAATCCACTTCATCGCTGCGCAGACACGTCACACACCATCCATTTCTTCTCGCGCAGCTACTGTTGATATGCCTCGGGATGCGTGCTCTCACAGACTCCCAGATTTTCGCACGATTCGCACGACTTCTCCTTCGCCACGTCATGCCACGTGGTATGCTCCCATTGGTCCAGACACGTCACAACAGTCACCGCACCAATCAGATAGCGACACGTGGCTCCAGCTCAGCCACACACAGCAGTGGCGCTCCAATCACAACACGCCACGTCGCCAGTCCACCTCACTCACCCAATCACGTGATGACACGTGGCAGAGAATGGAAACCAATTCGCTTAGGGATTTTCTGGTTTTTAATTTCGTTCCTCTCTGTTTTTTATCTCTCTCTCGTTTTTGATTTTTTTCTTCTCTCTCTTCCCCATTCTTTTCTATTTTATTTTTCTTTTTTTTTGTGTTCTTGATGCGAGGCTAAAACCTCTAGCCTAGGCAAGACTCATGAGGAGGTTCAACTCGCATATCAATGGATTTGTGAGATTTATTTATTTTAATTTTAGTCTTTTCATTAATATTTTATTTTCTTGGGTATTGTTTTAACAATCAAGGTTAAACACTAGTTTAAATCTTGATTTATTTGTCAAATGAGTCGTAAGCGCCCGTGTTTGTGCAATAAGACCACACTAGTGGCAATCGACCATACCGATTGATTCGACCCTTTTGGGACCTAGGTTGAATACCTTAGAAATCTAGGCTAAATCGGACACACGAGTGATCCTAGGTTGTCTAGGTGTAGTGCCTTCACAAAGCCCATTGCGGTCAACGCATTAAACCCAATTCACTTGAATTGTGGTTATGTGTTTGATTAGAGAAGTAGTCATCGTCGTACACTTGGCTATCGAGACAGGGAAGAGCGAGGAACCGCATACGTTACGCACGGTCTATAGCTACACTAGATATTTTGATTTGCACATTTTACATAAATCGAAGACCAAATCCAATCTTTTACCGAACCGAACTTGTATGTCTTGACCTAGGTATTTTTATTAATTGTTTTATTTTCAATTTATTTCCATTGTTTTATTCACTTTGTTTATTTTTATAGTTAATTAATTAATTCCCTCTCAAAACCCGATTTTCCTTTTCGTTATTTTCTAAACCTTAGAAAGAATACCAATCTCTCGTGGATCGACCCTTTGCCACTATTCTCGCAAATAGTTGGTTTAGGTAATTTAAATTTTATTGACGCGTTCGCGCGCGTCAATTTTTGGCGCTGTTGCGTCGATTGGTCTTTTTCTTTCTTTGGTTATTTTTTCTATTTATTTATTTATTTATTTTATTTCATTTTTTTTTTTTTTTTTTTTTGTATCTAGTCCCTTGTTCTTAGCATGTATGCAGGCGACCCCGCGATGGCCTCCTACCCCTACATTTATGATCAATTCGAAGACTCACATTACTATAATGTGAATGAGGTAGGTATGTTATATAATGGACACCAATTTTCTGACACGCATTCTTTTCAGTGCAACAGTCGAGGTTTGCGAAATTTGTGAAGATTATTCTCATTCTATATACGATTGTCCGTATTATCATAGGAATTATAATTGTCCTAGTTATGCATCTTCGCAACCCGATTTTTTTGGGCACATGTCAAGTCCACGAGTCCTCAACAAAGCACTTCTTTAGAAGATATGATGAAAAAATTACTAGATGATCAACAAATGGTTTCACGAAGAGCTTCAACAATTTTCACGTGAGTTTCCAAGCTTGCAAAACTTGGAAAATCAATTTATTCAATTGAATGCCACACTCCGTAATATGCGCGATGAGAAAGAGTTGTGTAATACACAACCAATTTCTTACTTAGAGGAGAATGTGAATGTTGATACATTGAGTAATGTTGAGGAGAATGTTGATACACCTGGAGAACTATTGGCTCGAAACAACGCAAGGACTTGAAGTCGTTTCTATTGAGCCAAACATGTCCATTGCACCGAATGATGATGATGATGATGATGACGTCGTGTTAGAAATTGGAGTCATTTCAAAACGGTCAGAGGAGCCGCAGATAGAGAGCAAGGAAGACCAACCTCTGGTGTTGGTGAAACCACCCACCCTCCCATGCATATTTGATAAACCTTATACGGGGGTGGAAGTAAAGGAGCGTTCGCGGATTTTCTACACTGCCGACACATTTGTGTTGGATGACCATGACTCGACAGATTCTGTTGTGTTAGAAGTCTCGAATGAGCTCCCAATTCTGAAAGAGGGCGTGCATGCTGCATTGCCCAAATATGTTGATGCGCCATTCGTTGTTGACATCTCCAAAGGAGAGGGCATCACGTGATGAATCGTAATAAGTCTAGCCAAAGACTTAAAAGAAAGGCGCTCGTTGGGAGGCAGCCCATCTTTGTTTTTATTGCATTTATTTCAGTTTAATTTAGTTTTAATTTTTTTTATGTTTAATAAATCCCTGACTTGGTCTCTTGGAGTTTTGCAGGTGTAATGAATGTTTGATGAGCACTGATGGCACTAGACCACCCCCTGAGTTTTGCTAGGTTTGACTATGGTATACATTATTTTTGGAGTAATTTGAGCATATTCTTTTTTAGGAATTAACATATTATTAGAGTTTTAGGTGTTTTGAGACTTGGTTGGGACATATCCAACTTAAGTCGCCACATTAATATGGCGGGTCTTTAAGTAGACCCAAAACCCTAAACTTCATTCCATCATCTTGTTGACTTCACCCGTAGTTGAAAGACTCTGCTCGCAAGATTTGATAGGAATCATTTGAATTAACTCCCATGATTATTAGTTCTTGCTCTTATTATGATAATTTTATTTCATAGTTTCCTTAGTCACCTAGACATGCGAGATTTGAGCATTCACTAGTTTTTGGAGACTTTTGTTATGCGTGCACTTGTATCATCTTCTTATTTTATCCATATTCTTTGTCTTTTTGTTGCATGGATTCCTTGACTTGTTTTGAACCTTGAGGACAAGGTTCGAATAAGTTTGGGGGTACTTTATGATTTGTGGATTGAGTAGGATGGATTGCTTTGCGAAAGACCGCAGTGAGATCGTTTAAATTTTTTCAATTATATGCGACTATATGTGGTTGTTGGACGGTATTGGTGGTGTTTGATATCTCTTATTCATTCATTTCTTCCATTTCTTTTCCTCCATACTCATCTATCTCACTTCGTTAGGAGTTGATACACTTTCATGCATGTATTTAGTATAATTTTCATTATTATATTGTTTAGAGTCACCCAAACTTTGTTTCATGCCTTTGGTTGTGGATGAGTACATTATGCTTGCCTTTTTGACTTGAAACTTAGGAAAAAGTATGAGAAATACTCACTCGAGTCCGTAGCTCAACATTTTTATGATTTCATAATTAGGGACTTAGTATGATGGTTAAGCCTCATGCTAGATACCAAAATGGGTAGACGGTTGAAATTGTGCAAGTGATGAGACTTTAACCCACATTGAGGAATTTGCTTAATTATAGTGAAAGTGAGAAGGGCTAACAGGAGTTTTCAAAATATAGAGTGTCCCACAAGTTTCCACAGAAATGGAGCAGTGAAACTTGTGGTGGGAAAAAGTGAGAAAATCGGTCCATAGGAAATGGAGCAGGACCGTATCATTTGAAAAAATTGGAGAAGAAAAAATAGAGAGTATACATATAAAATGGATAAAGGCGGAAGTGTATGAAAACTCCTCAAATAAAAAGATTTAGCTCGAGTGCTTATAGCTAGATTAAGTAAAATTGTAAACTTGCATGCTTGAATGTGTAGACCAAGAAAACCCGCGAGTTGATGGCGTTTGTCTTGACCATATCTTTGTCTTTAAAGTGTGATCTTAATTGTGTTTGGGTTGCGGTTCTTGACATATCTTAACTCCGAAATTCATGAGTAGCTTGTTAACTTGGCAACTATGTAAACCAAAGGAACTCCATGAATTACGAATCGGGTATAGGATTAGTTGAGTATGTACATATTTATATTATGAGTCTAGTTTATTTGTGTGTTTGTCATTTACACCTTTGCTCGGACGTGCAAAGTCCTAAGTTTGGGGGGTATTTGTTGAGTTGTTAATTATGTAATATTATATATAGGTTATTTATATATTTTTAGTGTAAAGTCTCCAAAATACTAGCCTAATTGCATTTATTTATTATTTTCATGGTTAACGGAGTCGCTGGTTGAATTGTGGCGGAAAAATACTCAAAATGGAGTATTTACTTGCAGTGATCGGATGCCGGACAATTTGCCTCGAAATACGCGTTGCGCGGTGGGTCGAATAGCAGACAGGGTGTTCCAGCCAATCAGAAGATGACACGTCAGCAGGATATCCATGTCACCAGAGATCAAACTTCTCTTCGTTTCAGACACCATCGATCAGCCTCGAGATCCGTGCCTGCACAAACTCCCAGTTTTTCGGTCTACTATTGTGCGATTTCACGAGCCACGTGTACGCCACGTGGCGTGATTTCACTCGTCCAACGCTTTTCGGTGACGTGTTCCAGCCAATCACACTGCGCCACGTGGAGCCGAGTCACCTCACACAATCGAACGCGCAGAATCTCCGCGAATCATGTGGCGACACCTCAGCGCGATGACAGCGCCGGCCCAATGACAGTGCGACACGTGGCGAGGCGACAGATTTCCAGCCAATCGGCTATTGACACGTGGCAGAGAATGGAAACCAATTCGCTTAGGGATTTTCTGGTTTTTAATTTCGTTCCTCTCTGTTTTTGGGGCCCTCTCTGTTTTTGATTTTTTTTCTTCTCGCTTCTCTCTTCCCTCTCCTCTTTTCTATTTTATTTTCTTTTTTTTTGTGTTCTTCAACGATCTGAGGCTAAAACCTCTAGCCTAGCAAGATCATGAGGAGGTTCAACCGCGCATATCAATGGATTTGTGAGATTTATTTATTTTAATTTTAGTCTTTTCATTAATATTTTATTTTCTTGGGTATTGTTTTAACAATCAAGGTTAAACACTAGTTTAAATCTTGATTTATTTGTCGATGAGTCGTAAGCTTACCGTGTTTGTGCAATAAGACCACACTAGTGGCAATCGACCATACCGATTGATTCGACCCTTTTGGGGACCTTGAATACCTTAGAAATCTATGCTAAATCGGACACACGAGTGATCCGGTTGTCTAGGTGTAGTGCCTTCACAAAGCCCATTGCATGTCAACGCATTAAACCCAATTCACTTGAATTGTGGTTATGTGTTTGATTAGAAAGTAGTCATCGTCGTACCTTGGCTATCGAGACAGGGAAGAGCGAGGAACCGCATACGCACGGTCTATAGCTACACTAGGATATTTTGATTTGCACATTTTACATAAATCGAAGACCAAATCCAATCTTTTACCGAACCGAACTTGTATGTCTTGACCTAGGTATTTTTATTAATTGTTTTCAATTTATTTCCATTGTTTTATTCACTTTGTTTATTTTTATAGTTAATTAATTCAGTCCCTCTCAAAACCCGATTTTCCTTTTCGTTATTTTCTAAACCTTAGAAAGAATATCAATCTCTGTGGGATCGACCCTTTGCCACTATTCTGCAAATAGTTGGTTTAGGTAATTTAAATTTTATTGACGCGTTTCACAAGTAGCAAGCGTCAGCTGATCAGAAACTGTGTTATGGTCATGATAACTGGACATGTAGCGGCGACGTTGTATGAGACAGTGGTGGCGGCGGCGGAAGGCGACGACAACGACATGGTAGCGAGATTACAGGCGGCGAGTGGTGGGCGGCTCTTGGCTAAGGACGGTGCGGGCGAGAGATCTTGAGCGTGTCGTAGTGACGAAATATAATGCAAGTCCAATACATTATATATTTATAGTTTGATGATGATCTGTAGCTGATCAGCAACAAATCAAGAATGATCGTCGATAGACTAGTCTGTTGTTGATCCGTCTCTAATGTCGTAATAAGCAACAAATCAAGAACAAAAAGTCAAAGACAAAACAAAGATCAAAAAGTCAAGAACAAATCAAGAAACAAAAAGTCAAGAACAAAATAGCATCAAAAAACAAAGAACGAAGCAAGCAACAAAAAAATCAGCAACAAAACAAAGATCAAAAAAACAAAGAACAAAACAAAGAACAAAAAAATCAGCAACAAAACAAAGATAAAAAAGCAACAAAACAAAGATCAAAAAATCAGCAACAAATTATTATGTTGTGATTTGTCACTAACTTCTAAATGGTTTTAACAACCCATTTGCTCTCCTCCTCCTCTCGTCCTGTAAACCATTTTTTGTCCCCGTAAAAACGCGAAAATCGCCACCGCCGGACTCGCTTCGCCAGCATTGTCATTGTCTCTTTCGCGTCCACCACCGCTCGTTGCCAGGCGTGAGCCGTAAACGCTTCAGCTGACGCTCGCTCAGTTCGCCGAAGTTCGCGATCTCCGCCGCATCAAGCTTTATCGCCGCCATCGACGCTTCGCGCCACCGCGCGTCCGCTGCTGCGTCCATGGCAGATCTGCTGCATGTCCGCACCGTTCCGCCAGCTAGATCCGCTTGACGACGACCTGCGCCGCTGCCTGTTGGCGCCGCGCTCGTCATTAGAAACGCACGCTGGCTTCATGCCATGCTGAAACGAGCCGCCATTGCCCCTATCGCCATGCCGGCTCGGCCTCTCATTGGTTCTGTCCGGATCGGTCAATGTTGCTTTCGGCCAGAGCTCGCCATGACATCATCGCCGCCGCCGCTTCTCGGCCTCGACTCTCGTTGATCGATTTTCGGAATCATCTGCGGTTTGCATTTTCTTAAAAATCTATTTTGAACTTTTGGTTGATTTTTGTTTCCATATTCGTACTGAAATTTGGATATCTATGATTTTTGTTTCCATATTCGTACCCGACTTATGCCCCCGGACCGTCGTCATCAAATTATACATCCTCATCGCCTCCCGGTCATCCATATCCATATCAGTATGGCACACCATCTCCTCCAGTTCATACCCTCCCACCTCAGCATGGTTTCATTCCATCCTCATCACATCACTCTACACCATCACCTCCAGCAGATGTATACCCACATGACCATGGTATCAGGCCGTCTTCATCACATCACGCCACACCATCACCTTCAGGTCATCCCGCTCATTCTCCAGGTGTAGGAGACGAGCACACTTCTACATCTCGTCGGCCCCCAGCACCACATCGTCATTCATCTGCGAGGTCATCCAGTAGCAGGTTACGGTCATCGATACCACAACCGCTTGAGGAGATCCCTGACTTTTTCAGACCTCCGACAGCCCCTGGGGATGGCGAAATCCCTCTTACTTATCTCATTGCTGAGCATGGCTTGTACGTTACTCTCCACAAAATATCTACGTCCAATATATAGAAATATTATTTTCCTATACTAACTTAAAATCGAAATGGTAGGTTACACCCTTCTTCCTTGGCGGCAAAGAAGATGTGTTTAGTTTTTAAGAGCGGATATTTGAAAGAAGGATGGAAATGGGAATATGTCCCACAAGCCCAACGAGATATTTACTGGCTGCGTTGGAAGGTCAGTAACTTCACATCAACCTTTTGGTCATCAATAGCGGTGGAACAAGTATACGAGCATAGAAATGATGATGTTTTCATAATACTTATTCATCTGTAGGTGTTCTTCACTTGGGACTTGGCAATGTCTTTTGCGATATATGATGCGTGGTGTCGGAGGGCATCCATCCGATATACGGGCAATATATATCTCATTGCGAAGAAAAGAATAGCACCTATTTACTTAACAGAAGAGGTGTTTGAGCATTACAAGCGAATGCGAGCAACTGATGAAGCATTCAAGAAAAAGTCTGAGCAGATGAGCAGTAATAGAAAGACCGAGGTGGGAGGGCCGGGCACTGGTATTTCACGTATAAGCGCTGAAGTATATCCGCTAGACAACATAGTGATACATTGGTACGTATATATACAAAAATAGTGTATTTCCACGTGAACCAAGAATTAAACTATTCAACTTGTCACAATGTTGTAGGAGAAGAAGCTTCAACGCCGTCCCACTTGGAAGGAGATGTTTCGACACCTCCACACCCATGGCCGACGGACAATCATTCGTAGATCGTAGATCCGCGAAGATTGATGTAAGTAATATGAATTGCATATATGTAACTAGTTCGAGACAACACATATAGCCCATCAATTTAAAAGAAACCAGTAGAGTTAACTATAACTTCATACTATTTATTGCAGGCTGAACTCACTCGGAGATTGGAGGAGATGTCCACCCAGACCCCCGACACATCGATTGACGAGGATGCCGTTTATCTTGAGGTGGTGCCGAGGTGAAGGGACGTGTATACGGTTTAGGGTCACAAGGTTATCATCGCAAAGATATCTTTAGGGGAGCAAGCTCATCTCGAGGACCGGCGTACGGACCGCATGAGTTGGAAGAGCTCCGGGGACCACCAAAGGTTGCAAGAAACATTGTTTGAAGGAGCGAATGGAAAGACAAGAACAAATGCGAGAGAGACAAGATGGAACGCCAGGGAAGAAACTCGAGAGATGCAGGGCCTAAGTTAGCACGTATGGAGGCACTTGTTGATGCGACTTGGCATTAGGCCCCACGTGCCTCCGACACCGCGGACTCCACCATCACCAGGAACAGAGCGTTCGGGTCCTCGAGTGACGACCACCTGGTCATTTGACGATCGAGATAACACCTTCTCGGTCATGCGCACCCGCATGACCACCGATCTGGGCATTGGACCTCTCCACATAGAAGGATGTCTGAGGATCAACGTCATCTTTTGGATGATCATGATGAGTTTATGGAGCAACTTATGCCGCCTCCGCGACCACCGCCACGGGAAGAGTGATTAGATGTCCTATCTTGTTTAATGGTAAACTGTTATTCTCGAGTAATATATATCTTCACATTTTTTCCCTTCTAATGTAGTCGATGTGATTGCTTCATTTTGCAGGTATGTGCACCGGTGCCGTTTGATATGGGTGTTGCATAAGGAGGCAAACTTACCTCACCAATTGGGTTGCAAGTTTCAGAGATTCCTTTGGTATGTAACCTCCTGCCATTTATTTTATTCACAAAATATCTTACCCACATGTGAGGCCTTAAAATAAAAGAGTTTGATCCATGTCCCCAAGCCCAACTAATTTAGAATCGAGTCCTTGTTGTTGTGAGCTAAAGAACAAATTTCAAAGATCTCCCCTTTTGCTTCTACGAAAATCGATTTCTTCTTTGTAGATTTTTTGTTTTTGAGTGTGTATCTTCTCTTTATTTTTAAAACTAAGTTTGTGGTGGTTTTATAGTGGTAGGAATTCCAATATGACCGTTTATAGCCGTTTCTAGGAATCCAGGAAATCAAAAATTCAAATTTAAAGCTTGATTTCCAAAAGTCAAAAATAGCAAGAGTGCGAGTGAAATTAGCGCGCTAATACTTTGGAATTAGCGTGCTAACTCTGCTCTTAGCGCTAATACTATTATTAGCGCTAACTCAGGAGGACCTCAAAATAATTATTTTGTCCCTTTGTGTTAGCGACCCTTAAACTCGTCCGGGACCTAACCAACCTTTATATAACATGTTATACATGTTTATTATGAGTCATTAAGCCTATTTGGGTGGTCCGAATATTTTTACAAATCCCGAAAACGGAAATTCACAATTTCATAATGTATTAGGGGCTTTTCTGCAAATTTGCAGTTTTCTTTTTGAATACCTTTGAAAAACGAGTTTTTCTTTTTCGAAAACATTTATAATGAACTCTAATATGTAAATTGACAATCCATACAAAGTTTCATATTGTTTAAACTCATAGACCTAGTTATGTGTTTAAAGTTCTTTCACTCCCTTTTGAGTTGGAAATTTTTATGTGTGTCACTGTGTGCGATCTTTTATGTATGAGGTCAATGACCAAGGCCTAATTTTATGATTTTCTCATTTGTTTTTCAATATTTTGATTGCATTTTCAATATTGTTAAAGTTATTCCTATTCATTTTCAGGATTTGGATGACACACGCACTCCTGGCCCTATAAATTGTATAGTGTCTATCTTGTATTGGTGACACATTTGGGTAAGAGTGTGAGATTGACATTGTAGATATATATGTAATTTAATTTGTGTAGTATTTTGTATTTTTGGGATAATGTTCATCTAGTAGTATATAGTATACTACTAGTTAATTATGAAATGTTATTCTTCACATTTTGTAGATATTTTTTTGATAATTTCTTATTACAAACAATTTCTCAATTTAAATTTTGATTGCAGCAGGAAATTTGTTTTTTTCCCAGCTTTTTCTTTATCACGCAGAATTCCATTTACTATTTACGATATCGTAATTTTTTAAAAAATTACCATTCCAAATCAATGACACAAAAGTCATTCTTTGATTTGCACAAATCAAGAAACCTAGTCTACCGTCGATCTCTGTTTCTTGATTTGCAACAGATCAAGACAATCAATCGCTGTTTCTTGTTGATCGTATCTAATCAACGATGATTTGTCTGTCATTGATTTGCAACATAGATCAAAGAAAGCGCGCTTATATCTGATTTGTAAATCAAAAGAATAACTTTGTTTGTTCTTGATTTACGGCAAATGATTTGCAACAAAATCACTTTTTTCAAACCGCAATGATTTGTTTATTCTTTGTTGCTCAAAGAATTATCTGTCACAAATCATTCTTGAACAACAACAGAACCTAAATCTGTTGCTAACTTCAATCTGCGACAAGGAGTTTAGCAACACCTCTAATCTGTTGCTGATCTGTTGCAAAGTGGCTTAACAACAAATCCGTACCAATTCAGCAATAGATTAGTTTGTTGCTGTTTAATTTTTTTCTTGTAGTGAAAAATAACTAAATTTCAGTGGGTGACGGGACAGAGGAATCTAACCGAGGCCTCTTTAGAAGTGTCGGTCATGTGTGTATGACACATCTAAAGAAGTGTCGATCATGTGTGTATGTCCAAAACATCTTCAGAAGAGGTGTTGGGGTGACGGTGATAGTAATGAAGTACAATAAAGGTATTTTTGAAGTTTTGAGAAAAAAAGTTAAATTACACTAATAAAAAAAGTAGGGTGCGACGAAGTTTAAATTCAAAAACGATGTACGTTTAGAAAAAACTGAGGTCCGTTTAGCGGCTCATTTTTTGTACTAATTATTTTTTGGTTGGATATAATAGATAGTTAGTGTAATTAAACACCTAAATAAAGTACAAACAATAATGTAAATATATGTATTTTGAGTAAAACAACTTGTACTATTGACCTGGGGTAGCAAGGAAAATGTGTGTAACTCGATAAAAAGGAGAATGCATGTGTAATCAATTAAACATGGAAAATGATCAACCACTTGTGTGGACCAATAATTTGACATGTGGTTTTGGAGTAAGGGGTCGGGCACTGCGTTCGAACTTAAGTGATGACAAGTTGTTTCATTCTTACCAAAAAATAAAGCGTATATTGATTATGCATTGCCTTTTGTGGGTTGCTAACAAGTTCATAGGCTTCTTTGAAAAAAGAAAAAGAAAAAAAGGCTTGGGATTGATCCAACCCTCGAATAAAAATGCAAGTTGGGCAAGTTTGGGGTGAATAATGCATTCTCCATATCCAACCCTACTTTTGGTGAAATGGGGATTGCCTACTTGACATTCCCCACTAAAAAAATTTACTATAGTTCACATAATATCTTAAAAAATCTAAATATATTGTATATGCAAAATTAAAATCATAATATTGGTAATAGGTATTATATGGGATAGTTCTATTATTTAGTTTATTTTTAATCAAAAGCATAGTTCCATTGCTGAATCTATACAAATGTATTAAATAATATACTTCATTATATATGAATTTGCCTTACACAAACTACTAAATATAATTAATTACTCCATTCGGTCAATAATATAAGTCGTTTTAGCAAAAACTTCATTTTTAAAATTGTAAGCCGTTTTCGGAATTCAAGAGTGTATTTATTATTTTTTTACCCATTTTATCCTTATACAATTCAAACACTTACACTTCTTTAATTCTTCAATTCATTTAATATGAAATGACGTATATATAAATTACACTCTTAATTAAGGTTGTCTTAATTCTTTTGTCTTTACCTTAAACGACCTACATTTTTCATTGGCGGGAGTATTTTTTTAATTTATTTGGCAATACTAGCTACTAATCTAGTTAATAGCTAAAAATATAGGAGCCACTACCTGAAAGTTAATAAATTACTCGACCAATTAAAATCGTTTGCGAAAACTAATTTACCAAATATATTTTCCTGAAAAGTTGTAACAAATATTTCTAAAAAAAAAAAAGTTGTAAGAAGTTGTACCATTTTGTGGGAAAAAAAAAAAAAAAAAATTCCGCACCTGTTCTTGCTGGTATCATAACACGAGCCGCGTGTTTGGTCCCCAAAAAGACCCCCGTCACATTAACGCTGAGGACTCGCTCAAAATCAGATTTTTCATTGTCAACAATTCTCGCCTTGGGCTCGTCCGCTATGCCAGCATTGTTGAACATTATGTCCAGCTTCCCATAATTCGCAACCGCGGCGTCCACGGCGTCTCGAACGTGGTCTTCGTTGGTCACATCGCAGTGAACGTAGGTGGCCGATTTGGTCCCGATTTGTTCCCGCACCGCATGGCCTAGCTCGTCTTGGATGTCTGCTATCACTACTTTGGCTCCGTGTTGGGCGAATAGCTTTGCCGTCGTTGCGCCAATGCCGCTAGAGCCGCCGGTGATCAATGCAACCTTGCCATCTAGTCTGAATTGATTACGAGAGTTAAAGCAACCCATTGAATTTTTGTACCCAAGTTTAAACGTGCTGAAGTTGAAATGTTTAAGAGGAAGTAATTAAAGCGCACCATTTCAAAAGAATAAATACAAAATAGAATAATATCAAATAGAATAATATTGACTTTTGCAGTTTTTTCTTGAACAAAAAATCTATTTCGACTTTTTGAGTATGGGTCTCAAAAAGCTTAGACTAATAATTTAAGATACTTACATAAGTAAAAAAAACCTAATTACCCTTACTTTTAATATCAATACACATGAAAATATTCGCATCCTCTGCCACCTCCACTTGTCATTGCAATCGCTATCGATCGCTGATTGATCATGGCCAATGCGCTACCATTGACAATCATTCACCGACCGCCATCAACTACTGCACACTTTCATTTGCTCTTTCATCAAGGTAGTACAAACCCCATCCAACCCTCATATCTCTCTCTCTCTCTCTCTCTCTCTCTCTCGGCGACCGAATCTGGTCGAGATCGAAGCCTCTCTCGATCGGATTCAATCGAGATCGAAGATGAAGGTGGCCGGCGATGGTAGATGATAACGACGACGCCGTCGGTGGTGTGGTCAAGGCACGGCAGATCGCAGCACAGTAAGCGATCAGTGGTGGCTTGATGAAGAAGATAATGGATTTACACCAGGGTATTAAGTCTTTCTGCTTAGTATGAGTAGTCCATCTAACACTACCCTTGAAATAGTCTCATACGAAAAATAACTTTAGGATGTGTCTCAATTTTATCTAAGGATGGTAAAGTTGGCGACAACACACGAGAAGGAAGTAAATTGAAATTTAAAAATATTAGAAGAGGTTAGATCATAAAGTCTCGAGCTTTTCATTTATAGTTTATACCTTAAAAGTGATGAAAACAAAAAGATTAGAGAAGATAAATTATTGGGAGAAGATTTATGAACTAAACAAGTTAAATATATATAATCGAAATCAAGAAGAAAGATTAAAATCATAAAAATTCGTGACATAGATAGGCTTGCATCAGGAGGGCGTCCTCCGCAGATCCATGTAATCCAAGGCACGGATGAAGAGTACTGCTTACCGTATATAGCTGGGAAACTTAGAGACAAACAGCTTTATTAGTGAAGGGTTAGAGATTGAATTAAGTCGTACCTTCTAGCAAGAGCAGAGAGAAGTGATGAGGAGGTTGCAGCCATGGTTTATTGGAATCACCGCTGATCGATCGATCGATCAATCTGCGACGAATACTGATCAGTTAGGGCGAACAATAAAATGGATCGATCCGAAAAGATGCTTTGTCTTAAAAAACAACAAGGCTACTTAGTAACTACTAGTTGCTAGTTACCAACTTGTATTGTTTCTTTGTGTCCATCTCCTACTAGCACATACAAAAAATGCACCATGGCGAGGACCCGTATTCGTGGGAGTCGTCATGCACGTTTCGAAATATACATCATGCGTGTTGTGCACTGAAAATTATATTACGCACATTCATTTTTACGTGAGCACGTGTATGTCATGGAGTGGGGTGTCTTCCATATTAACGCATACAAAAAATGCCTCGTCAATTCTTTATAAATTGGTATATACTGCTTTCGAGGGTGCAACTTGCAAGACCATAATTTAAGGCATTGATTTGTGTTTGCTAGCGATGGGAATCCATCCAATTCTCATCGCACCAGCATCTCCATGTTTAGTTGCATTAGTTGACTTTTTTAGGTGGTTTTTCAAAAGTAGGGTAGATTTACATTTTAATTCACAAAATAGGGAGATTTTTTTTTTATTAACGGAAATAGGCAATAACGCCTTTTCAAAAGGCGTTATTGTGTGTGGTTGGTTTGGTTGGCGCTGACGTGGTGGTGACGTGGCGTGAGTTTGTACAGATAGCGCTTTTTCAAAAGGCGCTATCTGTACATGTGGCCGCCACGTCACCACCACCTCACCGTGGCTAGCCACGTGTATAGATAGCGCCTTTTGAAAAGGCGCTATCTGTACAAACCCACGTCACGTCACCGCCACGTCAGCGCCACCTCACAAATAATAATTAAAATAATTAAAATTATGGAAAAAGTAAACTGATTTATATAAACTGTAAATTACAGAAAATAGATTAAAATAGATAAAAATTATGAAAAAATTCGGAAAAATTCTCGAAAAATATGAAAAATAGGGAAAGCTAGAAAAAAATAAGTTCGAGGCTTTTCGGGCGTTTGGCATCCTGGTATAATTCGATGGAAAAAGTAAACTGATTTATATAAACTGTAAATTACAGAAAATAGATTAAAATAGATAAAAATTATGAAAAAATTCTCGAAAAATATGAAAAATAGGAAAGCTAGAAAAAATAAGTTCGAGGCTTTTCGGGCGTTTGGCACCCTGGTATAATTCGATGGAAAAAGTAAACTGATTTATATAAACTGTAAATTACAGAAAATAGATTAAAATAGATAAAAATTATGAAAAAATTCTGAAAAATTCTCGAAAAATATAAAAAATAGGGAAAGCTAGAAAAAATAAGTTCGAGGCTTTTCGAGCGTTTGGCACCCCGGTATAATTCGAAAAAGGGTGCTAAAAATTTAAATGGACACCAGGGACGTAGGAGTCGGGTGTCGGGTGCGCAAATCGAGGCGTGAGCGGGACGTCTTGAGGACGAATTACGAATTTCGAGGTAAGTAAACCAGTTAGAAATGAGTTTTCCTATTTTTCATATTTTTCAAGATTTTTTCCGAATTTTTCCATAATGACTTTTTTAATTGATCCAGGCATCTTAATTAATTAATAATTTAATATAGCATCTCTATGTATGTCTAGCGGTATTCAAGTAAGAGCATCTCCAATGCAATATATGGATGAGGGTGAAAACAGATGCCACTTGAAATGGCTGGACATTGAACCCAAAAAAGCCTCTCCAATATAGATGTGAGTTGTGAAAGTAGAGTTGAGGTGGAAAAAGAAAAAGTAGAGAATGTCTATGTCGGACATTGACATGTCTGGGGTTAGGGAATTGTTTTTAGTATTGGTTGGAATGAAAAAGAAAAGAAATGCTCAATTTGAAAAAAAAAAAAAAAAAAACATTGAGATTCGATATTTGAGGGCGTGAGTTGATTTTTTAAAGTAAAATAAAAATTTCCTTAATCATGATGGCTAAGTACATTCAATAGAATAAACCCAGATATAAAATCAGTTATGTACACTGCTAAACGTGTATTGATTTGTTCAAACGAGCATTCAACTGTTATAAAATTGATTTTGAAGAACTGCGACTCTAACAATAGAATATTATGATAGTCAGTAACTATTCTCTTAACAAACGTCTAAAACCCAGTAGTATACAAACACATGCACTATTAAAATCATATAACGAAAAGGCAAAACCCATCATTTGGTACTTGAACTTTGTGTTTTTTATGCTTTTCGTCCCTTAACTTTTATTAGTACACATTTGGTCATTGAACTTTCACAAAGATCTACATTTAGCCCTTTCCGCCATTTAAAGTTTTAAATTCTGACGACGTGGGTAACAGAAGTGTCGTGTGACTAGTCAAGAAGAGTAAAATGGTTTATATTATTGAACCGAATGACTCAAATCGACCAACAAAAGTTGAAAAAATTTAATTTCCCCAAACACATAAAAAACTCAAAGTTCATTGACCAAAAGCATAAAAAACTAAAAAGTTTAGGGACCAAATGTACAACAATGAAAGTTTAAGGACCAAATGTATTCTAATGAAAGTTTAGGGACCAAAAGTATACAAGACTCAAAGTTCAAGGACCAAAAAATATGTTTTGCCTAACAAAAAATAAAACTTTTAACAATAGAAGATAAAAAATACTAGGATGATACGTTTTAAAACACACCCGAAATGGACACTCGGTTGTTGGTGTCCATTCATTTTCGCATCGATATTTGTGCGCACACAAATCGATGTGTATTGAATGGGTATTAGCAACTGAGTGTCCATTCTGGGCGTTACAAAAAGATCAACATAACACCTTCCTAAAAAAAGCTTCTGATAAAGGAAACAAATATAGACTTCTAATAAGGAAGACAACTACTAATATGATGAAGGCAAAACCTATTTTTTGGTTACAGAACTTTTAAAATTTTATGCTTTTGGTCCCCGAACTTTGAAAACTACACATTTGATCTCTCATCTTTCCAATTAGTGCACATTTAGTGGAGGTGTCGAATTGGCTGACGTGGCTACAAAAACCAACCACATGTCCGATTTTCTCTAAACTGACAGTTCATATGGGAACCGAACCGATTTTCTAACTCAAATTAAAATTGTCGGTTCAATTCACATATATGGGTAGTGACCACCGGGAGGAGCAATCCGATAATGTGGGCGGTGGTGACGGAAAGCTTGGCTACCATTTTGTCCTCGTCGCCACTTCCGATGTTGGGAGAACTAGCTCGAGCTTCATTATTAATGGCAAATCTGCTCAGATGATCGACACGTTGTTGTATAGTTTCTTGTTATATATAATTGTATTTATTTGTATGATGAGCCGATTTAAGAAATGAGATGGGATTTGGTCTTCTCTTCATCTCTGTTAATTTGGGCGAGTTTTAATTCTTTTTGTTTTCAATTTTTGTTGATGAGATTCGAATTACATTTATAACTATTTTAATGGAATTAAATTTAGCTGCAAACTTAGGGAAGTTGTGAACTTTATAGAAATTCATGAGAATAAATTGAGATGGGAAGGAAAGATCGAGCCTTTTCTCCTATTTCGTGTTCAATTGCATTATATTTTTAAGGAAGCCGCTATTCATACCCCATTTTTGACATCTCAAGTGAAATGACTCAACTTAGGGGTGGCAATTTGTGTCTTACGTGTCGTGTCATAAACCATGACCCATATAATGCAAACCCATTACATGACATGTTTATTAATCGTGTTAATCGTTTTCGTGTCTAAGTGGGTCGTGTTAATTAACATGTCGTGTATTCGTGTCACCCATTTATTAAATATTGTATTTAAAATTCTTATTTTATTTAAACTTTTATAATTTAGTTACTTCTTTTTAAAATATATCTAAATGATTAAATTCGAATAAATATACTAAAATGGCCAATAAAATATAATGTGATTGTATATAGTCGTTAGTTTTACTTTACTTTTTCATTCAAGTTTTTATTATTCTTAATAATAAAGCAAAAATGACTCAAATAATAACATAAACAAAATTATAAGAATCATCTTACAAAATCTAAATTTTACTTTGGTGAAAAGTTTTATTTTTCTTAATAAATAATTATCAATAAAATTTAAAACATAAATAATATATTAAAAGTAAAATGAATATTTCCTCTCAAATATAAAATAAAATATGATAAAAGATGTCTATAAATAAAATAAATAAATCATGCTATTAACATGCATTCAAATGGGTGAATTTTGTATCAATCTATTTATTATACCATATTTATTATTTATACATTATTCTTTAGTCGTGTTAAGCGAGTCATAAACGAGTTAAGCGAGGTTGACATGTTAATGACTCGTTTATTAACCGTGTATTAACGTGTTAACATGTTTATGACCCGCACTCCACTTAAAACGACATGTTTATTACGTGTTTTCGTTTCGTGTTAATCGTTTCATGACCCAAATTGCCAAATTAACTCAACTACTCACTCACGCATACCCCAATCACCCATATCTCAAATCGCATTTTCACCACCAACCCAAATCCGATTAAATTTGAGCAAAACCACATCATTTCGATACCATGTGTGCATTTTTCATCTATTTTAGTGTTGATTTCGAGGTTTTTTTTAAAGTTTTTTTTTTATTTTTTTTAGTCGATATTGTTTATGATTTTATTGTCGGGTATAGTATTTCGATTTGAGGGTTAAATCTTGTATTTTGAATACAAAGTCTCGATGGAATCGAAAACATCAAGCGATTTCGAGCAAAATCCACTATTTTTTATTGTTATCATGTATTTTTTAGGAGTTTGAAAATTTTTTTGTTCGTTCTTGCTGCCCGCATTTGTTGGACACACAAGGCCGACAACTCTAAGAAGGTTTCAGACACACACAACCGACACCTCTAAAGAGGTCTTGGTTGGATCCATCCGTCACCCATTGAGTCTGAGTTCTCTTCACCCATTGAGATCAAGTTCTCTTTCAATCTCGGTCGGAGCCGACTGATACCTCTCTAGAGGTCTCGGCCTGTGTGTCCGAACCCCCTAGGCGACACTTCTTTACTTCAACGAAAAAAAACACTCATATGTTGGTGACTTAATACAAGTGCTATACAATGACTAAAACTGAGAAATAAAAAGGATTGAGGGGGTGTTGGGATGAGAGTAGGAGAATGAGTAACATAAGTTGAAGATGAGGGGTAGTTTCAGAGTAATTGACAAAAAAGCGAGGTAAACGCAGTAAACAAATTCAAAAATGGGGTATAACAAAGTAATATGGTAAAAGAAGCAAAAAATGAGATGTGAATTGACGCTTCCTATTTCTATTGTTCTGTTGTAAAGATTGATGAAATTGAACCAAATATTTTTTTTAATTTGAGTTTGAAAATCTTTTCAGATCACTTTTGAACCACCAATTACCAATTCATAGAAAAATTGGATACGTTGCTGGTTCAATTAGCCACATCAGCCAATTTGACATCTCAACTAACAGAAGGACCAAACGTGCACTTATTAATAAGTTGATGGATCAAATGTGTAGTTTTGAAAGTTCAGGAACCAAAAACATAAAATTAGGTTGAAAGTTTAGGGACCAAAAGATGAGTTTTGACTCAAATAAAACAATGAAAAAATGAGGCAGTGGGCAGAATAGGGTAGGTGAAGTGCACAAAACCAAACCTATATATTCACATCTGAAAAAAATCTAAAGCCCACAAAACAAAGCCCACTTCCTCAAGAAAAAGACATAAAAGCCCACGACCCGAAACTTCAATTACGCAATCCTAATGTGGTACTAACATCCTTTTTGCTACATGAACACTCTTATCTATAAAGTTTACATTTTCCTTTCAATAAACCCCAATATGGCAATAACTATGTAGCAAAAGCTTTGACGAAGAAAAAAAACATAACATGTAGCAAAAGCAAATTCACATCAATGATTGGTTGACACAACTGAAAACAAATTATTATTATTCTTTAATTAGTGACACGAGTTTGAGCTCAAAGAATAAAAATGTAAGGAAAAACTAGTTTTGGTGTCTAGCGCTTCAATACCAAAACTCTCTGGTTTTTTGCGCTGAAGCGCTGGTTCGGCGCCTCAGCGCCCAAAATAAATACATGTGAGTTTTATGTGTTATTAGGTCTATTTTTGGTCCATTTTTTTGGTATCTATTCGCACCAAAACTCACATTGAAATACAAAGCCGTTGTGGGTAGACACCGAATCTCTTGATTTTCTATAAATTAAAAAGGTCTAGTACTTACTAAACACATTGAAATACATAAGGTTTTTTTATCAAAGTGTGTTCTTTTTCTTACATTCATTCTCTCAAAAGTTCTTCAAAGAGTGTTCTTGGAGGGAGTTATGTTACACAAACATCATCCAACAACGATTAGAGATTTGATTGTATCCTGAAGACAATTTTTGATTAATCCCATTATGTATACGTGGTTTCGACCAGTAGGGAGAAATCTTGTATAAAAGAGAACGATTACGCGCCTCAAGTCTTTGTTTGGTTCCTCCATTCTCAACTAGTATTTTTTGTCTTAAGAGGTTTGTTCCAACAATTTTTAGACAAAAAAATTCTCCATCAATGGCTTCTTCGACTTCCGATTAATTACGCAAACGAATGAGAATGGTGGTTCTTCATTGTCCTCCAAACTCAATTCTAATGGCGAGTTCGTTCCTCATTCCATACAAATCATGAACCATGATTTGACTCACCTCAAAAGGCTTGACGACAATAATTTCATTCGACGACTAGAGAAAGTGATGTTCTTTCTCACATCTTTCAAGTTGGCGTACATCCTTAACGATACGCTAGAGACTTTTCCCGAACCAACTCGGATGATTCAAACGAAGTGGTCGATCGATGTGTCGTCGCAAGAAGCGATGACTATCTTTGTCGTGGCTACATCCAGCCTTGATGTACTCTTCCACAATGTTTATGCGGCACATCGAACAATTGAATCAGCAAAGAAGTTGTGGATTGCGCTGGACACCAAATGCTGAATTGAGGAGTCTAGCAATTGTAAGTGTTTAATTTCAAATGATCTGAATTTCAAGATGGCCAATGAATAGTCATTACTTACACAAGTACATGAATTGCAAAAGATTGTTGGTGATCTTAAGACGGTTGAAATTTTTCTTTTGAAGAGGAGTTCCACGTGGGTGTAATTATTTCCAAGTTGCCTACAAATTGGGATAAATACAAGAAGAAACTCATTCATGAGAAGAAGAGTTATACTCTTGAATCCCTCCAACGCCATATTCGAATTGGGGAAGACTCTCGAAAAAAAAGATAGGGTTGGAAATGACTTGAATTTTAAATCCGATTCAATGGTAAATTTAGTAGAATCTCACCATTCCAAAAAATTTTAAGCCAATAATGATTCAAAATTCAAGGGAAATGTCAATAAAAACACTTCAACTAAGAAATGGAAGTGTTACTATTGTGATAAATCGGGACACTATACTAGGAACTATAATGAATTAAGACTAGTAAATCTTGATTGATGGTCATGTGATGATCATGCGTATAGGGATACGAATCGAGATCATAAATACTTGTTAGGGAACAAGGTACTAGATTGACCCGCAATGAAAACACCACATGGATTAATTTATATGTGTCACTCATAATATGTATATCATTTAGTCATTCGACTTGAGATTCCTATAGACTTCAATATTAGGAGCATGGTAATTTGACACAATTAAGCGTTGTCTTTAACCAAACGATTATACAGATTGTGATTGGCTACTATTTAAATAATATGCAAAGGTGTGTAATCATGATAAAACTTGTCCCTCTCATATATAGATATCCATGCTACTTGAGTAGTTATAATGCCTTGCTAGAGACCGCTTATGACTTGTGTACCAAAATTATTTTGGTTCACTGTCAACGTCGCATGAACCTATTGTGCCGCACACAAATAATGACTTTGTGTAATTTCAATTAGTCTACAGTAGTAAATTTTATATGATAAAATTAATGATGTAAAAGCCCTTTCGATTTGTTATATGATAACTTATTAATAGGGGCATATGTATAATTTGCTTAAACTGCCTAAAAACAATAGTCCTATTACGAATATATTTTTTTAAGAGAGCTTATCTACGCATATAAATAGAGGTTGAAACCCTAAAAATGAATAAGATTTTGTTTTTGCAAATTTCAAATTCTCTAGATTTTGGGAGAGAAAGAAAAATATTTTCAATCTCTCTTAATGCTAGCACTCCAAATTATGGTCACCATTCGTGTGTTGATTTTCGATAGAGGACGCGCGCTTGAACATCTTGGAGATAGAACAATCAAAGAAGAAAATAATTAATTAAGGTATGATTTACTTTTATAGATTTAGTTTAATAGAACTTATTTTTTTATCTTGTTGGAGTTTTTCAAAAAAAATTTGAATTTTCCGCTGCGTATGAACCTCAAGAACCCAACAGGATTGTCGTTCCAAGAAGAAATTCTTAAAAAATAAGGAAGTTGTCAAGGAAAGTAACGATGTGGAGCACATGAATATGAAACTCATAGCAACGGTTTGCCAAGCCAATTTGGTTACAAATGAAATTGGATGGTGGCTGGATACCACCGTTGTTGGGTTTTTAGGGTTCATTGTAGCGAAAAATTCAAAAAGATTTTTGAAAAATCCCAATATGATCGAAAATAGGTTCCATTGAACTAGATCTAAAAAGTAAACCATAACTTATTATGTGATTTTCTTCTCTGATCGTTCAATTTCCAAGAAGTTCAAGTGTTCGTCCTCTATCAGAAATCCAGACACGAACGGCGATCTTAATTTAGAGTATTAGCCCCAAGAGAGATAAAAAATATTTTTTTTTTCTCTCCTAAATTCCAGAGAACTCAAATTTTGCAAAAATGAAAAATCTTATTTTGTTTGAGGGTTTCACCCTTTATTAATATGTGTAGATAAGCTCTCACTTAAAATTCTATTCGTAATACAACTATTATATTTACGCAGTTTAAGAAAATTACACATACACCCATATTAATAAGTTATCATATAACAAATTGTAAGGGCTTTGTGTAATGAATTTTATCATATAAAATTCATCATTCTGGACTAATTGAAATTGCGCAAAGATATTCTTTGTGTGCCACCTAATAGGTTAATGCGGCGTTGGCAATAAACCAAAACCATTTTGGCATACAAGTCATAAGCAGTCTCTAGCAAGGCATTATGACTACCCAAGTAGCATGAATATCAAATCGATAAAACCTAATGAATAACATATATCATATCCTTTTGTCATGCGATATCATTTGACTAAACATAAGACATAGAAAGTCACCCTTAATGTTCATTCGTACTAGTCTCGATCTTTAGGTAAACTGAAAGCATCCAAGTGACATTGATCATATCAATTCACATGGATATGGCCATTATCAGTCTATGATATCGAGGGATCCACTAATATCTCTCTATACGAGAGTGACAAATTATATTTTAATTACACACTTTCACATATTATTCACATGGTAACCAATCACAATCTTTATAATTGTTTTGTTAAAGACAACGTTTGATTGTGTAAAATTACCTTGCTCATAATATTAAAGTCTATGGTAATTTCAAGTCGAAGTACTAAATGATATACCTATCATGAGTAACACCTATGACTTAATTGATGTGGTGTTCTCATAACGGGTCGGTCCAATACCTTGTTCCATAACAAATACTCATGATCTCAATTCGTATCCCTATACGCATGATCATTACATGACCATCAATCAAGATCCACACGAGTCTTAATTCATTGTAGTTCCCACTATAATGATCGACTAAAGACATTTAAGATATTTCAACAAATACCCATGGACCTTACTATAAAGTAAACATGTAATCACTTATAATAAAATAGCAAATGAAAACCTCAATTTTATTAACTAAAATTATTATATAAACAATGTTTGTAGATTGACCTAGGGCACATGCCCCAACAAAGCAACCATACACATTTTCAAAGCTTGTAGTGTTTCAAGACATACGCAGATCTTGCCACTAGTGAAGAAGTGCGCATGGCGAACAATAATCACACCAAGGTGGTTAGCAAAATATGATAGAATCTTGTATCCGGTGACCTTCTTAATAAGAGAGGTTTATGTCTTGTCTATGAGTCAGATAGGTTTATCTTATCCAAAGGAGATGCTTTGATTGGCCAGAGGCACTCATGTAATAGTATGATTAAGTCGAATGCAATAACAGTGAATTATTCTTCTTATATTGTTGATTCATGTTCATTATGGCATGGTAGATTATGTCATGTTAATTTTTGTTGATTTAGGAATATGCATAACTTATGCCTAATTATTGATTTTAAAATTGATCATGATACAAATTGTGAGATATGTGCACAAATGAAGATCACAAGACAATCACACAAATCGATTCAAAGATCTTTTGAAATTCTTGATTTGATACATAGTGATATATGTGATTTGAAAAGTCATGTTACTTTAGGACGAAACAAATATTTTCTCACTTTTATCACCGATTTTTCAAAATACTTGTATGTTTATCTTTTGAAAAGCAAAGATGAGTTTTATGAAAATTTCCTCGTTTTCAAATCGAAAGTTGAAAATCAACATAACAAGAATATTAAAGCTTTAAAATTCGATAAAGGTGGTGAGTATTGTTCTGAGGAGTTTACAAAATTTTATGAGACTAATGGAATTATACATCAAGTCACGACAACTTATACACCATAACAAAATGGTGTAGCGAAAAGGAATAATAGAACTTTAGTAGAGATGGTTAATCCCATGCTCCTAAGTTTTAACTTGCCTTTTGTAACGACCCCAGTTTCCCACAAACTCGGCCCCGCCCGGCCTAACCCCACGTAGACCCCCGAGCCAATCTCGCAAGGTCAACGCAGGCCTAGTCAACCTCATGATCCATCCATACAAGTAAATTCATAATTTTAAGTCGAGTTATTTCTATTTTTCAAGTTTTACAAGTTAGCGGAAGAATTTAATACGTTAAATAACTCACGATAAAGTAAAAAGGTTGGACATCCTAAATGTGGAACTCTGTAAACATGTGTAATAACTAAGCAAAAATGATATACAAGTCATGTGTATCTCTCAACCTAAACAAGTATCCCAAGTGTGAGAAAACAACATATATAAGTAATATAAAAAAGTAAAAAACCTACAAGAGTATAGGAGGGCCGCTCCGATATCCTCAGAGTAGATAACCAAGTATCGGCGCTTTGCCCTTTCTCGACTGCGGATCTGTAATTGGTCAAACACAAGAATGCCGAGTCCAGTGAGTAAAAACCAGTAGGATCTAAATAGTAATTCAAAATAAATAAAGCAGTCTGAAAGTCATGCAGATAGAAAGAAAGCTATATGAAATGCATGATAATAAGATTGTAAAAATGAAAGTACAATGAGGAATGAGTGTCAAAAGAAACAATAGAGAGGTGCCCAAGTAGTCTAACGCCACTGAGTGCGGGTGCTACAGGGTCAAGGTCAAAGAGTCGTGGCAGGGCCAGGCAGACTCGGGTTCTAGGATGCGGCAGCGCCTGCTGTACCTTGACTGTCGCGAGTGAGGGATATCAACGGTGCCCTGGATAAAACACATCTCATTCTGACCAAATACTCTAGTGACTCGAGGTCATGGCCCAGTTGCAAGCCAGCGACCACTCCATCAGATACATTCTCATAACTCACTTAGCCCGCGGACACTCATAGTAGGGTGGGAATTCTAATAAAATGACATAGTACAATATCAATAAAATATAAGCTCAAATGAACTACTTTGCATTTTCTAGCTGGTTTTACTTACCTTGGATCCACGCTATCACGCCCTCACAACTCTAACACGTTCCCCAAACTGACACAATTTAAAATTTTAGGAAATTTTGTTTGATTTATTGATCAAACTATAGTATCATACCTATAAACGCACGTATCTCGAGAAGTTACCTCACTCGTAAACTGGCGATCAAAGTAAAATAATATTAATATGGGCATTTTTATTTTAAATAAGCAACACACAAATCACCGAAAAATAAATTACCTTGGTGTTGACTCCCGAGGATTGACCGAGTGTGCCACGTCACGACGGTCTACGTCTCAGTTCTGAAATGTCAGTGGCACGGGTTAAAATTTTAGGGTCGTTACAGTCTTCCCTATACTACAAAAAAAAGTAAATTAAAAACGGAATTAGCAATGGAATAAGTGTCCCTTGCTAATTAGCAACAAAATAACAACGACATGTGGGTGGGAAGTTGTTTGACCATTCAAAAATGAATTACCAATGGATTAAAGATGGAATTTAGCAACGGAAATAAATTCAGTTGGTAAAAAACCCCGCGAAAATGTCTCTCCTAATATTTCGTTGCTAATCCGTTGCAATTTAGTGTTTGCAACGGGTAAGCAACGAATTACAAATTAGCAATGGATTTTGACTAATCCATTGCTAATCCATTTGCAAATCCGTTGCAATTTGTAATTTGCAATGGAATACCTACAGATTAGCAACAGATTAGTCAAGATTCGTTGCAAACATTAAATTGTAACGGATTAGCAATGAAAACTCTTTATCCGTTTCTATTCCATTATTAAAGTGGTAAATGAAATATTAAAAAGGCAAAGATGTCATGCCCTAATAAATCGAACCCATCTACTATTGGTCTTCAACAACTCCCTTCTCAAGTCCCCCCCTCTCCTCCTTCAACCATTGTTGGTCTTCAACAAGAAAAATTCATCCTTAACTCTTCTCCTCTACTTCTTCAACAAAACACAAAAACACGCCACACTCCTCATCAGCCCCACCCTCGCTCGAAACCTCAAACTCTGAAAACTCTCGAAACCTTACAAACCAAACTCGCGCAACTCCAAAACCCAAAAACTGGTCGAAATCGAAATCCAAATCGAGACCTCTCTCGATCTGCATGCTATAGTTCTCATTCTCAATAAGTCATTCTTTGTCTCAAACCGCTTGGTGTTGATGTTTGGTTATTTCTTCGTGTTTGGAGCGTGCGCGCGTGTGCACCCACCCGTGGGCCGGGCCCAGAACGGGACAGGCTCGACCCATGGGCCGAGCCTGGACCGATTTTAGCCTAGGGTCGGGTCTGACCCGGTTGGGTCGACCCGAACCAAACAAAAATTAAAAAAAAAAAGGAGAAAAGAGAAAAAAAAAAGAAAAATGAAAGAAAAATTTGGAAAAATTCCGAAAAAATTGGAAACATTCCGGAAAAAAATATATTTCGATAAAATAAATAGAAATTGATAAAGTTCTATGAAAAGAAAATATGTGGGAATGTCGGACGCGACTTTTTGCGGGGTTTTGTCTCGAAAAGCACGAAATGGGCAATTTGGCATGCTAAATTAAATTATTGATAAATGGAAATAGGTTGACTCGGGTGATCAATTGGCGACCAAGGACTCAGTGGACGTAGACCCGGGGATTGATTACGGGGTATTGGAGTGCGTTGTGAGGTTCGTAAAACCCAATGGAAAAACTTTTGAGTATTTATTTTGCTTTGCATTTTCGTTCAATTTCAGTATTCCTTGTGATTTTTCTTATATCTATATCTTGTCGTTGTTTGCACGGTTGGTTGAGTTACTCCCACCGGATTTTCCGTTGTGTGTCTATGCATTCTAGACCATAGCATGTGTATCAGGAGTTCTCGGTGGATAACGACCCGAGCTAATGAACTGCTACATGTGTCCGTGCGTCGTAGGTCTACGCCGGCCACCGAGAGGGATCGGGTGATAGCTAGTTGGGTGCACCCACTAGCGGGATCCTAGAAGGAAATCCCGAAGTATGGTTTAGTCTGACTGGAACAGACACACACATTTGCACTTTATTGTTATTTATGCATGCGATGCCCTACTTACAGCTTGCCTTTTACATTCCGCATGTTTATTTAACAAGTATTTATTGAATTCCACTTATTTATTTGAATGCTCTGAGGAGTTCCTTGGGATTTTACCGACTTGACTCGTCATCCATTTCATTCTCGTGATGATTGAGTGCGACCGAGTACAAGTAAAGGCAAGGGGATCTTAGGTGACTACCTCTGACTGCCTACCGTTGAGGATTACTGTACATGTGATTATTTTGATATTTTGATTCTTTTGGGATCTGGGGAGTGATATGACATTGTACATAGATACTTTACATGGTACAGTCGTCTACCTTTATACAGAATACTTTTCAGGGTTATTCCACAGTAGGATTTGTTAAATTGATTAATATTCCTTGCATTTAAGTACAATTTCCGCTGCGTATGTCATTTATACGCTGCACACATAAGTGGATGCGAATTTAGAGACAGGAAAAGGACGGGCAGGTGCCGTACACATGTAGTAGGGGGCCTACTGGCAATGAGTACATGGAGACACATCACCCAAGGGCGGCGAGGGCCGCCACAGTTGGTATCAGAGAAAAGAGGAAGTCCTAAGACAATAAAACTTAAACAACAAACTTAGATGTGGAAAACCCGACGTTAGTGCTTTAGAACTTTAGTTGGGAAGTGATGTGAGGCGGGTAGAGTTAGAACTTATATGCATGTTATATTTTCATTTTATTATATGATATACGTATATACTTCGAGACTGATCCGGAGCACATTCTCGATCAAGATTATGAACGGACAGTCTGGTACACTTTTTGAGACTGGACAGACTAGCGACGCGGCTAGGGATGTCCCGGTTATGGCGAGTATGGAAGATAGACTCTCGGCCCAGGAGACACAGATGGCCGAGGTATTACGGCTATTACGAGCGCAGATCGCGGTCCTGGCGGCACTCACTTCAGCTAGAGAGTCAGTAGCTGTGACCATACCAGCAGAGACATCTATTGTTCAGGTGGTACCCAGACACCAGTTCAGGGGGTGGCGCAGAGGCACCCACAGAGACATGTACCGCAGATGTTGTTCCTTTGTAGACGTCGACTCTTACACCACCACTCACGACGACGGACCAGGTTATTGCCACCCCCACTGCTGATACGACTACTACATCGACATTCAACAGAGATGCTTCGAATAATAACTCTCCATTATCTCTTCAATCTCTCTCTCTCTCTCTCTTATTGCATATTTGGTCTCGCCCCCATGAAAGCTTTGGCTTCAACAGAGATGCTTCGAATAATACACTTTGCATATTTGGTCATATTTGGGGCTTCTCTCTCTCTCTCTTTCTGTGCAAAATGTCTCATATTTTCCCCGAATGGAAAATGATGTTTACCTTGTCAAATGTTGTGCTTAAAATGTAGTTATTCAACTTTATGATTCCTTTCGTTTCTTCAGCAAATATGTCATTCTAAAATCTAAGTTGACTTTTTATGGGCCTCTTTAAGGAATTTGGGTAGCTTTTGCTTCATAGGGTTTGTGACGTTTGTTGTTCATGCAATTTTTTGAAACTATTACAAATTCTTTTTATTTTTTTGTTTAAATTAGAATTTTTTTTGTTGTATGCACTTTGCTCAATATAATTATATCCTTGGTATGTAATGCTTCGCAATTGTTGTCGTAGTGATATTACTACTGTAAAGGGAGGAGAAAAACGCCTTTACCACGGTTAGGTTCCATTGGTAGTCTTTTAGTATATGCATTTTAGGACGGTTCAGTTCCATTGAACAAGTTGTCCTGCCACGAGGGAGGTTGTTTATTATGAGATTTCCAATATATGGTATCTGGATTTATAAAACCAAACTATAGAATACTTGCATGTTCGTTTGTGCGTTGGCACATGATCTCATGTGAACTGGATTCATGATATGTAAGAGGGCTGCAAAACTAGTCACTCTTATTGTCATTTAGTTAGAAATTTAACTCTCCATGTTTGTCATTTTTTTCACAGCTCCATGTTTGTTTGTTTTTTTTCACTGCGCTCCATGTTTGTCTTTGAAATCTTAACTGTGTAATTAGGGTTTTATTAGGAAAAGATTAGTTTTCTCAGCCTGCTTATTGGGCAAATGCATTTCTTCGTCGACGAAAAAGGGGGAAATGGAAGAAAAATTATATTCGGTTCATAATTTTTATTCTATTGAACAGAATTGTCATGAAAGCTTTATACTTGCAAATGAAACTTGAACTATATTATTATCTTCCTTTTCCCCGAATGTTTATTTTTGGTGGTTTAGTATTCTTGGTTGGGGATAGATTTTGAGGTCAAGTTCTATGTGAATAACTTCACTATTGTAGCTCAAAAAGGTTAAAGATTTTCGCTTCATTGTTGGTCACCATCTCAAGTTCCAAGTAAATCATGATCAATCAAAGACAAGAATAGTACACACCATGAAATCATGAAACACACCCCGAATTAATATTGAAGGTACTTTACTTGCACTTTTTATTTATTTGTTTGATTCATGCTTTAAATTTGAACTAATCGTGTGCTTTAAATCATTCAAACTGGCCCATCTCACATTCTTTTCCTCAATTTTGTTGATTCATGCCCTCTTTTGTCCTTGATCTTCTGGGTCTTCTCTATTTTTCCATATATTTGTAAAGATTTGCTCTTCTACTTCATTTAATTTTGGTTAGCGTTAATGGGTGTTCTTGCTTTTGCTTGATTAGTTATGGGTACTTTTACTTGCACTCTTTATGTCTTTGTTTCCAAGCTTTCTTGTTCTTTAAGTTTGTGTATTAGTTAAGTTTCTCATCTTCTATTTTTTGCTTTTATTGAATTCCACTTTGTCTGTTAAATGTGTTTATGCTTTGTTGAATGTACATAGTAAATTGACTTGAATGCTTTCTTTCAAACTTACTTTGTCAAATTGTGCTTTTTCTTATGTTTCCCTTAACTAGACACAATTGGGTGAGACTTCATTTAGCTTGATCTATCATATAATGCTTCTTTGTTCCCAATTTCACTCTTGAAGTTAGTAATTTATGATGGGTATCATAGATTTGCTATAGTTCAATTTCTTGCCATTTTTGGCTGAATGACTCTTCCACACTTGCATTTGAGATGACCCGGACCTCACTTTTACAGAAGAGAAATGAAATAGCAAAATTGTGGCAGCCTCAAATTCCAAGCCGCCTTGCTACCTGCCACGACGCATCCCACGTCACCAAGTCTTGCCACGTCATGGCTCGCTTATCCTTGAAGTTCCGCGACCAACTTGGCTACTTACATTTTTCCATTTAATCCTAACTTAGAAAATTAATTTCCATATAATTATTAATGATTTCATTAGCTAGTTAATCAATTTATCAAGTTACAATGAAATTTTATAGCGGATGTCTTAATTTAAGTAAGTTATACAATATTCAACAATCCTAAGTAGTGGAAAACCCTGCAACAGATACCATGTATATATCAAGGCGAGTTAAGTATAACAAAAGTTCCATATACATGTAATCAGTGTTCTATGGTCTTTAAAACCCAACAAAAGTAAAACAAGTACATACTGATATCACACACGAGCTGACTCCACAATCTCAGAGGTAGTTGCCCAGTACCTCTTTGCCTTTGCCCTTGCTCTTGCTCGTCGAAGGATCTGCACTCAGTCACCCAACAAATACAGTGACGAGTCCAGTAAGTAAAATCCCAAGAGAATTCCACATAATATTCATGAAATAAAACTGATAAACTACGAGACATGCGAATATAACACCTGACAATAGTACGTCATATTCCCATGAATGTAAGTAGCACACGACAAGCAAAAATAATAGCGTGAAATAAATAAACAACATATACTAATGAAACCAGTTCCGAAAAGCATTAATCAGTAAACATCTGTTTAATCACGAGAAAATCTTGACCTACACCAGCCAATAATCGATAAATCGAATAGGAACCACGTATATACTTACAGGCTTACAGTGGCTAAACCCCAACTTCAATAAACAACATGGTCCCTTTTCGACACTATTACACATCAGGACCACCCTAATCCCTCCCGACAGTCGTAGCTATATTCTACTGCCATCGGCGTGAGCACTATCACAAGTAAATAGTGCATGTGATTTAGCCACAACCAATATATACACACACCGAAATAGGAGTGAAAACCTTATTTGTACCCACTAATAGTCACATATAAAAATCAAAATCGATAAACCAAATCATGAATTCTGTTAGGCATTCTAATGGGATTACGCTCCTCAACACGCGCTCTAACTCCCCCGGACACCCTTATCCGACTCGACAAGCTCCCCAATACCCAAAGCTATGGTCCCCTAAGTCCCTGAGGTCAGTTAAGTGTGTTTATTGTGTATTCAAATTGGTTGAATATGTTTCAAATTGATCCTCCCAAATTAGCCCTAAAGACTAAATTAAGTATTAATTTCAATCTTATGTTACGACACATTTTTAGGCATGAAATGGTCCAAATCTCGAAGTCTTCCATCGATACAAAGATCGTCGGTCTCTATCGTACCTTTTCTGAAATGGTTTAGTTTGCAAAACTCTGATTTAAAATGAAAGAGATATCATGATTCTACTAAACATAGCACTAATTGGAACCTAATCCGACCGGCCGATTTAGAAAATCTATTCCTCCCAATATTTATTTCCAAAAAAGGTGATTTTTGGTCACAAGGTAAAAAACATACCCAAATACAACATACTAAAAGATCAGCTCATTTGGATTAGTAGTTAGGGAGTTATGTATTTCACAATTTTAGTTTCAAAACTTTTCTTCTGAATTCCAGCACCTACTTGTAGAGCACTCTTAGATATGAAAACAATTGAATTACAACATCTCTAGTTAAGAAAAGTTGTTACCCTTTAAGTAAGCTTTCAAATGCCACCAGTTTAGGTTGATTTGGATATGAAATGAGTAAGTTATGACCAAATTACATATGCTAATTCCTAATATAACATGCAGAATTCTAGTTTTGGTCTTGCAACTTCAAAAATTCATATCATTATGATTTCAAATCCAAATTTATAACTTAAATATAGTTGGATTATCACTTTCAAATGAGGAATCCAAATATATAAACCGATTGCAAATATTCAATCATCTACCCTCTGGAATTAGCCAAAAACTAGAAATGATTTCAATCTGACATAAGTAGATGTGTACCTAGTTGATATACCACATAGCTTGAGAAATTCTCACAAATCTTCCATGGATTCCTTCTCTCCATCAACATCCTTCTTCTCCAGTAAGTTCTCTCGATTCATAAGTTGAAAATGAAAATGGTTTCCTTGCATGTGTTGATCTCATATATTAAGGTAATATTGATTCCTAGCCATTGATCTCCATATATTTACGTATCTCGAAGCTCATCTAATGATCCACACCTTGACATATATCCCACTAACTCCCACTAACCCAATCAAAGTATCACTAATTTGCTACTCACATGGTTCCTAGATGTGTCAACATGCATCTCTATGACAATCTCATGGTTTCTAATTTAAATAACCAAACTATATACATTGATTTATTTGATTCAATTACATTAGCTTAGGCCCATTATAATATATATGGTTAGTGTTTTTATTCACCAAATTGAAAAATTTTGTGATCCCACTAACACTCGACTATCCGACACTTGATGTCTTACGTCTCGGCACGCAGTTCGAGGTACATCGTAACCTATTGTTTTAATTGAAGTTTACTTGGCCTATGGTTACATTACCCATTTTAATTGATTAACTAGTCATCCTGACATAGATTAGTCTAGTTTCTTAGTGTACCCGTAGTTCACCTACTTACTACCCGCGTTGACACACCTTTCGAGGTGAACACCTGTCACACGAACTCACCTGAAAGCAACATACACACATGCGGTGCAATATAATAATAATAATTTTAAACACCTCATATGCACAACCACCATCCATAAATAACATATTTCTTCGGTTCTTGTGTCCAAGCCAACTGAGTTGTCCACATAACGCCCGAACTACAACCTTAAATCCCCGAGATTAACACTAATATTAGTTTAATTAATTTGGGTCGTTACAATTCTTCCCAACTAGGAGAATTTCGTCATCGAAATTTAAATCTCGAGTATACTCTTATGTAACTATCCTATCCCCGTGTGACTACACCTCACACCTTGATAGTATCTCTCTACAGTCCCTTGAACACCTCCACTACTCTATCACATGGATCGTAGTGTTACCCTGAGACATAGGCGCGTGTTGCCGAGGTGGTCAAAATCAGTCACTCTATTCCTAACATCCCCGCAACCTATCTCAGTTCGATTTATGTGTTCAAGTTTTCCTAACCCAGTTGTCTAACACCAAGAATAAGAAACCTCTTCTATCATGTATCCTAACATAATAGTCCTAACAAACCGTCACATACCATGACAATCCTATGACATGCCATATCCTTTCTTACTCACCATGACAATCCCATGTCATGCCACGAATTACTCTTACTCACCATGACAATCCTATGCCATGCTACACCCTATCCTTACACACCATGACAATTCCATGTCATGCTACGACCTATGACAATCACATGCCATAATACAATAATCTATCATGCATACATGAACTTAAGCTGTAATGATTAAAAATTTAAAAATTCACATACCCTGAACCCGCTGCTAGTACATCTCCCGGCCTGGCTCAGTCACCACGTGCATCGGCTCTCGAGTCTGCACCTGTGTCACTACTGCAGGAGCCTCTGATCTTTTGGGACAATCTCTCTTGATGTGCCCCTCTTGTCCATACTGCCAACATGCAATCGAATAACCATATCCTAACCTTCGGCCCTGACTCTGTGATCTCCAGTCCCCTCCTCCCTGGTCATGTACCTGTCTCAGCGGCGGCGCTGGTAATGTGAGTACATCATAAGCTCTAGCTGCCTGATCATCATCCCTACAGTCTCCATCGTACAATCTATCCTCTCTATCATCCCAATCTCTTTGTCTTTTCTGTCCAGTCTGTACCTCAGACCAGTAATTCACCTACCTTCTCTCTGCATTAATAAGGTCTCGTGTATCAATGCTTGATCAAATATCTCTTGCAAAATGCGAACTCTAGATGACACCACTTCCTCAGCAATCCTGTCACCAGCCCCTCGTGTGAAGTAGTATATCTATAGTCACTCAGTCCCAACCACATGCATAGCGAGCTGAAGTAAATACTGGAATCGCTCCATATATTGTATCAACGTTTGACTACCCTATCTCAGGGTCAGAAACGCATCCCTCAATCTCAACCTCACCTCCGTGGGTATATACTGGTAGTAAAACAACTATCTGAACTCAGCTACGTCTTCAACTATGGATTTGTATCCGTATATGTAGTCCACTAGACTGTTGCATGACCTCTCAAGCATGTTCCAGAAATACGCGCCCGAACGCTCTCATCGTTCCTCATCAGCTTATGGAAACGCTGATAAACACTATCCACTTCCCTATCGCCTCAGGGTCACTGCCTTCGTAGAAGAAACATGGCTAGAACTTCAAGAACTTCCTCAACATCTTCGCCTCTGGGCCAAAACAAATCCTGATGTAGTAGCAGTTGTTTGCTCTGTAGTCGTGGGTGGAGGCGTAGGAGTCGGCGTCTTCAGTAGAACAACAACACCTGTAGCTTTTTCTGCCTGTGCCTCCGTAACTACTCTCTCCACTGGTATCTAGGAACCTGGGGCGATGGTTATCCCTATACGTGCTGTAACTACTCCTAAGTCTCGAGGTACTGCAACCGCCGTAGCAAGTGCCGTCAGTGCAGAGGTCTGATCACGTAACAATAATAATACCTCGGTCATCTGAGTCTCTTAAGCCGATAGTCGATCCTCTACGCTCGCCATAACAAGGAAATCCCTAGCCGCATCTCTAGTCTGTCTAGTCTCACGAAGCGTACTAGACTGTCCGTTTATGATATGTATCGTGAAGCGTGCTCTGGATCAACCTCGATATATATATACGTATATCTTATATATAACAAAATACATCATGTATATAAACCTATCACTACCCATCTCAAGTATGCTTTCCAACTAAGGTTCTAAGTGACGATCATTGGGTTTCCACATCTAAGGTTTATTTGTTTCAGTTTTATTCTCTTTCCTTTAAACTTCTCCCGAGGCTTCTTCAAAACCTCACTCTGTGGCAGCCCCAAATTCTAGGCCGCCTTGCTACCCGCCACGTCACATCCCACTTCACCAAGTCTTGCCACGTCATAGCCCGTTTATCCTTGACGTTCCTCGACCTACCTAGTTTCTTACACTTTTCATTTAATCCTAACTTAGCTAATTAATTTCCATATAATTATTAGTGATTTCATTAGCCAGTTAATCAATTTATCAACTTATAATGAAATTTTACAGCGGAAGTTTAATTTAAGTAAGTTATATAGTATTCAACAATCCTAAGTAGTGAAAAACCCGGCAACAAATACCATGTATATATCAAGGCGTGTTAAGAATAACAAAAGTTCCATATACATGTAATCAGTGTTCTATGGTCCCCAAAGCCGAACAAAAGTAAAATAAATACATACTGATATCACACACAACCTGGCTCCACAATCTCAGAAGTACTCGCCCAGTACCTCTTTGCCCTTGCCCTTACTCGTTGAAGGATCTTCACTCAGTCACCCAACAAATACAGTGACGAGTCCAGTGAGTAAAATCCAAAAAGAATTCCACTCAATATTTCATTAAATAAAACTGATAAACTACGAGACATGCGAATATAACACCTGACAACAAGACGTCATATTCCAATGAATGTAAGCGACACATGACAAGCAAAAGGAATAGCGTGAAATAAATAAATAACATATATCAATTAAACCAGCTTTTGAAATAAAGCATTTATCAGTAAACATCCGTATAATCACGAGAAAACCCTGACCTATACTAGCCGGTAATCGATAAATCGAATAGGAACTACATATATACTTACAGGCTTACAGTGGCTAAACCCTAACTTTAGTAAACGACATGGTCTAAACCCGATGCAGTTACACATCAGGACCACCCTAATCCCTCCTGACAGTTGTAGATGTATTCTACTGCCATCGACACGAGCACTATCACAAGTAAACTGTGCATGCGATTTAGCCACGACCAATATATACGCACATCAAAATAGGAGTGAAAACCCCATTTGTGCCCACCAGCAATCACACATGAAAAGTGAAATCGATAAACCAAATCATTAATTATGTGAGGCATTCCAATGGGTTTACGCACCTCAACTTGCGCTTCGATTCCTCGGGACACCCGAATATGACCCGACAAGCTCCCCAATACCTGAGCTACGGTCCCCTAAGTCCTTGAAGTTAGTTAAGTGTGTATATTATGTATTCAAATTGGTTGAATATGTTTCAAATTGATTTTCCCAAATCAGCCCTAAAGACTAAATTAAGTCTCAATTTCAGTCTTATGGAAACGTATTTTTAGGCATGAAATGGTTCAAATCTCAAATCTTCCACCAGTACAAAGATCGTCGGTCTATATCTTAGAAAATCTACTAAACATGGCTATAATTGGAACCTAATCCGACCAGCGGATTTAGAAAATTTCTTCCTCCCAATCTATAATTCCAAAAAATGTGATTTTTGGTCACGCGACAGAAAACATACCCAAATACAGTATACTAAAAGATCAACTCATTTGGATAAGTAATTAGGGAGTTATGTCTTTAATAAGTTTAGTTTCAAAATGTTTCTTCTGAATTCCAGAATCTACTAGCACTTTTGGATATGGAAACAATTGAATTACAACATCTCTAGTTAAGCAAAGTTATTACCCTTTGAGTAAGCTTTCAAGTGCCACCGATTTAGGCCATCAATTTGTATCTAAAATAAGCAAGTTATAACCAAATTACATGGGCTAATTCCTAATATAATATGCAAAATTCTAGTTTTGATCTTGCAATTTCAAAAATTCATATCTTTATGATTTCAAATCCAAATTAAGAACTTCAATATAGCTGGATTATCAACTTCAAATGAGGAATCCAAATATATAAACCAATTACAAATATTCAATCATCTACCCTCTGAAATTAGCCAAAAACTAGAAATGATTTTAATCTGACATAAATAGATGTGTACCTAGTTGATTTACCACCTAGCTTGAGAAATTCTCACCAATCTTCCATGAATTCCTTCTCTCCATCAACCTCCTTTTTCTCCAACTAGTTCTTTTATTTTTTAATTTAAAAATTAAAATGGTTTCCTTGCATGTGTTGATCTTATATATTAATGTAATATTGATTCATAACCATTGATCTCCATATATTTACGTATCTCGAAGCTCATCTAATGATCCACACCTTGACATGTATCCCACTGACTCCCACTAACCCAATCAAAGTGACACTAATTTGCTACTCACATGGTTCATAAATGTGTCAACACGTATCTCTAGGACAATCTCATGGTTTCTAATTTAAATAATCAAATTACAGGCATTGATTTATTTGATTCAATTATATTAGCTTAGGCCCATTATAATATATATGGTTAGTGTTTTTATTCACTAAATTGACAAATTTTGTGATCCCAACCCTCGACTACCCAACACTCGATGCCCCGCATCTCGGCACGTAATTCGAGGTACGCCATAGCTAATTTTTTTAATTGAAGTTTACTTGGCCTAAGGTCACATTACCCATTTTCATTAATTAACTAGTCATCCTGACATGGATAAGTCTAGTTTTCCAGTGTACCCGTAGTTCGCCTACTCACTACGCCTTTCGAGGTGAACACCTGTCACACAAACTCGCCCGATAGCAACATACACACATGCAGTGTAATATAATAATAATAAATTTAAACACCACATGTGCACAACCATCATCCATCAATAACATATTTCCTCGGTTCTCGTGTCCAAGCCAACCGAGTTGTCCACGTAATGCCTGAATTGCAACCGTTAATCCTCGAGATTAACGCTAATCTTGGTTTAATTAATTTGGACCGTTACAAACACCGTAACACCCTAAAGTCACATTTAAGATCACGCTACTTATTGGGCATACAATACCATTCAAAATTTATGCAGAAACATCTTGAAGCATCATTAAGATCCCAAAAAGTTTAATCTAATCTTAGGGTGTTGTTTGAGGTTGTATTCTAGCATTGGTCTTAATGGAATCTATTTGGCTGAATTGGATATTAAAGTATATAGGTTGGGAAGAACCTTAACAATGCGCTTGATGAAAAATTTGTGTATAGAATAAATTGAGGAAGTTTTTTGTGGGAAAATTTATCAATGTCTCTTATATTTGTCTCAATGACTTTGAAACTACATATAAAAGCATTATCAGTTTGCATAATGAAAATGTGCCATTTATCAATGATGACTACTATTTGTTTTGTGTCTAATTAGTATTCATATGTCTACGTTACTTTGAGATGAAGGGAATAGGGGACCAATGGTGGTATGCTAGCCCCATAGACTGGGATACTGCCAATAGTCAGTTCCACTTAGTCCGCGAGGTCCTCCTCCTCGACCTGAATCTCTTCATCAAGCTAACCTCCCTACGTCGGATTTCCACCTTCCTCCAAACCCGCTTTAAATCTACATAACATTTGGAGGGAGGTTAGATTTCCTATTCCTTTCGGCATTCCACTTTAAAGATCATGTGATTTCTTTTAATTTTTATCTTTGAAGTAATGTAAGTTTGTTTTTGGGTGGTTAAGTATAGTATGTGGTTTGATTAGTGATTTGTCAACCCAAGTTGCAAGATTATTATGCTATTTATACTAGACTCTATATCAAGAGAATCAAATTATCTTTTTTGTCTTAGTAAATGATTTTGTATCATCAAGACTTGACAATTACTACTATGCCCAAGATTTGTTGGTAGCTTAGATCAATCAAATCGAGTTAAAATTAGGACTATGATATCAAGACAATTTGATACTTCTCTTTAGACCAAATTACTATTATTTTTGCATTGGAGTATGATTCAACCTATTTAAATTTAATTGGTCTCTTATTTTATGTACTTTGTTTCTTAAAGCTTGTTTTCCGCTTTTAGTATTATATGGCATCTTGTTGTAAAAAGGAAGATAATTAAATCTACCCTCAAAATTTCTCATTGATTTTTCTCAATTGAATTTCTGCATTTCATGTGAACTAGGTTCAATGCATACAAGCAAGAGTTGAGGTTTATGCAATAAACTGAATTTAGGTACATTTTGTAATTGTTCAATGCATTAATTTCGGTTATAACTTGCGATTTCAATCCTTTTTAAATATCTTGAAATGTTAATATATAACTTGAATTTAGTTTTTAAATTCATGTTAAAATGATATTGTGAAATGTTGGGGAGATGTGAGACCTTCTAGGCATTCTCCCTCTTATATTTATTAGGTTCTCAAATTTTTGGTAGTCTATTTTATAGGGGAAACTCTGCCGAAATTTTTGTAATATATGCAAAAATAATGGTATGATGTCTTTAATGTTATTTGTGCTCTACTTCAATTCACACTGTAACTACTACTAATTCACTTTCTTCATTGAATTGTTGTGTAAATGGGGTTAAATCCACGACCTTTCAGACATTATCCTTTAACAATAGCAAGCAAGTTTTAGTTATCTAATTAAAGACATAAATTCTAAGTCTTAACCCATATAGTAGTATATTAGATCTTCAATTACACTGTATTAAAAATTTAGAACACAACTCTACTGATGTACCATTCACTTGTATCATTCGGCTCTTTGGAACCCAAAAGGCCATGTATTTGTTTATGGCTTTCAGACAAGGACGATGACAAGAAAGGAATGAATTCTAACACTTGGTGTTGCAAGATGTTTAGAGAAACTTATGCTTTGTGGATTTTTGTTTGATTGATTGATTGTATGTTGTTCACTTTTGAATGCTTGGTTTGGTGTCATTGCTTTTATGGGTTATTGTAAGTTTTTTGAACGAGCGAACAACAACTGTGGTGTTGGTTTGTTGCCCTAAATACTTTAAATCACAAGTAGGTTGTTGTCCTAACAAGTGGAGATTGTTTAGGTTGTTGTCAAGCAAAGCAAAACGCTCTTGTTCTCTCTCTCTCTCTCTCTCTCTCTCTCTCTCTCTCTCTCTCTCTCTCTCTCTCTCTCTCTCTTTTCTCTCTACCACCATCGAGTCATTTCCCCCATCAACACCACCACCATTCTTCCCCCTATTAAAACCACCACCGAGTCCTTCCTCTTCATCCCTAATTGAGGTCTATTTTTATTTATTTTTTTGATTTTTAGTTGTATTTGTTAATGTTTAGTCTGTTTTTGAACTCCTTTTACTATGAAGTAGTCTATTTCTGTTGAAAAAAAGGAGTCGGTATAATTTCAACGTGTTTTGATATATTTTGTTTGATTATGCTCAATGATACATTTGATATTGTGAAATGTTGGGGAGATATGAGACCTTTTACGCATTCCCCCACTGATGTTTATTAGGTTCTAAAATTTTTGGTAGTCTATTTTATAAGGAAAGCTTTGCCGAAATTTTTGTAGAGGTAACATATATTCATGTCCTAGCTAAATGCATTGCAATAAACCTTACACAAACTTTTTTATAAATGTATCCTAAAGCATTGATTAGTCCAACTATTACAATATAAAAACTGAATTGTCGACATTTGCATCCAGATTAAGTCATTGTATTTTATAGAGAATGTCGACAGTGAAAAGAGAGTGGATGTACGATCGCCTTGATAACGGGTGTATCCGAAGGGAGTTTGTTGTAAGGGTAAAATAATTCATAGAATCCGTGAAGGCAAATTGTACCACTTTCCATAGTGGGTAGGATTAGATGCCCATGTAATCGCAATAAATGTTGACTTCTGCCCTACTTCGACGTTCAGACTATTGAGTACTACATATATTGGTACGGGTTCGTTCCTGGATATTATTGTTGGTACGAAAACGGTGAGAAAGAAGGTCAGGATACGACATCCACTTTCAACGATTTTGAAAACAATCACGACGACGAAATCGACATCGACTATGTACGTCGACTTACTTGAGAGATGTTACACAACGCGCTGGGCCTAGTTTTAACTGGAATCACAAGGAAGAGGAGCCCAACCCCCAAGCACAACAACTATACGACATGATTAACGCCGGTAACGAGCAAGTATGGTCGGGTTGTGAGAACATGACGAAATTGTCTGCCATGGCTAGATTTTTTTCTCTGAAATCGGTGCACCACGCTGTAACGATTGGTTTATCCAATTCATCAAAGAAGCATTGCCTAACAACAACACATTATTCGACAGTTTCTACTCAATAAAACAGCTTATGCGAGGATTGGGTCTCCCTGTCGAGAAGATAGATTGTTGTAAAAATTAATGTACGATTTATTGGGGAGATGACTCTGAGTTTACATTATGCAAAATTTGTGGGCATTCTCGATACATGACACAACGACGTAGTTACTGTAGGAACACAAAAACATGGCCTTGCAAAAAAATGTATTACTTTCCCTTAGGTCCTTGATTGCAACGTTTGTTCACTTTCGAATCAACAACTAGACATATGTGCTGGCACGGGGAACATGTGTCCCCAAACGATGTTATGCAACATTGTTCGGATTCGATGGCATGACGTCATTTTAACGAAGTGAATAAAGAGTTTAGCACGAAGATTTGAAATGTTCGTTTGGGGCTCTGCACAGATGGTTTTCAACTGTTTGGGTTAAATGGGAGGCCTTACTCTTCGTGGCCCGTGATTTTGACTCCATACAACCTTCCACCGTCAATGTGCATGAAAGAAGAATTTATGTTCTTGACGGTTATCATTTCTGGACCGACCAACCCTAGCCAGGAAATAGATGTATTTTTGCAACCTCTCTTGAGAGAAATACAAGATTTATGGCACAATGGTTTAATAATGTACGATGTTTCCATAAAATCGAATTTCTAGATGCAAGCAGCCATATTGTGGACAGTAAGCGACTTTTCGGTGAGAGGATTTAGGGAAAGAAATCATTGGATGTGCCAAACAAGTTGCATTATAAAAGATCCAGTTATGCTAAGTTTCTTTTTCCCCATTAATTCAACATCTCAACGAAAATAAAAGTCCTCTCTGTGGTTAAAATTGAATAAATGATTTATATCTCACTTAATTTGTTCTGAAAGCAGTTGTTTTTAATCCACATGGAATTGGCTAAGGTATAAAATGGCATTCTCAAAAAATCAATCTTGATTGGTCACCACTAGATGTACATTTTTTCATTATATTAAGTCACCACCAAATGTACTGAAATCCATATATATTTTATGGTCGGTTCGTGACCCTTAGATGCCAAAGGCGTCCTTGGGGTGATCTCGTGGTTCCTACAGGGTGGAGACGATGGAGTCGATCCATGGATTTTATTTCCTTTTACCGCATTTCGCTCAAAGGGTTGAATGATCTACAACCAGAAGCAAATTAATGCCAACAAATTCCTTCAACTGGTCTGCTTATTATTTGCAAATGCGAAAAAACTAAGGCAACATTTGGTTTCTTACAACCAAAAAATAGGCAATGTTTAGTTTAAAAGTCATAAAACCATAATTGTTAGAGTTCTTGAAAACCTAACTTATAGTGTGCACATGATTGAAGGGAAGATATCCAGTAATTACTTACTTTTTTTTTCTTACATGACTTTTGCTATTTTTAAGCACTACAAATGATTTTGGGCTATTGAAATTTTTTCTCATTTTTTCAATGATTTATTTTTATATTTTTGTTTTTTTGACAACTTTGTTTTCATGCAGACGGAGCTCGTGAGGAGCACACTTAGGCTACATCGGACCAATCGATAGATGAGGAGTAACTCTACTATGATGCGGCGGGGGAATGTCCAAAGGGGAGTTTTTATGGGCTCGGGTCACTTGCTAAGAGGAAGAGGGGATATGAAGATCCCGGTGCCAACACGTCTCGGGAGCTGATGGTGCGGCGTTCAGAGTGTTATGCAGTCGTTCAAAGGCTTGTGCAGTTCAAGGCTTTCATACAGAGCCACTTGGGAATACGCATGGACTTCAGAGCGAGCACCTCTCAGGCACCACCACCGCCACCACATCAGGAGCATCACCAGCTAGTTGGGATAGATCCGGCTCGTTCACCACAGCAGCAACACGACGATGTTGATGGGGACATCCAAGATTGGGTGTATAAGGAGCACCTTGGTGACGAGAGTTAGGTATTTTAGTTGGTTTGGACAGCTTTTGGGTTTGTAAACAAATCTCAAACAACGTTTTCTGCATATTGAGATTGAATTCTTTTTTTTGTGGGTTCCCATTTCATATATAATATTTGATATTTTTAAGTGAATGAAATGGTATGAAATTTAGTTTTCGAGGATGTTATAGCTACCCCAAGGAGTCGTTGTAGGGGGTGCAAGGCGTACGAGAAGGCCAGCTGCAGGTTTTATTGTTTAAAAGAACCGTGTTGGAACAAAATGCGATGAAAAAAAATTCTGAGCATACAAATGGAAATACAACGGAATAGCAACGGAATTCAAGTATTCCGTTGCTAATCCATTTCTAATTAGAAACGAAATCCAAACGGAATCCAAACGATAAGTAAATGTTTTGGGTTTATGAGTTGAAGTTCGTTGCTAATCCGTTGCTAATTAGCAACAGAATCTATGCATTCCATTGCTAATCCATTGCATATTAGCAACAGATTGGCAATGGAAAACATGCAGTTCGTTGCTAATCCGTTGCAAAGTAGCAACGGATTAACAACGAACCTCAACGCATAATTAATTTTTTAAATGTTATTTTCATCTTTAATCCATCTCTGTTCAGAATTAGTTTTTGTTGCTAAAGACAATTTTACAAACGAATTTGACTCAGTTGCGAATCCATCTCTGGTTTTATTTTTGTTGGTATTTTGTTGCTAATCCGTCTCTTTTATGTTTCTACTCCCTATCTAATTCGTTGCTAAATCACTATTTTTGTAGTGCTACTAATAAAAATCTCATCCTCGAAATTCAAAATAACTTATACTAAAACTTACTGGAATCAAAATAGGTATGGAAAATGCTTGCGCATATAGGACTCTACAAATGTTGCCATTTGACGAGGACTGACGTGATGTACTTATTCCTCAGTCTCTTCACCTGACTGTCTAATATCTGAATAGGCTGCTCTTGTAGGCAATATCCTCTCTCAAATCTTTCTAGCTCAGATCCACCAATGGTCGTATGTCTTCTCTCGACCTATCCAACTGAAGCATCGAAATAAAAAATACAGGGTGGATCCCGACTAATTGATGCGATAACTATAACTCATATGCAACCTTGTTGACTCACCGCTTAACCTTGAAAGGACTAATGAATCTCAGTGCGAGCTTTCCTTTGATTCTGAAACTCTTGTGACCCTTCAAATGAGAGACCTTTAAGTAAACATAAGCTCCCTCATCATACTCTAACTCACCATGGTACTTATCGTAATATTTCTCGTCTCTCCTGCACACCCTTCATACATAGTCTGATATGTCGTATCTTCTCTGTGTGATCCACCATAATCTCTGGCCCAATAACTGCCACATCTTCGGGCTTTGCCCAATACGATGGAGATCTGTATGGCCTACCATTAAGTGCCTCAAACGGTGTCATCCCAATACTGGCCTGATAACTATTATTATAAGAAAATTTACACAAATGAAGATACTCCTCCCAAGAACCACCATACTTCAGCACATTCATACGAAGCATGTCCTCTAACACTTGAATTAACCGCTCCGACTGCCCATTTGTTTGTGAGTGATAAGTTGTACTTAAATCTAATCTGGTACCTAACGCGCACCAAACGCATCGATAAAATATAATTCCTAAACCAATTATTTGCATAAAAGTGGCAAAGGGTCGATCCCACAGTGATTAGTAATCTTTCTAAGGTCAAAAACAATAAAAAGGGAAATCGGGGGTTTAAGAAAGTGATTCAATTAACTAATCTAAATGCTAGGGAAAATAAATAAATAATGAAAATAGCTTTGAAAACAATTAATGAAATACACCTAGGTCAAGACATACAAGTTCGGTTCGATAAAAGATTAGATTTGGTCTTCGATTTATGTAAAATATGCAAATCAAAAGTATCCTAGTGTAGCTATAGACCCGGTAACATACGCAGTTCCTTGCACTTCCTAATCTTGATAACTAAGGTACGACAGTGACTATTTCCCTAGCCAATCGTATAACCCCATACTCAAGCACAATGGGTTTAACACGATGACCGCAATGGGTTTCGTTAAGGCACTACACCCAAACAACTAGATCACTAGTGTGTCCGATTTAGCCTAGATTCCTAAGGTATTCAACCGGTCCCATAAGAGGCCAATCAATTGGTAGGGTTAATCGCCACTAATGTGGTCTTATTGCAAAGAAATCTATCCAACTCAATCCACAAATCCTAAAGTACCCCCAAACTTATTTCGAACTTTGTCCTCAAGGTTCAAAACAAGTCAAGGAATCCATGCAACAAAAAGAAAAATGAGTGGTGAAAAAGAACATGGATAAAGAAGATGATACAAATGTATGCATAATAAAAGTCTCAAAAAACTAGTAAATGCAAAAAATCTCTCATATCTGGGTGACTAAGGAAACTATATAAAAATGATCATAACAAGAGCAAGAGCTAACAAGCAGATGAGTTAACTCAAATGATTCATATCAAATCTTGCGAGCCCGAAGTCTTTCAACTAAGGATGAAATCAACAAGATGTAGAATGAAGTATAGGGTTTTAGGTCTATTCAAAGACCCGCCACTAATGCGGTGACTTAAGTTGGATATGTCCCAACCACGTCTCAAAACACCTAAAATTCTAGTAATATGTTAATTCCTAAATATAATGCTCAAATTACTCCAAAATATATGTATATATATAATCCATAGTCAAACCTAGCAAAACTCAGGTGGTGCTCCAATGGCTTCGGTGCACATCAAGCCAACAAAAATCTAAGAAACCAAGTTAGGGCTTTATTAACATAAAATAACTAAGACTAAACAAAAACTGAAATAAATGCAAGAAGTAAAAGAAATAAAAACAAAGCTGGGCTACTTCCCAACTTGTGCCTTTCTTTTAAGTCTTTGGCTAGACTTGGCGTGATTTTATCACGTGATGCCCTTTCCTTTCGAGATATCAACAACGAATGGTGCATCTATAGCTTTAGGCAATGAAATATGCATGCTCTCTTTCAGACTTGGGAGCTCATCCGAAACCTCTAATACAAAAGATTCTGTCATATCATGATCATCTAACACAAAGGTGTCGGCGATGTAGAAATTTTCCGAACGCTCCTTTACTTCCAATCCCTTGTAAGGTTTAACAAATATGCGTGGAAGGGTAGGTGGTTTCACCAACACTAGAGGTTGGTTTTCCTCGCTATCTTTCTGTGGCTCCTCCGGCCTTTTTGGAACAACTTCAATTTCTTTCTCAGCTTCATCATCTTTATTTTATGCAATGGTAATATCCGACTCATTTGAAGAAACTTCTTATGTTTCCTCTGGTTCACTCAAATACTCGTCCACAATTGAGAACTCATCAAACTCAACACTTTTCAATGTAGCAGCATTCACGATATCCTATGAGTCAGAAACTGGTTATGGAGACAACTCTTTCCCATTCATCAAATGCTCAAGTATAGTAGTAATTGAGTTTCTGAATTTTGCAACTTTAGGTTTATATGCTGCATATCCTCCTGCAAGGCTATTGAGTAGTGATTTGAGAAAGCCAGTCAGAGATCATATCTCTCTTAATGTCTGCAATGGTTCTCCGTTCATGTTGAGGAATCTGTGGACTTCTCATAAACATATAGAAGTTGGGTTGTGGTGATGCATAGATGGAACCATGATGATTCCTATACTTCAGATAGTAAGGACAAGCATACGTGGGATGAAAGTATTCGCCACAATTTCCACAAACTCTAACCTATTGCGCAAAAGATTGCGAGTTAGAATATTAATGTCCATTACGTGACATACCTACCCTATTTAAACCATAATAGTATGAGTCTTCAAATTGACCATAGTTGTGGAAGTAGGAGACAATTATGGAATTACCTGCAAAAGTGTTAAGGGCAAAAGACTAGATACAAGATAAAATAAAATAAATAAAATAAAATAAAATAAAAATCAAAGAAAGAAAACCAGTCCTCAGTAACGGCGCCAAAATTGACGCACGCTGAACGCGTCAATAAAATATAATTCCTAAACCTACTATTTGCATAATAGTGGCAAAGGGTTTGATCTCACAGAGATTGGTAATCTTTCTAAGGTCAAAACAACAAAAGGGAAATCGGAGGTTTAAGAAAGTGATTTAATTAACTAATCTAAATGCTTGGGAAAATAAATAAACAATGAAAATAGGTTTGAAAACAATTAATGAAAAACACCTAGGTCAAGACATACAAGTTCAGTTCGATAAAAGGTTGGATTTGGTCTTCGATTTATGTAAAATATGCAAATCAAAAGTATCATAGTGTAGCTATAGACTTGGTAACGAACGCGGTTCCTCACACTTCCTAATATCGATAGCTAAGGCACGACATTGACTATTTCTTTAGCTAATCGTATAACCCCATACTCAAGCGCATTGGGTTTAACACGATGACCGCAATAGGTTTCGTGAAGGCACCACACCTAGACAACCGAATCACTACTGTGTCCGATTTAGCCATATTCTTAAGGTATTCAATCGGTCCCAAAAGAGGCCAATCAATTTGTAGGGTCAATCACCACTAATGGGTCTTATTGCATAAGGACAGATGGTTACGACTCATTGGCAATTAAATCAGAGTTTAAATATGATTTTAATTCTAATTGTTCAAACAATACCAAAGAAAATAAAATATCAATGAGAAGCAGTGAAATTAAAATAAATAAATCTTACAAAACCATGAATGAGCACAGTAGAACCTCCATCGCAGTCTTTCATAGGCCATGAGATTAGTATCTCATGGTTGAAGAACACAAAACAAAAGTAAGAAAATAGAGAGAGATAGAGAAAAAAAGAGAAATGAATAAGAGTCGAAGAACAATAATAGCTGAAAGAGAGGGTTTTTAATAAAAATCCAACCTTCTAATTTTTCCTAAAGTCGTAATATTAAAAACTACTAAAAATTGGTCTCTGGAGGTGAGAAAAACTGCATCTCGTGGGGTATAGAATAACACGTGCCCCGAGGACGATTAACTGGTTGTTGGGCGTTTGAAATTTAGAGTCATGGACACGTAGCAGGCGCAGACTAGACGTGTAGTTGGTCTCGCTGACATGGTGGCTAGAGCTACTGTTTGAATATGGTTGGCATGGACATGTGGTAGCAGCTGATTGGCCATGTTGTTGTGGATCGATGACGTGTGGCAGCAGCTAGCGAGAAGAGAACTCGAGTTGCACAAGCGAAAACATGGGAGAGAGCACCAGCACACGTCTTGAGGAAATCCAATGGCTCAAGATGGAGAAAACTACCTCCATGTGCTGGACCAGTGAGGATTCGACACGTGGTCGTGGCAGGTAGGAGAGAAGACTCGCACGTCTCTTGCGAATTTGTGGGAGAGAGCGCGTGTACGAATCCCGAGGAGAGTTCATGGCTGTGATGCAAAATAACTAATTTGTGTTACTTTCCTACGTTACTTGGGTTGCTCCTCATTACTAAAACAACTGTGCAATGCGTGTCTCGAGAAAAATCCTCTAACATCTGATCACTGCATATAAATACACCATTTCACACAGCTTTTCGCCTCGGATTCAACCGCGCACTCAGTCAACCTTGAAAATAACAAATAAATATAATTATACTAATATTTTGGAGACTTAAACATAAAAACCATATAAATAAACTATATATAATTACATAATTAGCAACTTATCAGTGCCAAACATTGCTTGCATGCTCTGCCAAATCTCCAATGTGAATTGTGATCTTTTTTCAGACACAATGGATAATGGAACTTTGTGTAACCTAACAATCTCTCATTCGTACAAAGCAGTTAACGTATCCACCATATGTGTTGTCGATGCTGGTACGAAGTGTGTGGACTTAGTCAGCCTATCCACAATTACCAGATGTTATCATGGTTGCGCCGAAATCGAGGTAATCCACTGTTAAAATCTATGACAATAGGTTCCCACTTCCACTGAGGAATGGGAAGTGGCTGTAATAATCCTCCAACTCTCCGACGCTCAGCCTTAACTCGCTGGCATATCTCACACATTCGAAAGTAATCACCAATATCGGTCTTCATCCCCGACGACCAAAATAGACGACGCATATCCACATACATCTTGGTCCAACATGGACGAACTGTAAAACGTGAGTGGTGAGCCTCCTGAAGTATCTCATCGCGAATCTCGGCCACTGATGGAATCCACAGCCTCCATCTAAATCTTAGGCATGAATCTGTCGACTGACACCACTCCGGGTGATCAGGATTCTGAGCTACTTGTTAAACTTCTAATACTTCTCATCTGCCTGCTGACCCTGAAGTTCACTCTATATAGAAACTGTCTGAGTCATCATCTGCACACAAACCAACACTATGGTGGTGATCGATATATTAACTGAATTCAACAACTCGACTACCTCGAGTAACCCATATTCGTGTGTCATGCGACAAGTCACTATCTCTAGGTTTTCTCATCTCTGACTTAATGCATATTTCACGACATTGACTTTCCCAGGGTGTACTCCAAAGAGAAATCATAATCCTTAAGGAACTCTAACCAACTCCTATGTCTCATATTCAACTCTTTCTAAGGGAAGAGGTACTTCAAACTCTTATAATCAGTAAACTCCTTGAATCTCTCTTCGTAGATGTAATGATGCTAAATCTTCAATGCAAATACCACTGCCACTAACTCCAAGTTCTGACTATGGTAATTTTTCTCATGAATCTTTAGCTATCGAGACGCGTAAGCTTTCACTCTATCATCCTACATCAAAACACAGCCCAAACTAACTTTAGAAGCATCAGTGTTCACCTCTAAACCATTTCCCGACTCTGGTAGTACCTATATTCGCGCGATGGCTAATCGTTCCTTCAGAGTCTGAAAACCTACTCACAACTATCATTCCACTGAAATTTGACTTCCTTATTCGTTAACTATGTCATCGGTGCATCAATCTTAGAAAAGTCCTGAACAAACCGTTGTAGCTCGCCAATCCCAGAAACTGCGAATGTTTGTCACTGATGTCGGTGCATTTCAATCGATCACTACTCTAATCTTAGCGGGGTCCACTGAGACTCCGCTGGCTCCGACAATATGCATAAGAAATCCGACCTCAGTGAGCTAAAACTCGCACTTACTGAACTTAGCGTACATTGTAGGATTGTGCTCTGAGGTGTACCTCGTGATCCTCACAAGTCCTGGAATAGATGAGAATGTCATCGATGAACACTATCATGATTATATCCAAATATTCTCTCAATACTTGGTGCATAAGATCCATGAACATCTTCGGGGCATTCATCAGCCCAAAAGGCATTACGGTAAATTAGTAGTGCCCATATCTCAAGTCTTCTCCTTATCCTCATCTCAAATCCTCAACTGGTGGTATCCCAATCTTAAATCAATCTTCTAGAACAAATGAGCCCTTATCACCTGATCGAACAAGCCATCAATATGTAGGAGTGGATATTTGTTCTTTATCGTGACTCTATTGAGTTGTCGGTAGTCAATGCAAAGTCTCAAACTGTCGTCCTTCTTCTTGACAAACAGTACTAGCACGCCCTAAGGTGACATACTCAGACGTATGAATCCCAACTCTAGCAACTCATCTAGCTAGGTCATCAGCTCCTCTAGTTCCTTAGTAGGGCTGGCAAAAGTTGTCTAGGCCCGTTTGTCCGGTTTTGTCCGGACCCGTCATAAATGGGTTCATACGCAATATTTTTTGTGTAAAAAAATAAGGGACCTCCGGACAATTTTTTGTGTCCATTTAAAAATACGGGACCGAGTCCGGATAACAATTTCAAAAAAACGGGTACCCATTTAGCGATTAATTTGGACTATTGAGATGATCGCTCTTTTTTTGAAACTTTTGTGATGTGGGCATATAATTTTAAAACTTATAAAATAGTGATGTGATGCTTTGCCTTGCATTCCTTGAAGATTTTTTTGTCTATGATGTTTATATTGGAAATTAAAAAATTGTGATGTTATGTATTTATTTTTTTGGTAATTGAATGTTAGGTGACATATAGTTGAGGTTTTTTTTAAATAATTGATAAATAAAATATTAAATCATATTTAAAAATAAAAATCGGACAAAACGAGAGCCGTATGTGTTACAAAAATATGGGTCTGGACAAAAAAAAATGTTCGTTTTAAAAAGGGGAACGGGTCCGGACACTAATTTTAATCATTATAAGGGGAGGTGTCTGGTCCTGTTTATGTATGTTCCCATTTTTTTGCCAACCCTATTCCTTAGGAGTCATCCTGTACGACGAAATCGATATGGGTTTAGTCCCCAATACCAAGTCTATGATGAAATTGATCTCTCTAAAAGGTTGTAATCCTAGTAGCTCTGTGAGAAAAACATCTGAAACTCACATACAACAGGTACTTCCTCCATCCTCATCTTAACTCTCTCTATCGTACTCGAAATACTAGCAAAGGTATCAAAATCTGAACTCATGGCCACTCTGGATCGGGTGATCGGTAATATGGTCGAAGTCCCTGAAATACTAAAACCTGCTCGATCTGGAAGTCAAAATCTAACCACCTTGCTGAAACACTCAAGCTGTGTGTGGTACATGGCTAACCAATCCATGCCTAATAAGGCTTCAAAATCTAAGAACTCCAATATCCTCAAGTCTGCGGGCATCTCATGTCCCTCTGTCTCAAGTGGGTAGTCAACACATAGTAGGTTCAGGTATATCTTGTCCCCAGAAGCCGTGCTGAGGATCAAGGGTCACTCTAGCCTAATAGGTCTCAATCCTAACTCATCAACCATACGACCAGAAATAAAAGATATAGTAGACCACAAATCAATCATAATATGCATAAATCGACTGCAAATACAAATCATACCCTCAATAAGGTTACGAGTGACAGCTGGATCTGGTACGATGATGACATGAACCTACTCTCTACGCGCTATTGCTGAGCCCTACCCAGTCGTGGACAGGTACTGACGAAGTGCCCTGTCTATCCACACTCAAAACATGCTCGGTGTAGTCTAAATCATGATGGAATCTGATTTCCATGTCCCTGCGTCTGACTGGAGCTCTGTCCCTATCTTTGGTCATATCTATGTCCCTGTTTCTGGTCATATATATATATATATATATCATTGGCCCTGTCCGTACCTCTGCCCCTGAAAACTGCCTCTGCTCTACCCTCAGTCTGCTGATATAGTTGTGGCGGCCCTAACTATGCTGGGTGATGTGTTATACTACCATAACTCTGTTCTGAAGCAGACTCTCCTGGTGCGGTGCGCAGAAAAAAGGGATGGTGGCGCAATAGATCATATACTTTGTGCCCTGGCACCTCTTGGCCTGAACGGTCGGTGCCTCTTCCTCTTCCTGTCACCACCTAACCTTTAATTTGATTGTCTTTGGTGTCTTGGTGTCTTGGTGTTGTGCTTTGGGGGAAGATCCCATCGGGGTGTACGCTCCGTTATGTTTCTCTGACCAAGCTCTTCTCATATGTTATTTGTAAACTCCCTGGCTCGGTATTCACCACGGTGCCTTCGGTGTCCCTCAATATACCCTTCATGAAATAGTATGCCTTGTCAGCATCTGTATCAGCTATGCCTCCAGCATAATCCAACAACTGCAAATACCAGCCCATATATTGCATCACCGACTCCCAGTGTACTGTTGAATGCTCAGAAACTCGGCCCTCTTCAACTTCAGGACCGAAGGCGAAAAGTATTTCTGGTTAAAACGCCTCTTAAATTATGCCAAACCCTTGGGCCTACCCTGGATAGCCACCATACATCGGCCTCTCCAAATATAAGCCCTGATGATATATTCGATCTCATGTGCTTTGATGTGGCCAAGATGTCGTGTATCTTTTCGTGGATTTTCACAAATCTCTTTATCGTCTCGAGATTCGCGCCCCCATAGAACTTAACTGGTTTATGTCTCTGGCATTCTCGTGACTGTCTCGCCTCAGCAATTTCCCCAGTGCTCGTCTCTCTAGGCGTAGTCGGCGTAGTCTCTGCCGGTAGGGGTGTAACTAGTATTGTCTGTGTCTATACCGGCACTGTCACAGCTATCACAGGCTTTGCCGATATGATGGGAGCAGCTCGAGTGGCTTGTACGGTAGGCTCACTCCCTTTCTAAACAGTGGGCACTATCGATAAAGACAGCGATGGTGTAGCTGCGATCTGGGCCTTGAATATCCTCAGGATCTCGTCCAATCGTTGATCCTGGGATGTGACCCTATAGGTCAAGAACTGTACCTCCTCTATGACATCTGAGAATTTCATAAACTTAATTAGGATGTTAATTTAGTATTTTCGACTTTAATTTGAGATTTAAGTATTCGAAGTGGGACCCACACATTACGGACCGTAGATCATAAATCTAAAATATTATTTTTATGTGTCGCGTGAATAATTGATGTAATATACTCTATTGGGCACGAAATAGGGTCAAGTGGATGTGTGGACGTGGTGTTCGCGAGTGTTTGAGCGCATTAAGAATTTTTCCAATTTTTTTTGTTGAAATTGGGGTATTTTTCAAAATTTAAATTCGACATAAATAAGGAGATAAACATAAGAAAAATAAAGAAAAATGTGAAATTACCCAAAAGGGGCAGTGGTATGGTTAATAATGGACTAAAATAAAAAGGGCAAAAGAGTCATTTATCCATCCAAACCCTTTTAACACAGTGAGTAATGAAAATGGGCTTCATCTTGAACCTAAAATCGTTTCTCTCTTCTCCTCCCATCAATCATCCTCTTCACTCGAACTCGCTCTCTCTTTCTGCCTCAAACTCACGTTCCTTTTGAATTCTCTTTCTCTTTGTGCATTCCCACACTCTCTCGATTTTCCCTCTTAGTTCTCTCTCTTGATAAATTCTCTTATATCTCTCTCTCTCGAATCTCCAAACCCGTCTCTCACTGTTGTGATGATGATGAAGAACAGTGGGAATCGATTTAGTCGAGGCGTAAATTCTTGAGGTAAGATTTTGATTCGATATTCAAAGTAAATTAAGTTGAATTTGTGATTTTGTTTTGAGAATTGATTGATTATTGAAGTTGGGTTTGATTGGTGGTGGGGAAAAATAAAGAGGAGATGTAAGTCTTGGTTTGGAGGAGATGTTATGACGATGAGAAAGAGTATGTTGTTATGGTGATATGTTTAATTGATAAATTTTGATAAAAAGTAATGGGACTTCAGTTGAAATCAATGGAGTTTGATAGTTTCAATGTGTTTCATCGATTGGAAGGGAATCTGTTAAAATTGAAACCATTTCGATTGATTAGATAAATCAAAATGATGAAAATTCAAAGTTTGGAACTGTCGAGATAGGAAAAGTCGGGTATGGTTAATTTCTTCAATTTTTGGTATTTAGTGGTGATCTTTAGTGGATTGATACTCCATATAACCTAATCTTATCTGAGATTTTCGGTTTTAAGGTTGGATAAATGTGTGTGAAGTTTTGGAAATTCGAATAGGAGGTGAAACCTTAGTTTTGAACTACTCAAAAGTCACAAAATTTGGCTAAGTATAAAACCTGCTTGCAAGTAAGCAAGTTGAGTCGATAAGTTGAGGTATCAAACAATATCCAAATTACGTGGGGTTGAGCTTATTTTAACCCTTGTTTACCATATTTTATATAATGGAAATGTACAAATTTAGGATCAATTCTTTTGGTAGTGAAAAAGAGGTGCAAATGTAGCCGGCAAGCTATTGTCAAAATTGTAAACAATCTTGACAGATGCGAGTAGCCATGTTTGACGAATGATTCAAAAACCTTATGGATGTACAAAATACTTGAGAATAGGTTCGTTTGAATATTGATATGTCCAATATCAATGCTCAATAAGGCTTGTGGTGAAATTCATTGGTTTAGAGGTTGAAATTTAGCGTCAAACATAGGGTCTCTCTAATGAAAAATCTGCCCTACCTATAATTTGACGAAGTGTTGAAGGCTTATTTTAGGGTTGTTTTGACTTGGAATATGAATGAGAAACTCATGTAAACATTGTAATGCAATGTTTAGGTGTTTTGGTGAAGGAAAATGCTCCAAAAGTTGATAAAATGAATAAATTGGGACTTGTTAAAGTTCCAAAAGTTGAAATTTAGAATTGGTAAGATTAAAATTGCCAATTGAGTTAAAATCCCAATTTAAGATTCATATTAGATTTGTAAATTATTTTTGAAGCCAATTAAGTAGTTTATGACCGAAACTTGAAGACATAAATTAAGTTTGAGACTTAAGATGAAGTTGTTGGAATTTGGAATGGTTTAAACTACATTGTAGCTTGAAATATGGTTTTAAAGTATTAAAATAGAGTTATAACTTTAACACCTGAATTTTATGATTTGAATAGGGCTTGTTGAAGTATGTGAAAGCCGGGGAACATTGTGTGAGGTTTCATAACCAACTTTGAGTTGGTTCAATGGTAAGTAAACTCTACAATGATCTTTACTATTGATTGAATATTTATGTACTTGTAATTGTATCATAGTCAGCATTGCATTTTCTCATTCTTGGTTATACATAGAGTGGGTGAGGGGGGTAAGCTTATTTCGGAGTCTGTTTGATTGAAACCAGGTTTCAGCCCTGCCTCTACGCTGTCTAGTGAGACTAGCGGAATCAAACACCAAAAAGTTATCTCTGCATTTCATGATCTCTCAAAACTGTCTATGTGCTATTTTTGGAAGTCGACGTCTAATTATAGTTATGAGACATTGATAAAGTGGATTGCATGTCTTGTTGACACGTATATCATTGTTTATTTGGAGATGCGATCACATATCTCCATGTATCAGACTAACAATTGCAGGAGCACAGATCAATGTAAAAATTTACTTACCTGATATTTTCGAGTTTTTTTTAATAGTGTCAGATTTTATATAAAAACAAGGGATGAATGGACAAGACTCAAATATTGTGGTAATCGTTTTCAAAAGTTAAACTAAATTCTTGTTGTAAATTGTTTATACATATTGTTTTGGGACTCTCAGGGTGAGTGTAGGATGTTAAGTTACTTTGAACGGTTATGAGAGTCTCATAAGTTAAATTTAAATAAGTTGAAAGGTTTATGATTCAATTTTGGTATATTTGTGATTGTGAAGTTGTGATTAAGTTATTGGGGACTCTAAGTTAATTCATAAATTTAAATTTGATATATATTATGAACTCATGGGGAGTTGTTAGTCCTTCTAGGCCTCTCCCCAATTCTAAGCTATCTATTAGGTGAGTTTTTCTAAGAGGCTAATTTTAAGGGAGGTGCCGTAGAGATTTTTATTAAATATGGATATGATCTTTTAATTTGCTCAAATTGAAAAAATTATGAATTGAGTTTTATTGAGGATATAAATATAGTTTTGGAGCCTTAGAAATGATTGAAATAATTCTTATTTTGAGGTCAAAGTTGAAAGAATGGATTAGGTTGACTAGATTATCAAAGTATTAAGGTAATATAGGTTGGTCAATCGTCTTAATGACGAGGAGGCTGACATCCGTTATACTCGCAAATCGAGGACCTGCCACCCCACTATCATCATTCGACCCAGGCTGATCTGTCATCGCAATCTATAATAGCAAGCAAGTCTTTGATCAGTGTATAGTTACCGATATACTATAGTACAATACAACAATTATCATATATAGGATCCAAGTTTTTTTATTTCCCAAACTCTAATCACTTCCCAACTAGGACTCTAAGTAAGGATCATAGGGTTCCACTCTAAGTTCCAACCGTATCCTAACTCTATTCTTGATTTGTGTCTTATGTTGATCATAGATTAATCAAGAGCTAGTCGTAAAACCTTAGGCTCTGATACCAACTGTGACGGCCCTAGTTTCTCACAAAATAGGCTCTACTCGGCCTAAGCTCACATAGACCCCCGAGCTAGTCTTGCAAGGTCAACGCAGGCCTAGTCAGCCTTTTAATCCATCCATATAAGTAAATTCATAATTTTAAGTTGAGTTATTTGTGTTTTTTAAGTTTTACAAGTTAGCATAAGCAATTAATACGTTAAATAACTTACAATAAAATAAAAGAGTTGGACATCCTAAATGTGGAACCCTGTAAACATGTGTAATAACTAAGCAAAAATGATATACAAGTCATGTGTATCTCTCAATCCAAACAAGTATCCCAAGTATGGTAAAACAACATATATAAGTAATACAAAAAAAATTAAAAACCTACAAAAGCGAGTAGAGGAAGGCCGCTCTGATATCCTCAGAGTAGATCGTCAATTATTGGCGCCATGCCTCGGCTGCGGATCTGCACTCGGTCAAACACAAGAATGTTGACTCTAGTGAGTAAAAGCCAGTAGTATTTAAAAAGTAATTCAAAATAAATAAAGCAATCTAAAAGTCATAAGGATAGAAAAAAGCTATATGGAATGCATGATAATAAGACTGTAAAAATGAAAGTATAACGAGGAATGAGTTTCAAAAGAAACAATAGAGAGGTGTCTAAGTAGTGCAAGATTACTGAGTGCAGGTGCAACAGGGTTGGGGTCATAGAGTCACGACAACGCCAGACAGACTTGGGTTATAAGACGCGACATCGCCTTCTGTACCTAGACCGTCTTGAATGAGGGATATCAACGGTGCATCAGATAAAACATATATCATTACGACCAAATACTCCAGTGACTCGAGGTCATAGCCTCGGTTGCAAACCGACGACCACTCCATCAGAGACACTCTCATAACTCACTTGGCCCTCTGACACTCATAGTAGGGTGAGAATTCTAAGAAAATGACACAGTGTAATATCAATAAAATATAAGCTCAAATGAACTACTATGCATTTTCTAGCTGGTTTTACTTATCTCGAATCCACTCTATCACGCCCTCGCGGCTCTGACACGCTCCCCAAAATAACGTAATTTAAAATTTTAAGAAGTTTTTTTTATTTATTGATTAAATTATAGTCTCATACCCGTAAATGCCCGTATCTCGAGAAGTTACCTCACTCATAAACTAGCAATCAAAGTAAAATACTAAAATTGCAGGCATTTTTATTTTAGATAAGTAACACACAAATCACTAAAAAAATAAAATACCTCGGTGTTGACTCCCGAGGGTTGAACGAGTGTGCCACGTCACGATGGTCTATGTCACAATTATGAAATACTACGTAGCACGGGTTAAAATTTTAGAGTCATTACACCTTTGAACTTATGGGGGGAAGCCATTCTTTTGGCTTGTTTTATTTTGAATTGTGTTCTATTAAAAGAATAATAATGTCACCCCATCAAACGACAACGTAATTTTAAAGATTTAAAGTTTGGGGTTGTTTAGCTTATGTAAGAAAATCAGATCCAAAGAGACCTAAAATTGGAAAATATAACTTATAAATGTGTTTTTATTGGTTATTCAAAGCATAATGTGACATATAGATTCTTGAATTTGAAAACTAATAATATAATAGAATCTATAGATACACAATTTTGTGAACATTTAAACAAAACACATGACATGCTTTTGCATCCGAATTTTGAGAATCTAAAGGAGTTGCCTCAAAAATATTCTAATGAACAAATAATTCAAGTCATGAGAATCTAAAAGATTTGTCTTCAAATTCTTCTAATGAATAAGGGAATCCTCCTACTACCGATGGTGAAAATGTTGAAGTTAGGAGAAGTAAAAGGCAAAAGATTGATAAATCTTTTGGCTCGGATTTTATAACCTACTTGATTGAAGGAAATAGATGTGAAATTAAGATACAAACAAGATTTTTCCTTAATGTTGATAATGATCCTATTTTGTTTCATCAAGCAATTCTTCATCAAGAGATGTTTCATTTTGGAAAAAAGTGAGCAATGATGACATGAATTCGATTTTATCGAATCAAATATGGGTACTTTCTGATCTTCTAACAGGATCAAAAGCAAAAGAAAATTAAATGTTGATGGAGCTATAAACAAATTCAAAGCGTGTCTAGTAGCTAAGGGTTATAGATAACATCATGGCATTGATTATGTTGATACATGCGCACCAGTTGCAAGAATAGCATCCATTCGTATGTTGATATTTCTTGCTTCTATTCATCATTTAATTATCCATCAAATAGATATGAAAATGAATTTTCTAAATGGTGATCTAGAGGAAGAAATATATATATATGGAACAACCGAAAGGTTTTGGTATGCTAGGTCAAGAGAAGAAAATTAAGAAATTGGTGAAATCTCTTTATGGCTTGAAGCAAGTTCCTATGCAATGGCATGAGAAGTTTGACATGGTTGTGCAATCATTTAGGTTCAAAGTAAATGATGTTGATAAATGTATTTATAGCAAACTTGACAATGATTTTGATGTCATCATATGTTTTGTGCAATCATTTGGGTTCAAAGGAAATGATGTTGATAAATGTATTTATAGCAAACTTGACAATGATGTTGATGTCATCATATGTTTATATGTGGATGACAAGCTTATATTTGGGATTTCACTAGCCTTAGTTGAAGAAACTAAGCGATTCTTGTCTACTAGTTTTGACATGAAGGACTAAGGAGAAGCTGACTTAATTTTGGGAATCAAAATCTTACGACAAGATAATAGTCTTTCATTATCTCAATCTCATTATATTGAAAAATATTTTGAAGAAATTTGATCATTTTGATCAAAAGTCAATTTCTACTCCTATCGAGCCTCATTTAAAACTAGTAAAGAACACCGGTAGGTGTTTATCGCAACTAGAGTATTCTAGTGTGATTGGAAGTCTCATGTATGCTATGCATTGCACAAGACCTAATATAACATATGCAATTTGTATGTTGTATCCCAAGTAAACAACAATGGTATGCGGTTGATAGGGTCTTTAGATACCTGAATGGGAACTTGAATTATGGTCTACATTTTAATGGATATCCCCAGTTTTAGATGGTTACAATGTGTAACAGCCCAAATTAATTAAACTAGAGTTAGCGTTAATATCAGGGATTAACGATCATAATTCGGGTGTTACATGGATAAGTCGGTTGACTCGGACACGAAAATTGAGGGAATATGTTATTTATGGATGATGGTTATGTATATGTGGTGTTAAAAATCATTATTATTGTATTGCACTACATGTGTATATGTTTCTATCAGGCGAGTTGGTGTGACGGGTATTCGCATCGAAAGGCGTATCAACGTGGGTATCGGGTAGGCGAACTATGGGTACGCCAAGAAATTCAACTAATTTACGCTAAGATGACCAGTTGATCAATTAAAATAGGTAATGTAACTATATGCTAAGTTGATTAAGTTAAAACATTAGGTTATGGCGTACCTCGAAATGTGTGTCGAGATGCGAGGCATTGAGTGTCGGGTAGTCGAGGGTTAGTGGGATCACAAATTTGTCAATTTGCTAAATAAAAATACTAACCATATGTATTATAATGGGCCTAAACTAATGTAATTAGATCAAATAAATAAAGGCCTATAGTTTGGTTAATAAATTGAAAACCATGAGATTGTCATAGAGATACATATTGGCACATCTAGGAACCAAGTGAGTTACAAATTAGTGTCACTTGAGTTGATTTAGAGGAGATTAAATAGGATACATGTCTAGTGGTAGGCCATTAGATAAGTCTCGTGATACATAAACATATTAAGATCAAAGGCCACCAATCAATCTCACCTTAATATATAAGGATGAGTTGATCAAACACATGCAAATGAAACTATTTTCATCTCAACTTGTCGGGGAAGAAGGAGGCGGATGGAGAGAGAAGAAAACCAGTAGATGTTGGTGAGGAAAGATTAAGCTAGATGGTGCATCAACTAGGTAACCTTCCTACATTAGCAATTTAGTTACAAATTGATGTTTTGATGTAAAATTTGATAAGTGAGGAGTAGATCACTGATGTTGATGAAATTGTGATGAATTACAAGTATTATTAACATTTAAATAAGAATTTACAATTGAATTTAAAGAATTTGGATTTTTAGTGAAAATTGAAAAAACTAGTGAAATGCATGGATTTGATGATTTTAAGCGAATTAATGTTGTTCCGACTGATTTGAATGATGTTTCAAAGTTTATATTGAATGGAGAATGATTTTTTAGGCTTGGTTAGCTAATTGGGGAGTTGGTGACATAATTCTCGAGTTGAGAATTCTGTCACAAAGGGCAATTAACGCGCTAACTAGGCTGGTTAGCGCACTAACCAGTCTGGGCACTTAACTGTTTTTCAAAATGAAGGACAGTAGTGCGCTAGACAAATCACCTAGTGCCCTAACTCTACCTAGCGTGCTAGGCAGTCCCATTAGTCTGCTAATAATAGATGAAATTGAATTTGTAGGGTTGTTTTTGGGATTTTCGACTTAATACCTACCCTAACACCTATAAACATACTAAATATGTAAAATTGGACTTCAGGGACTTAGGGACCGTAGCTCGAGTATCGGGGAGCTAGTCGGGTTGGATTCGGGAGTCCGAATAAGTTAAAACACGTATTGAGGTGTGTAAACCCATTGGAATGCCTCAAAGAATTCATAGTTTGTTTTATCGATATCAGATTACATGTGCGACTGCTGGTGTGCACACATTGGATTTCACTCTTATTTTGATTTGCGTATATATTGGTTGTGGCTAAATAGCTTACACGGGTTACTTGTGTTTAGTGCTTGTGTCGACAGTAGTAGAATATATTTACGACCGTTGGGAGGGATTTAAGGTGTTCCATTGACTTGAAATAGTGTATGGAGGGGTTCATTCGTTAATTAAAGTTGGGGTTTAGTCACTGTAAGCATGTTTATACGTTTCATGTTTATTTATTAGTAATTTATTTCTGAGCATGTTTAGTTGCTATGTGATGTTTTTTGGATGCTACTATTTTTGTTTGTCGCATGATGCCTACATTTATGGGAATATAACTTACTGTTGCCAGATGTCATATTCGCATCATTCATAGTTTATCAGTTTTATTTCATGAATATTGTGTAGACTTCTCTTTGGATTTTACTCACTGAACTCGCCACTGTATTCGTTGGGTGACTGAGTGCAAATCCTTCGACGAGCAAGGGCAAGAGCAAGGAGGTATTAAGCAACTACATCTGAGATAGTGGCGTTAGCTCGTGTTTGATATCAATATGTATATATATTTATGTTTTCGTTAGGTTTTGGGGAATGTAGAACACTGAATACTTATATATGGATCTTTTGTTGTAATCATTTCGCCTTTGATATATACATGATATCTTTTTGCCGGGTTTTCCACTACTTAGGATTGTTAAATACTGCAAAACTTACTCAATTAAAGACTTTCGCTGTAAAATTGTAATATAAAGTGATAAATTGACTAATTGGTTGATCAAATCATTAATACTCATATAGAAATTAATTAGCTAAACTAGTGTTAGTTGGAAAGGTGTAAGCAATCAGTTAGGTCGTGGGGCATCATAGGTAAGTGGGTTATGATGTGGCAGGGCTTAGTGACATGGGATGCGACATGGTGGGTCCCACGGCGGCCTCAGAGTTTGGGGCCGTCGCACAGTGACGCTAGTTGGAATAAGTGGATTCAAATTCTAAATCAACTAGTGGATGGATTTTTGCGCTAGGAGGAGCAGCTGTTTTTTTGTTTCTTGGAGCTCAAAAAAACAAACATGTATTTATGATTCAACAATGACATCAGAAATAATTGTCCTATGAGATGTAAGCAAGGAAGCGAAATGGTTTAAGAACTTGTTAATGGAGATACCATTATGGAACAAGACATGTCCAGCTATATTAATAAATTGTGTAACAATGTAACTCTTTATAAGGTCGCAAGCAAGACATAAAATGGAAAGTCTAGACATATAATTCTAAGACATAATATTTTGAGACAATTACTCAAAAATGAGGTTTTCACAATTGATTACGTGGAATCTAACAAGGATTTAGCGGATCCATTAATAAAAGGTCTTGTTAGAGATATGGTGTTTCAGACATAAAAAAGAATGGGACTTATGTTTGCCTAATTCGATCGTCACTTAATGGGAACCCAACTTAATTCTTGAAAATGTAGAATAAGTTCAATGTGATACTAACAAGTCAAGTGAATATTACGGGACGCTTGAAATTTATATTATAAAATGTCCCTTCCTGGTTCTAATGTTGGTTTTTGCATGATGGAGGTCGACAATTGTGTCATTAAGTCCAATAGAGTGACTTGCAGGTTCACTTAAGTAGACTTACCTATATGGGTGTAGAAGTGTGGCCACTTCTTACGAGCTTAAACGACTCTAGAACACTAAAGAAATATAGGATTTGCACAAGGCCATAATTTGTAATCAACATAACACTCTTACTTACATAAAATTGGTATGTGTGATATTTTCGATTTTATCGCAAAGGTTCTTGGTTTAAGATCCGTTCACAATAGTACACGATGAAACTTTGAAGTGTTTGCACTAAGTGAAAAGTTCAAATACAAAAGACACTTTTCATTGTCCATTTTATCCATTTTTTGGTGCCTATTCACACCAAAACTCACCCATTTGTGGATAGACACCAAATCTCTTGATTTTCTATAAATTAAAGAGGTCTCGTACGTACTAAACACATTGTGAAACATATTGAAACACAAAAGGCTTTTTACCAAAGTGTGTTCTTTTTCTTGGCATCATTCTTTCAAAAGTTCTTCAAAGAGTGTTCTTGGTTGGAGTTGTGTTACACACACATTATCCAACAACCATTAGAGACTTGATTGTATCCTGACGGCAATTTTCGATTAATCCCATTGTGTATATGCGGTTTCGACCAGTTGAGAGAAATCTTTTCCAAAAGAGAGCGATTATGCGTCTCAAGTCTTTGTTTGGTTCCTCTATTCTCAACTACTATTTTCTGTCCGAAGAGATTTGTTCCAACAAAAAATACCAACGTTGGTGCTCTCTCCATTAATGCGGTGTGCAACACTTTGACTCGGGGCGAACTCGAAGTAGTCAGATAGTTCGGATACTAAATGATTTAGATCAAAAGAAAAAATTACTTAGCACAAAAATATCACCAAATCATTATTCATTTGATCAATGGTGTATACGTGTCAAAGCATCTCTAGTAAGATGAGCGAGGCATTGCTTAATTACTAAAGGAAAATACTACAATGACAGCAACAAAGTCACACCACAAACACATTGGCTCACAGGAGCTCTCCAAGCGACTTCGCCCCACATGTTATGCATAGAGACCTGTGTATGCCCGCATCTCGAGACATACATGAATGACTCTTTTAAACCAATGTGTCTTGTGGTGTGACATGGTGTTGTTATTCTAACACTTCTCATTACTAAATGACAAAGTTTTTAAGAGTGTGAGTGCGATTCAAAAAAAAATAAAAAATGAATGATGTATATATACATACCATGTTGAGATTATAAGGAAATCATCAAAGGAGAATAAATTAATGAAATACATGCAAATTTCCCATCATTAATGAAATCGCCCATAAATTTCCCAAGGCTGACTATCACACAATTGCCAACTCTCCCATTACCAAACCCCACTTTCACTAGAGTCCATTCAAAGGTACCCTTAATTGGCAAAAACAGAACAACCCACCCGGCCAACACACACAAACAGTAACAGAGTCCCCCACCAGCTAGCCACTACAATGTACACCTCTCAAAAGAGACCAAAGTTATAGCTCCCAGTGGTGTACCCACCATCCACAACAAGATTATGCCCACTAACATACCCACCATCATCACTAGCCAAATAAAGCGCAGCATCCGCAATGTGCTGAGTCGTCAAAGGCTTCCCCCCAAAATGAGTATAGTACTTCTTCATCCCTTCCTCATCCACCTTCAAAAACTCCTTCACCAACTCCGTCAATATTATGTGCGGCGAAATGCTGTTCACTCTGATCCCGTACTTCCCCAGCTCCACCGCCGTGTTCTTCACCAGCCCCACCACCGCGAACTTCGAGCACGTGTAGGCGTGGGACGACAGTCCTCCGGTTACCGACGCGCAACTCGCCGTGCTGATTATGCACCCGCTGCGCTTCGGGATCATTACTCTGGCCGCGTGTTTGGTGCCTAGAAACGGGCCCAAGATGTTCACATCAATTATTTTTTTGAAATCAGTTGTGTCGTAGTCGAGAATGCTGGGTTTCATGGACGAGTCCACGATGCCCGCGTTGTTGAACATGATGTCGAGTTTGCCGTGGAGGGAGATTGTGGTGTTGACTAGGTTGGTCATGTCGGACTCGTTGGTGATGTCGCAGTGGATGTATGTCGCGCCGATGTCTTGGGCCACGACTGTGCCTAACTCGTCTCTGATGTCGGCGATAATGACTTTGGCGCCATGGTTGCGGAAGAGGCGCGCCGTGCACTCCCCTATACCTCTCGCGCCTCCGGTGATTATTGCCACCTTGCCCTCCAATCTAACACTCCATGTGTTATATATGTATTTTGAGGTGTTATTCCCCCATCCAAATAAATTATAAGAGCACATAGATAATTTTAATTATTAATTTAATTTAATTTTTACCCTTTGATGTCAAGAAATAAAGAACTTTTGACGTCACAAAATAAAGAAGGGAAGAATTTTAATTGTAATAAATGTTAGAGTTTTATAAAAGTAAAAAGAGTATAAGAGAGCTTTTGCTAAAATAGACTAATAATTTTAGACGGGGAAATTATTTTTCATTAAAAAAATTGTAAATGTTCTACCGAAAAATAGAAGGGAATGCTACAATTACATAGTTAAATTACATGGACCAAAAAAGACAAACCCACATTTGAGATCCTGCAGGTCACATAAACGAACTGTTTGAAAACCACGCATAGTGTAACACATGCATGACATCTAAAAAATATTGCACGAATTTTAATTGTGTCGTATTCATTCCTTTAAGTATTTTTCAAAATGTACAAAAATGACAATGACAATGACGAGGACGTCAAGCGCAACGAAATGCACAATTCTCCATCACAACCATGTTATGCACCCAGGATGCATATGGCTAAGGCTTAATGTGAATCCAATATAACTAGTAGCCCAATGTGTGTTTTGTTGCTTCTTGTTGTCATTGTATAGAAGACCCTATTGTTTTGGGTTAAAAAAGTCAAATGTCTTGCCAAAGCATCTCCTTTGATATGGATGAGACATCACTTGTCACGTACAAAATTGGGGAAAGTTGTGGGTTCTACTCATGTTGGAGTAAAAAAAATGTAAGTTTATTATAGTCTCTCGTTCCATTTATATATGTTGTTTTGGGCTTTAACACACAAATTAATATGATATTAACGTTCTTAATTAAGGTCATATATATTCACGTTCTGGTTACTTTCCATTTTTATCATTTTAACACAATGAATGAAGTGCATTTAAGGGCATTAAATGTTGTGTGTGAAAAGAGAGGTGAAATGGGTATTTAAGGTGTGAAAAGAGCAAAGCGATTTGTAATTTTGGAAAGTACAATTGATCTAGGCCTCGTTTGTTTGGTTAGTTTTTGCTAACTTACAGTGTTAGTTCGGAGTTATCTCACTGGAGTTAACTCTATGAAGTTAATATTTTCATGCTTGGTTCAACTTAAAACTTGCAGGGAAGTTTCAAATTTTAAAACAATAAAAAAAAATATGAATGGACATAAAATAGCTTTCAAACAAAAGATAGATGAGTAATAAAAATGTCATTAATAAGGGGTAATTGTGTCCACAACTCCTAGGAGATAACTGTTTAAGGGGGGTGGTGGGGAGATGTATCTCACCATATGGTGTAAGTTGGGAGATAACTTGCAGATAAGTTGGGCAACCAAATAAGATTAGTTCCCAACTCCCTATGAGTTATCTCCTCGAAGATATCTCCTTGAAGATATCTCCACCTCATACCAAACAAGGCCATGAAACGACTTATATAAATGGATGGTGGGAGTATTAAAAAAAGGTACAGTGCATTCTTTATTCAATTACACTATTTTGCCTCAAGAAAATACACTAAAATACCTAAGAAAGAGTTTTTTTTTTTTTCAATGCATCTATGTGAGATGGATAAGACATTATTTGCCAAAAAGAAAGGTCTATGGAGGTCGTTGATTCAACTCCCACTTAAGTAAAATAAATAAATAATTATATAAAATTAAGAGTTTTTTTTCAATAAAGAATAATTGTTGAATATGAAAGTACATCATTAACCCTCAATAATAATCACATATATGGTGCCTCCTATATATTTCTTCTCCTAATTGTTATGTTTGTGGGAAGTGGGAACACAATCCAAGCATTGAATTAATTCATTGGGACAACAACACTATATAGTATATCTATCAATGGAGAAAAATGAGTAAATTAACCCATATCTCCATTTCAATTAAAGCATCACTTAACAACTTAATGGTTGAAGTAGAGAAATTTTAATTAATGTTACCTTTTAGAAGCAGCACTTGAGGGTAGTGATGAGCTAGCAGAAGCCATGGACAGATTTAATTAAAACTTCAACACTTGGAAGACACTCTTCTGTTTCTCTACCTGAAAACTCACCAAACAAAAATGAAGAAGCAAACCGTAAGCCCTTTTATAACACAAAAAAAGAAGTGCACACATACTTTTACTACATAGTTGTAAGAGTTTCTGATTTGACGTCGAGATGTACGTTTACACATCTGAATGTATGTCGAGAAAATCTCAACTATTGTGTATGAAATGTATATATCAAAAGTGCGTCTCTCTCAATCACTTTCCATATTAACAATAATAATGGAGAGCGAGGTTGATGTGGGGACCGGATTTTGTGCAGTTCTGTGCGTCGGTATAGAGATGACCAGTGCATTCAAGACACGTGTTTCATCACATCAAACACATTTTCCATTAAAAGTTGACGTGCCCAACACCAATAATGCCCATCTAGAGCACCAAACGACACACTAGTGCTGCAAAACTAAGGTCGTGTTTGGAACTACATACTAAAATCGTTTTTTCTAAAACTACGGCTATGAGTAATAATTAAACAACAGCACAAATGGCGTCAATCTCAAATTAGATGAGGACCTTGAGATGGCTTCATGATCAAACTCTTTTATTGTGCTTAATTTTATATAGTATAGTTGATAATGTGCTTTCTAGCCCAATTGGTTACGAGAAATTAAAAAATATTTATTGGGCTTATAAAAACAATATTTATTTATATTTTCGGTTTGCAAAGACAAAAGCATGCCACATTATAAGACGCATTGGCTTACAAGAGTTATTCACGTGTGTCTCGAGATGCGAACGTACACAGATTTCGATACATAATATGCGAGTCGATATCACATAAAAAGGCTATTGTGAATCAATATATCTAGCGGTATAATATTGTCGTTGTCATTTTAGTATAAAAGCAACAAACAATTGACTACTCAACTTTATTGCGCGGCATGCTTGTAACAACGTGTTGTGACATGCAAATCGCTCATTCCTTTGAGTATCATAATCCCACTAATACATTCAAAGAAAATTAAACACAAACAAAAGATAACACAAAGTTATATCTAAAACTTTGAATACAAAATTCAATCTCGCAATTGGGGCACCGGTTAAGTTTGATGAGATTAGTCAAATAAAAAGTAAGGAGACACTCATAATTATTAAAAAAAAAAAAAAAAAAACTCACAATTTAATGTCCCGCGTACCCGTAATTAAGCACATGCAAATCCACAGTACTCTTGATTTCTCGACTCTAAACCCAACGCTATTTCTTTTTCTTGAGACCGCACTCATATTTATAGGCCCTGCGCATCACATCTGAGGATCTCAAGTTTGACTTCAAATACAATCAGATTTGTGTCCCTCCCAATTTACTCTTAGTCGATCACTTAACAATACAAATTCAAGTTTTGAATAAAACTCAAATTATATGTTACATGACACTCCAACTTTAACACGTAAAGTTCGAGTCACGGTGCAATTCGAACACAGAGTTAGCAATGGAACTTTTTCTTTGCTGAAGACCTTTGGCAATGAAAGTCCATTGTTTAGCAACACAGATTTTCGTTAAAATTAAGTGTTCTTTGTTGGAAATGTGGGCCCAAATCCACACATCAATAGGTCAAGCCTATTAAGGATTCTAATTCAATTAGAATTAGAAACCAAAAGTAAAAAAAATGAATTAGAGATTCATTAGAATTGGAAGTCGACCTTGGGTACACGATTTGGAGGCCGAAAAAGAGAAAGGTGAAATCGGTCACTTTGTGTGTGCAATCTGTAACGTCCTGACTTTAATTCGCCGTTATTAATGATGTGGTTGCAGACATATCTGACAGCTTAGACGCTTGTGGGACCCGCATTTAGGCTTGTGCGCGCCTGGAGCTAGGTAAATAGTTAACTTTGTGTGCTGAATTGTTTAGTTTACGATGTTATACGGAAATAGAGTAACTGGCATCGCAATGTGTGATTTAATTATATTTGACGTGCGAGATTGTGTGTTAAGTATTCGTCTTGATATGCGTGTCGACGCGAGTACCGGGTGGTTTAACCGACTTAACACTAGGCCGGGGGAAATAATACACATAAACTGAATAAATTTGGTTAAATAATTAATATGGAATGTATATTTGATGGTTAGAGACATGGTAGTACGCGAAACACCACTTTTTAAGTTAAATACAAAGGGTGAGTGTGCCATCGGTGTTACAATTGGAGTCATTAAAGGCTGGAAGAGGAGCAAATAAGGTTCATTTGATGGCCTAGAGATGCACAAGTAAGATGAGATGACATTTGACCTATATAAATCAAATTTGGCTCATTTTCCACCTCATTTTTCTCTCTCCTTATCCTTATATCCGAGATTGGAGACAAGAAACCAGGGGTTTTGAAGATCAAACTTGGAGATTTGAGGAGTGTGGAGGGGTGAGAACATCAAAACCAAGGTGAGAACCACAAACACCTCAACTATCTCTATCTTTTGATCTCAATTATAGAGGTTTTAGTTATGTTTTTGGTGGATGTTGAGTTGTTGTTTAGATAGGTTTGACGTGCTTTGAAGTTGTGTTGTGGGTGTTGTGGTTGTTGTTGGTTTGGTTGGGTTGTTTAAAACCCAGAAACTTTCAGTTGTTTGCTGTCCAAAACGCGATTAGCGCGCTAATGACAACATCTAGCGCGCTAGATGACAGTTAGCGTGCTAGTCCAGAAAAATAGCGCGCTAATGTTCTTCCTAATGAAGAACGTATAACTGTCTGGGAATCAGCGCGCTAATTCCCAGACCCAGCGCACTAGATTCTGCTGTTTTTATATAATTTTGGTTAAGTGACTCAAAACACATACAAATGACTAAACATTAAATATAAATGGAAATAGGTCATTCCAAGCGGTAATTTGGGATATCGGGGATTAGGCAGAGTCGGACCGGGGGTAATTGACGGACAAGAAGTGTGGTGTAAGGTGTGTAGTATCCCAACTGAAATTTCTTGAGTAGTACTTTATTTTTCTTTTGAATTCACATTGTGTCTTTCATTACTCTATTCTTAATGTGTTATAATGGATGGACGTTGAGGCACTCCCTCCGTGCCATTTCTGTGTGTACGTCCACTAGGCTATAGCACGTGTGTCATCTCGGTAAATAGGTTGACCCGAGAGTCGTGTCGACCACGTGTGGGTCCGTCATAGGTTCCACGCTGACCACCTAGCGGATCCAGATACTAGCTTTGCTTGAGTGCTACTCGCCGCCAGTAGTATGTTGGGAGTCCGAAGTATGGCGTTAGTCTGACCCTAAGCTCTAGGAACACACACTTTGAGCTTTCACTATTACTTATGCATGCGATGAGCGCAGTTGCCTGTATTTATTTTCGCATGTTTATTTAATAGTTTTGTTTAAATTCCAGTATTTATTTTTCGTATTGCTCACTTAATTTCCTTGGGAATACTCACTCTAGACTCGTCATCTGCCTTTTTGTGATAGCTTGAGTGCAGATCCTAGTACAAGCCATGGCAAGGGCAAGCTACCAGAATATTTGTGATTCAGAAACATATAGCCAGGCTTGTACGTTTGTATATATTTATTTTGTTTTATATTAGGGATTTGGGCTTGTGAGATGCATTATACACTAATATTTTGAGCTATTTGAGGTTTATATCTGATATATGATGTCATATGGGTTTTCCACACTAGGTATCAGAGTTAAACACATGACTATAATGATATATATTGTTTGTCATGTTAAAAGACTTTCGTTGTGGTTTATTTGGGTTTAAACTGATCTTAGCAGATGACTTGAGTTCAGTAACAATTTAAACAATAAATTATGTTCATTGAGGGTAATAACGATTAAATGGTGGATGAGTTAGCATGTGGGACACAGCTGGCGCTGGTAGGCCAGGTTGTGGGCCCGCATGGGCCGTTACACAATCTCTCTAGTTTTCTTCTCTCTATATTGAAGGCATATCAAGATCTTGAATCTGAAGACCCGCGGATAGGCTTTGGTGATTTTTTGGTGTTCAAGAAAAGAGGTGCAAGGGTTTGATATAAGAGGGGTAGTCGTTCTCAGTGTGATCATCTAAGTTCTTGAAAAATGTATTTTTTGTATTACTCCATTGTTAGTGAATCTCAATCAATTTAGATATCTTGTACTCTTTATTCACATAGTGGATTGTTCGAAATTTGGCCCGTGGTTTTTACCTCTGATTTGGAGAGTTTTCACGTTAAATCTTGCGTGTCTTGTGGTGTGTTTATTTTTATGCATCGATCGTGGTTTTGGTGGGATTTGTTATTCATCCGTTTCATTGATCAAATGGGTCGAGTAACCCCAACAAGTGGTATCAAAGAGTCGTGGTTAGATCGTGACAAGGATTAATTGTGGGAATCGAGATGGGGTGAGGAAAAATCATGTATGGTCAAGTTGCCTTCTTCGAAATATTCAATTTGGCAACCTATGATGGAAGATCATTTTTATTGCAAAGATTTGTTTGATCCAATTGAACATGAACAAACCAAACCGAAATGAACATTTGATGCTGATTGGAAGAAAATGCACATAAAAGCTGCTGAGACTATTAGAAAATGGATCGACCACAATATATATCAACACATCAGTAAAGAAGTTGATGCACAAGTACTTGTGCATCAACTTCCGTCTCTAATTGAAATCAGCACCGGAACAGAAACGGAATAAATTCCGTCTCTAAAATCGTCGTCGTTAATTCAATCAGAAACGGCAATTTGATTCCGTTTCTGATTAGAGACGGATTAGAGACGAAATAAATTCCGTTTCTGATTAGAGACGGATTTAGAGACGGAAATTAGAAACGAACGAGAGACTAACGAAATGAAATTTTTTCAAAATGGTACATTTGTAATTGCATTCCGTCTCGATTCCGTTTCTTAATCGAAACGAAATCGAGAGACGAAATAATAAATTCATGAATTCCGTCTCTGATCCGTCTCTGATTAGCAACGGATCAGAGACGGAAATAAAGAATTCCGTCTCTGATTCCGTTTCTGATTAGCAACGGAATCAGAGACGGAAATAATGATTTCCGTCTCTGATTTCGTTGCTGATTCATGATATATTCCTGGAAAATTAGAGACGGAATAGCAACGGAATGTCTGAATTTCGTTGCTAATCCGTCTCTAATTTTCTTTTTTGTTTAATTTTCAAACATAAACATAATCAAATTGGTTCTCCAACCTATAACTTGAAATTACAACCATTGGACCTACTCCATCGCCTGCACCCCCTCCAACAACTCCTTGGGGGTGCTAACATCCCCCAAAAAAGCAAAACTTGACATTCATACATCGACAATATATATCAACAAATATTCAAATGAGAGAAAAAAAAAATGTAAAATTCAAAATTTGAAAAAGATTTATATATCCACGAAAAATTGTCTAGTATAACAAATGCTCCAAATTTCTAAGTATTCACAAAAACCACCAATCCTATTATTCAACAACCACAAAAAAAAAAACTTACAATCCTCTAAATATGCACAAAAAGAATTATCAATCTAAAAGTCATAAACAACTATAAAAGTTACATGATATGCTTTAATTTCCTCATCTCTCACTTGGAAACCAGATTATGGCAGGTATTGTCACAGGGATATGGGCAATCAATGGCACTAACTCCCACTCGATCGAAGAACCAAATCACCTACGATAGGGTCACGCTCGCAAATATTGCAAAATAGATCAAACTCATGATAAAAAATACGAAACTGCAAAAAAACTATCTCCATTTACAGTGCAAAAGAAAACAGTATATTTTACTATAATTTCCGATGGTACATGGCTACTTGTGTTGCATACTTGCATCCTTCACATGGACAGTCACAAAGGGAGAATGAATGATAAAACATGCACAACAGCAAAGAACATAATAAAATAAAATAAAAGTTTTTAACAAAGAACAATTGGGAGCGAAGTTCTTCCTTACATACTAAGAGATGACAAAACAAGTTTCTTTCGTATGTATTGGAAGAAATGATAAAGTTTGAAATTCAAATGAATGTATAAAGTGGCAGTTAAAGTAAATGACAAAAAACAAGACAAAACAATAATATCCTAACGACTATTTGGGTAAGAAAAGTTTCAAACATCATCCACATCAAGTGGCATTTACTAGAGTTGACTAAAGATTTCAAAATTATAAGCTGTAGCCAGCAGTGTGGAGTGGATAGATTAACTATCCTTTGTTTTTGTTTAAGTGAATTCTGTGATTTTTTAGCATGCTTAGATTGGGGAGGTTTCACTCCCATTGACGCAGCAAAACGAGCGGCTGTTTTACTTCTTGCTATTTTCAAGTGATGTATCAAAAAATTATTTGTTTCTTCTCCTAGAAATCATGAAAGACAATTTGAGATGAAATATGAATGAAGACCATAGAGATAGCTAAAATCCACACCGTCTACTCTAAGAAAATTATTAATGAAGCAAAAAAACTGTAACAATACAAAGGGTGCACTCACAGTTCCTTCAAGCATTTTCAACAGTGCCTGCTGAACACCCTCTCCAGATACATCTCTACTAATGTTCAAGCTCTCTGCCTGCACAAACAATTGAGGATATATAAGGTTATTATCATGAAGAGTCTGAAAATAGTACATGAATCAAGTATAGGACCTTCTTTGTTATCTTATCAACTTCATCAATGTAGACAATGCCTTGCTGAGCAGCTTGCACATTGAACTCAGCAACCTAAATGCCAACATAAAGGAGGAAACAAGACAAATGAGAAAATTGTACGTGCTAAATGAAAAAGGCAAAGGCTTTGTCGTTATAGAAGACTAAAATGTCATCCAGCAGTTACGATTGGCAAGCAAAATTCCAAGTTAAAGATCTATTCTTGAATTGTCCCATAGATTAGAAAAACAGCAAGCAAAAAATAAAAATAAAAGAGCAAAACAGCAACCCAAAAAAAAACAGCAAAACAGCAACCCAAAAAAAAACAGCAAGCCTACACATTGTTCACAACTAACACTTCAAAAAACAGCAAGCACAAAAATAAACAGCAAGCCAGTGGCACTGTGGCAGACTCTAAACAAACCTCTTCATCTTTGAAAGGAAACCAATACTCAAACAATATACAAACAAGTAAATCCCGTAACAGCAACCTAAGGAAATTACAAACAAGTAAATCCCGTAACAACAAAGAAAAAACAAACCAGATGAACCGAAAATACATTACATACAAAGCCTCTCAATCGATATGAAGAGGCAATTTCAACCAGAGAACTCACTAGGAGCCATTCCAGCAGCCATTCCAGCCTTGTAATGCAACCCAAAAAAAACAGCAAAACAGCAAAAAAAAAAAAAAAAAAAAAAAGGCAAAACAGCAACCCAAAAAAAAAAAAAAAAAAAAAAAAAAACAGCAAGCCTACACATTGTTCACAACTAACACTTCAAAAAACAGCAAGCACAAAAATAAACAGCAAGCCAGTGGTAGCCAAACAACCCAAACCATGCTACAAGGCAGTTCAAAAGAAGTTTTAGCATAACGTAGTTTGCAGAATGAGGACTCAACAATGAAACGCCAATTTCACAATGTGGTAGCTGACCAGCTGTAACAGATTTTGCACCTACGACGCTAATTTGGGTGGAAAATCTTACACATTGTATTTCAAAAGTCCATCGGGATTATTTTGAAAGTTGTAGCGGTTGAAAAGAGAGAGGTAAAAAGCGTGAATAGAAAAAACGCTATAACATGATACAAGTTTTCGGGAGAAGGGCTTTCAAAAGCATTACATAGTATTCCATAAAAAAAATGAAATTGATGTTATCTAGTTAATACAAAGAATTTTGTGCTTTCTTCAAAACTAATGCAAAAAAGAAATAACCAACTCAGCCAACTTAGCTTAAACTGTACTTAGGAAAATGAATTTGAATACCAATCTATTGTTGAATCTTATCCTATACCAACACATCCCCATCTATTACAGGTTTGTTTTCAACTTTCAACATGGTTACTCTCCAACTTAATCATTTAATCATTAGTCAAACAGCCTTATAACAAGTATTGAAATAAAATATCCATCAGAAACTGCGTAGCCACAAACTCACCATCTCTTTTCTACACGGATTAGGTCAAGCTCAAACTAAAGAAATATGTGGTGGGAGAATTTGACATTAACAGATAATGGCGCGAACTTAGTTTTGACAATTGAGCGTGCAGATATGCTGACATTTATAAATCTTCAAGTAAAACTTCATGTTGACATGCGAATGAACCATGGAAAGTTGACATGTGAATGGACCACAGTTAACTATTTGAAACATAAGTTCTAGAAAAAAAAAAAAGAATAGTAGCAAGAAATTGGCGCACCTTATTGAAGATGTTGCTAACATCAGTAAGGCACGCCCTTAGAAAACCTCTACTTTGGAGTTGACTCAAGAAAAAACTATCTTGGTCAATACTAATAAATGCATCCAGAACGTAGAAGGATATTGTTTTTCCAGCTTCACTTCCCTGATTTGCATCTCTGGTTACCTCATAAATAGCAAATCCGTGAAAATAAGTGCAACAAATAAATAACTAATAAAAAAGCTATCTCACAAGAGGAATGCCTTTCACTGCAGAAAAAAAAGAAATAAAAAGAGAAGCTGAAGGATGCCTTTTGGGCTGACCTGCATCATTAAGAACCGAGTAAAGCCCTTTTCAGTTTTCAGTACATACCTTAATCCTCATGTCCAGTTTCTAATCGATGCCTAAATTTCCATTCATTATCGTGCAGATCTCTTGCAATTAGCTCATGTGCAGGCGGTTGTTGGGAAAAATCCTGAAGAAGAATCAAAATGCAAAAAAAGTAAATGTAAGAGCTCAGTGAGAAGAACAACTTAGAACTGATTCCAACTATCCTGAACAGATTAATTGAGAGATTCAAAAGAAATACAAAGACACCATGGTAGATTAGCAAAATTTGTCACATATCTAACTGATTCAGAAAATGGAAACATAAAATTAGATCAATACCAAATACTAGTCAGGCATTTGTAAAGGGAAAATAAGCTGTGGGGAGAAATGCTTCACAGTCAAACAGTATCTAATGGACATAATTGAGAAGAACCTTCAAACAGTATCTAATGGCAATAATTCCTACAAACGCAAAGAAAATGCAGGAAAAAGAAAAAAGGAAACAAAAGTGACCTGGGAAGGATGATAAGGAACAATGCATAATTGAGAAGAACCTTCTATATTTCACTCGTCTCCGAACTTCACTGAATTACCAGACCTCCACAAAAACAGAAAAAAGCACAAACAAAACATCTTACATTACTTAAGCAAAGAAAAATGAAGAAGAAAATAGAGTAAACCAGCTGCACATTTGAAGTACCTGTTCACATTTTTTTACAGCAAATCCACCTTCTCTTAGTCTTAGGGAACCTTTCCAGCTAAAATCACCTTATGTTACTAGAAAAAGTTAAAGAAAAGTTGCAAACAGGCATTTTTCGACATTGAAAAATAACTTCATAAAAGTAATATTAAAATCTAACTCCTGATTCACAGTGACGGCAAGATTACAATCGAAATACAGATAAAGATGCCTAGTTCAAACAACAATTACTAAACCAAGTCCACCATATTTATATATGATGTTGATATATAATTAAAATATACATGTATAAGAGAGTAATATGCACATCTTCAGCTGCGAAGAAATAAAAGGTGCATCAATAGTCCAATAGCAGGAAAAATCACAGTCAAGTCTGCGCTTATACTTACAAGTCACGCAAACAAATCATTTATTAAAATGAATTTGTAGATCGTCAGAGAATCGTCTCATGTTATCACGGAAATACCGTCATTCCCTTTACTTCTATTGTCCTGTGTTTCTCCTATATCAACTGTATAAATCTTCCAGAGAACTAATAAGATTGAATCCACAGCTAGAACATGAAGATACTTCGCAAATATCCTTCTTTTATCGTCAATTTCACTTCTCATTTAATACTTCGACTAGAGAGAAAAAAAAATCACTTTTAAAAATGAGAAATTCAAGCAGTGATTCTTAAAAAGACACACGCAATCATGAGATTAATCAACCGAAACGTAGAACGGATTCAATTAACAGCAATTGAAGAAAAACAACGAACATGATCAACTCGACGTGAGCATCGCAATCATTCTATACCGAAAACAAATCCAAACAGAAATGTAGTATTGTTCCTGCACGAGAAACAAATCAAATGCAAGTAAGAATAAACCCTAAAACCCTAAACAAGTCCACAATCGATCCCAAATTAGTTGAGGTCTCGACAAAGCCTAAATCAGAAATGCAAGCAAGAGTAATCGAAGAAAACACGATACCTCAACAACGAGATCGAGAGAGTTCGAAAGACAGAGACGAAGGTTTAATCAATACATAACTGCAAAGGTTCATCATTCCTCAAATGAGGAGGGAGATCACCTGTTCATACACACATACTCTCATCAGATTCACCACTGTCCAATCTCCGGCAGACGGCGAACAGCGGCGACGGCTTAGGGCTTCCGAGGCTCCAATCTCCGGCAGACAGCGGCGGCAGACCCGACGGCCTCGTCCGGCAAAGATTTAGGGTTTGGGAGAGAGATTTCGGTGAGAGAAAGCGGTGAGATTTCGGTGAGAGAGCGGTGAGAGAGAGAGAGAGAGCAGAGAGCGGTGAGAGAGAGGGTGAGAGAATGAGAGCAGAGAGCTGCGAGAGAGAGAGAGCAGAGAGCTGCGAGAGAGAGAGAGCAGAGAGCGGCGACGGGGAGAGAGAGAGAGAGCGGTGACGGTGAAAGAGAGAGCAGAGAGCGGTGACGGTGAGAGAGAGAGGAGAGGGCGGTGACGGTGAGAGAGAGCGGTGAGGGAGAAAGATTTTAGGGAGAGAGAGAGTTTTGGTCCCCATTTTTGAATCATCGAGATCGAATCACGCACGAATCTCGAGACGTAACGGACGGTTGTAATAAATGAAAATTTTGGTGGGAATGTTGGCGCCATTTTTTAGAGATTGAATTAATTCCGTCTCTATTTCCGTCTCTGAATTAGTCAGCCTCAATTCGGTCTCTAACTAATTTTTTTAGCAACGGAACTTATTTCCGTTGCTAATTCCGTTTCTAAATTTCATTTTCCTTGTAGTGAGTGTTGTGGAGAAAATTGCAAAGTATGTGTGAGAGAAAATGTGCACAGAACAAGGCTTCTCTGGTTAGAAGACTTGTAAACATGAAGTATAAAGATGGACGGTCAATGATAGAACACTTGAATGATGTCAAAGACTTGATTAATCAATTAAGTGTCATGAAGATAGTGTTTGAGGATGAGTTACATTCACTATTAATTTTGAGTTCTTTACTAGAAAGCTGAGAAACATTGGTGGTGTCTCTTAGTAATTCCATCTCGGATGGTGTTTTATCCTTATACATGGTACGTGATAGTCTCTATGATAAGGAAACAAGAAGAAAGGATAAAGAGATTGATACTTCGCAAGCTCTTGTTACTACATCAGAACATAGAGTTAGAAGTAAGTCCAGAGGTCCGAGAGGGCTGAGCAAGTTCAGAGATAAGTATCAAGCAAGAGAGAAATTTGCTTGTTATCACTGTGGCAAGGAAGGACATTTGAAGAGAAATTGTAAAGTGTGGAAAAGAGAATAGAATAATGCAAAAAATCAGAACAAGGTGGATAATCTGAACACTACAGCTACTATATCAGATGCAAGTGAAGAACTGATTATGCTTTCTTTTATTGAGGATCAAGGTCATGTCACTAATGCAAATAGTAAGTGGGTCATTGATTCAGGAGCATCCTTCCATGGTACACTGAGGAATGATGTCTTCTCTATTTATCAAGCATGGAATTTTGGAAAGGCAATGATGGGGAACAACAATTTTACATATATAGTTGGCATTAGCGATGTCAGTGTGCAGACAAATATTGGTTGCATGATGATTCTGAAAGATGTGCGACATGTTCCAGATTTGCATTTGAATTTGATTTCTACTCACGCTTTGGACATAGATGGGTATTATAACGCCTTTGGGGGCAAAGAATGGAAACTCACCAAAGGCTCAATTGTTGTTGCTAGAGGAAAATTGAGCTACACACTTTACAAGACTCAATTGAAGACCGTCAAATGTGACCTGAACGCAGTTGAAGATGATTCTTCACCAAATTTGTGGTATCGGAGGTTGGTCACATGAATGAGAAAGGGTTGCAAATGTTGGCAAAGAAGTCTCTCATCCTTGTAAAACTCTAAACCCTTGTGATGATTGCTTATTTGGTAAGCAGCATAAAGTTTCTTTTTCTTTATCCTCTAAGAGAGAAATAAATCTACTTGAATTAGTTTACTATGATGTTTTTGGTCCCATTGATGTGGAAACTATAGGCGGTGGCAGATACTTTGTTACTTTTATTGATTATGCTTCATGGAAGGTTTGGGTGTTTTTTTTTATCAAACCCACCTAATTAAGGCATCTGACCGGCTTAGATTACCTTAACCCCTTGATAATCTAGTAGCCTTCACATCTCTATGAATGAATAATTAATATTAAGATCTTATTATCATCAATTATAAAACTTTATTAACCACAATCGATTCTAAAGTGAATCTTAAACCTCAAAGTTCTGTAAAAAAATTTCGACGGCACATCTTCTATTTTTAAGCCTAAATCGAAAAACCCAAGCTTCAAAAGTCTTCAACAAAACCTGCTCAACTTTGGGGGAAAGGCTGAAGAACTCGCAATCCACCCAAAACAATATATATTGCATCAACTAAATTATATATTAATTCTAACCAATTTCAGGTTTTCAAAATCCTTAAACCCTTTACCTTAGTTCCACACCATTCCATTCCATCCTAACACAGTTCTAGCCATTCCAAAATAGATCCTAATCACATTCAAACCTAAAAATCCATTTATACAATATATTATATTAAAAAACAATACATACATTGAGAAAGGAACTAAAAAAGTCGTTAACAATATGAAAGCTTTCACTTTCCCTTGTCGCCGCTAAAACCTGTCATTATCCAATTAAAATAATTCGATAATGTCAAATAAGTAAATTCCACACTATCCAGTACACCTGTAATAATCAAATGCATAATAATCTATGGAATTTAAATGAAGAATATAACCCGAGGAATTTAAATACAACTGTGAATTCATCCCGTTTTTATTATTCGACCACAATTAGATAACGTTCTCTGAAAGTGGTAAGTAAGAAATAATAAGGACTCATGCACGGGGAGAATATCCAAACGAGTCTCGTTCCTCTAGAGTGTAGGAGTATGATCTGGTTCAACGTGATCTCATGATAACCACGTGATGCAAAGTATAAGAGACTCAAGCCTTTCATGCATAATATAGTGTTCGATAACCACGTTATAGTCTACATTATAAGGAGAGTTGTAACGCCTTATCCTCCTAAACCGTGTACGCATATACAACAAAAATGTAATTTCAATGATCAATACAATTTATACGAAATTATAATCATACAATGTAAAGGTTACTATGAGATTTACTTAACCTTACAAACGCAATATCACAACTCCCTTGCTCCGAGTCAGTAAACTAGTCCACACGGGGCTCCAATCGTGGTCCTACAATTCATTAATACGTCCTATAAGCCTCCACAACAACCTCACAACTTTTTCAATTATTTACAATTTAATTGACCCAATCGCGATCCGAAACCCCTCAAATCCTTCCAAAATAAATTATTCGATGCCGAAATTTTATTTTTTGTCTCAAAATTATTGTTCGACATCGAAAATTACGTTGTCTAGGCTTAAATATAATTTTCCTATTTTTTATATATTTATCGGTCCTAATCGACCCAAAAACCCAAGAATCCCTCAAACTCAACTCCTCGGATGTCCAGATCCCAAATTCGACTCCAAATTATCATTCAAAATTGAAAATTAGCCTAAAGTAATCTTTTAAATAATTTTCTAAATTTAGGACATTTTCGGGTATCATAACACACATTACGAGAAACATATCCGGTATAACTCCTCGATAAAATCTCGAAATCCTCATTTTTTGTAAAAATCCCCAATTTTCATTAATTTATTCAAAAACCCCGTTTTTTATAATTTTCTTAATTTTCAAAGATTTTATTTACTTGTTTTCCAATTTTTAAAACCACATATAAATTTATAAGGGGAAGGGGGTCGTCCCCTTACTCTTTCATGATTCTTCTCTGTTTCGATAGAGAAGAATTTTTTTTAATTCACCGAGGTTGGGTTTGGCCCCAACTCCAGGCACTCTTAGGAGGGGAGACTGCATCCAAGCCGTCTCTTTCTTTGGACTCGAACTTCCCCTTTATCGTCAACTTCCATTAACAACATCAAGATAGCTATCAACAACAACCGAACCCAACAACAACAGAACAATAAACAACAACAATAACAACCACCTTATGTTTCTCTATCTTCGGTCTCCTTCCTCTCAGTTTCATCTCTATCCCAATCTTTCTTTTCTTTTTCTCTGTTTTTTTTTCTTTCTTCTTCCTCATCTGGTTCGCACGAAATGAAAATGGGGGGATGAGGTTTTGTTTGGTTTGCAAACAAATATATTAGATTTCCTCAAAATTCGTATAACGTGAATCTCGAGACAAATCTAATGGTTACTGTAACGGCCCAAATTAATTACATTAGGATTAACGTTAATATCGAGGATTAACGGTCGTAATTTGGGCGTTACATGGACAACTTGGTGACTCGGACATAAGAACCGAGGGAATATATTATTTGTGGATGGTGATTGTATATACGTGGTGTTTAAAATTATTATTATTGTATTGCACTGCATGTGTGTATGTTGCTATCATACGAGTTTGTATGGCGGATGTTCGCCTCAAAAGGTGTGTCAATGCGGGTATAGAGTAGGCTAACTACGGGTACACTAGGAAACTCGACTGATTCACGTTAATATGACTAAGTAATTCAATTAAAATGGGTAATGTAACCATAGGCTAAGATGATTCAATTAAACAATAGGCTATAGCGTACCTTGAAATGCGTGCTGAGACGCGGGGCATCGAGCGCCGGGTAGGCGAAGGTTAGTGGGTCCATAAGTTGGTTAATTTTGATGAATAAAAGCACTAATCACATGTATTATAATGGGCCTAAGCTAAGAAATTAAATCAAATAAATCAAGGCCTATAGTTTGGATATTTAAATTAGAAGCTATAGGATTATCCTAGAGATTTGTATTGTCACATCTAGGAACCATAAGGAGTATCAATTGAAGTCATTTGAATTTGAGTTAGTGGGAGTTAGTGGGCCAAGTGGCAAGAGATGTACCATTAGGTGAACCTTGGGATACGTAAATACATAGAGATCAAAGCTATTAATCACTCCCACCTTAATATATAAGAAGGTTTGATCAAAAGCATGCAAATGAAACAATTGTGATTCCAAAAACTTGTTGGAGAAGAAGAGGTGATTGAGGAGCTTGATTTCAAAGCTTTAGAGGTCAAATTGGTGGATCAAGTCAAGGTAATCATCTTATTCAACTCATTTACATGAAAATGAACTCAAATTTGTGTGTGTTGGCGAAATTGGAGATTTGAGGATTAGTCACTGATATTGATGAATTATAAGGATTATTAGCTTTTCCATTGATGAATATAAAATGATTTTGAATAATTTGGGTTTTTGGTGAAACTTGGGAAAAACTAATGGATTTTATGGAATTGATGAATTTGATCTAACTGAGGTAGCTAATTGGGGAGTTTGGATAGAATGCTCGAGTTGAGAATTTTGTCACAAAGGGTAATTAGCGCGTTCATGACTCTAGGCACTTAACTATTTTTCAAAATGAAGAACAATAGCGCGCTAGACAGATCCCCTAGGGCGCTAGGTAGACCCATTAGTACGCTAATGACAGATAAAAATTGAATTTAAGGGACTATTTTGGGATTTTTGACTTAAACACATACCCAAACACCTATAATCATACTAAATATGTAAAATTGGACTTTAGGGACTCAGGAAACCGTAGCTCAGGTATTGAGGAGCTAGTCGGGTCGGATTTCGAGAGTCCGAGGAAGTCGGAGTGCGGATTGAGGTGAGTAAACCCATTGGAATGCCTCACAGAATTCATAGTTGGTTTTATCGATATCGAATTACATGTGTGACTTCTGGTGGGCACACATGAGGTTTTCTACTCCTATTTCGGTTTGTGTATATATTGGTTATGGCAGAATCACTTGCATATGTTACTTGTGTTTATTGCTCGTGTCGACGACAGCAGGATATACTTACGACCGTCGGGAGAGATTTAGGATGTTTACTTGACTTGAAATAGCGTATAGAGGGGTTCATACTGAAGTTGGGATTTAGTCACTATAAGCCTGTAAGTATATATGTGGTTCTTAATCGATTTTATCGATTACTGGCTGGTTTAGGTCAGGGTTTTCTCGTGATTATACGGCTGTGTACTTATTAATGTTTTATTTTCGAGCATGTTTAGTTGGTATGTACTGTTTATTTATTTCATGCTACTGATTTTGCTTGTCGTGTATTGCGTGCATTCATGTGAATATTACGTATTGTTGCCATGTGTTATATTCGCATGTTGTAGATTATCAGTTTTATTTCATGAATATTGTGTGGACTTCTCTTAGGATTTTATTCACTGGACTCGTCACTGTATTTGTTGGGTGATTGAGTGCAGATCCTTCGACGAGCAAGGGCAAGGGCAAGAAGGTATTGGGCGACTACCTTTAAGATTGTGGAGCCAGCTCGTGTGAGATATCAGTATGTATTTATTTTACTTTTGTTGGGTTTTAAGGACCATAGAACACTGATTACATGTATATGAGACTTTTGTTATACTTATCTCACCTTGATATATACATGGTATCTTTTGTCGGGTTTTTCACTACTTAGGATTGTTAAATACTGCATAATTTACTTTATTTAAGACTTTCGCTGTAAAATCGTAATATAACTTGATAAATTAATTAAATAGCTAACTAAATCATTAATACATATGTAAAGATTAATTAGCGTAACTAGGGTTAGCTGGGAAAAGTGTAAGCAATCAGGTAGGTTACGAGGTGTCAAAGATAAGCGAGCCATGACGTAGCAAGGCTTGGTGACATGGAATGTGACGTTGGCGAGTCCCAAGGTTGCCTTGGGAATTGGGGTCCTCACAGTTACATTACATAATATAAATGTGTTTTTCTTCGAGATGCGTAGTACGTATTTCGAGGTCAATCTTTGTCTCCAAAACAATTTAATGAGGCGGTGTATACTTTCTTGATATATATTAGGATTTCTTCAAGATTCGTATTGCACGAATCTCGAGGCAAACCTAATTATTCACTTATTTTATTTTATTGTTCTTCCTCGAAATTGGACAGCGCACATCTCGAGTTATGTAACACTTCACCTACAGCCACCGAATCATCCAACTATTTCAACTCCTCGATGATTACGCTACGCGTATCTCGAGGCACATCCAGTGCATATTTTTTATTTAATTCAAACTATAGGATTGATTTATATATTTTTATATATAAACTATATTATATATATACATATATATACACCTATGTGTTTTCGCGGCTATAAATGCGCTACGCACACCAACGACCAACCTCGACATTGCACATTATTGTACATCCCACGCGTGTCACCCTTGACCTAGCGTGTCACTAGGCGCCCACCAATTTATTAATTATTTCATTTAATTTCGTGATTATCTCTTCAATTTACGTCTAAATAAAACCCAGAAAAATATCCCAATTTCGTCAAAAGTTGGAGAATTTACCAAAATGTTTCAAAATTTTCGTACAACCTGTCTCGCACAAAAATTGAGGTGTGAAGCCCCGTCGATTCGTTAAATCAGTTGAAAGTCCAAAATTCGAATTTTCCAACTTAATTGCAAATATTTTTTGCGAAACTCGAAACAGTTGCTTAGGTCGACATTTAAACTTCAACGAAACTTGTTTTGACACGTATCTCGAGATAATACTCTAAAATTATTGAAATTGGAAAAATTCTCCAACGCGCTCCAAAACTCACAAACACCGCGTATACACTCCACTTGACCATATTTCGCGTCAAAATAATATATAATACATCAAATTGGCACATGACACATATAAAATAATATTAAATTTATGATCTCTGATCCGAACATGTGGGTCACACCCCGGATACCTAAATCCCAAATTAAATTCGAAAATACTTAATTAGCCACCTAATCAAGTTTATAAAATTCTCGAATGTCACAGTTTTGAGAACAAAATGTCAGGTTCTTGAGTACTTGAAGCGGTTCCGTACAATGGCGAAAAGAGAAAAATGAATATCTTTGAAGCGTCTTCGTAATGATAACGAGGGAAAGTACACTTCAAAGGAGTTGGAGAATTATTGCTCAGAACATGGAATCAGACATGAGAAGACATTTCCGGGTACCCTTCATCGTAATGGTGTTGCTGAAAGAACAAACATAACCATCCTAAATAAAGTCAGATGTATGTTGAAAATGGCTCAATTGCATAAGTCATTTTGGGGTGAAGCTCTTAATACTGCTTGCTACCTGATGAATTGCTCTCCTTCGACACCGTTAGAGTTTGATACTCCAAAGAGAGTGTGGTCTGGAAAAGATATTAGTTACTCTCATTTGAAGGTGTTTGGATGCATGACATTTATGCATGTACCTAATGAGCAGAGACATAAACTTGATGATATGACTGTTCCGTGTATTTTGTTGGGTTTTGGAGAAGCAGAGTTTGGCTATAGGTTATGGGATCTAGAAAAGAAACAGGTTGTCACATCCAGAAATGTGGTCTTTCATGAAAATAAGACCATAACATATTTAAAGACACCAGAGAAAATCACAGTTGATGATGATGATGTTGATTCTCTTCTTGGACTAGTTTCTCCTTCGAATAATGATGCCACACATGAAAGAGATTTAGCTAAAGAACATAAGGTCGATGGTAAGCATGCACATGATGATGTTGATGATGTGCAAGTGCCTGCTGATGATGATGATGATAATTATGAGCAAGGGGAGCAGTCACGTCCACATGTGCCTACAACATAATCTCTACTTAAAAGGTCAGGGAGAGAGAGATAAAGTTCATTTTACAAAGTGCCCCAGTTCTACATATGTTACGGTTACTGAAGATGGGGAGCCAGAGAGCTTCCAAGAAGTTTATATTCATAAAGACAAGGCTCAGTGGATGAAAGCAATGCAAGAAGAGATGAGTTCTTTGAATAAGAATAATACTTATGAGCTTGTGGAACTTTCAAAAGGTAGAAAATCATAGAAAAATAAATGGATGTACAAGTTAAAGATGGATGGAGATAAGCTAGTGAAATATAAAGCTTGTTTGGTAGTTAAGGGGTTCAATCAGAAGAAAAAAAATTGATTTTGATGAAATCTTCTCCACTGTTGTGAAGATGAGCTCCATTAGGGTGATTTTGGTTCTGGTGGCTAGCTTGGATCTTAAGCTTGAGCAGTTAGATGTGAAGACTGCATTCCTTCATGGTGATTTGGAGGAATAAATTTACATGGATCAACTAGAGGGATTTGAAGTAAAAGGAAAAGAACATATGGTTTGCAAGTTGAAAAAGAGCTTGTATGGTTTCAAATAGGCTACAAGACAGTGGTATAAGAAATTTGACTCTTTCATGTTGGGTCAAGAGTACACCGAACAGATGCATGTCATTGTGTTTACTTCAAGAGATTTCCAGATGGAAAGCTTGTGATCTTGTTTCTCTATGTTGATGACATGTTGATAGTGGGATGAGATGTTTTTTTGATTAGAAACTTGAAAAAATGAGTTGTTTAGCTCTTTTGATATGAAAGACTTGGGACTAGCGAAACAGATTCTAGGCATGCATATTGTTAGTGACAAGAAATCCAGAAAGTTGTGGGTGTCACAGGAAAAATATGTTGAGCAGATTTTGAGTAGATTTAACATGAAGAGTGCTAAGTCAGTTAGCAAACCTCTTGCTAATCACTTTACACTTAGCAAGAAGTTTTGTAACTCTACTACAAAAGAGAAATAAGAGATGTCAGATATTCCCTACTCCTCAGCAGTTGGGAGTTTGATGAATGCGATGGTTTGCACCCGACCAGATATTGCTCATGTAGTTGGTGTAGTCAGCAGATTGCTTCCAAATCTTGGCAAAGTTCACTGGGAAGCAGTGAAATGGATTTTGAGATATTTGAGAGGTACTTCGACGATGTGTTTATGCTTTGGGGGCTCGAAACCTACTTTGGAGGGATACGCTTATTCAAATATGGCAGGTGACCTTGATGGCATAAAATCTAGTTCAGGGTATGTGTTCGCTTTTGCAGGGGAACTATATCTTGACAGTCCAAATTGCAAAAGTGTGTTGCTTTGTCCACGACAAAGGTAGAGTATATTGCTACGACTAAAGCAGGAAAAGAAATGCTCTGGTTGAAGAGATTCCTTCAAGAGTTGGGTTTGAAGCAAGATGAGTATGCAGTGAACTGTGATAGTCAGAGCGCTCTTGATTTGAGCAAGAATAATACTTATCATTGTCGCACTAAGCACATAGACATTTGGTACCATTAGATTGGGGAAGTTGTGAATGATCATGAGATGGCTCTGAATAAGATTTACACTGATAAGAATCCAACTGACATGTTCACGAAGGTAGTGACTCGTGATAAGCTTCAATCTTGCACCAAGTTGATAGGACTGAGTTGCAGTTAAGCGTCATAGATGTTGAGATATCTCCCCATGGGCTGGAGGGAGAGATTGTTGGATGTGTGGACCTAAATCCACATATCAATGGGTCCAACCCATTAAGGATTCTAATTCAATTGGAATTAGAAACGAAAAGCAAAAAAAAAAAAAAAAACGAATTAGAGATTCATTAGAACTGGAAGTCGACCTTTCGTACACGATTTGAAGGTCGAAAAAGAGAAAGTGAAATTGGTCTCTTGGTGTTTGCAATCTCTCTAGTTTCCTTCTCTCTACATTGAAGGTATATCAAGATCCTGAATATAAAGACCCACGAAGAGGCTTTGGTGATTTCTTGGTGTTCAAGAAAATATGTGCAAGGGTTTGATACAATTAAGGTAGTGTTATTCGTTCTTAGTGTGATCATATAAGTTCTTGGAAGATGTAATTTTTTTATTACTCCATTGTTAGTGAATCTCAAGCAATTTAGATATCTTGTACTCTTTATTCACATATGGATTATTTGGAGTTTGACCCGTAGTTTTTACCTCTGATTTGGAGGGTTTTCACGTTAAATCTAGTGTGTTTTGTGGTGTGTTTAGTTTCGTGCATTGATCATGGTTTGGTGGGATTCGTTATTCATTTGTTTCATTAATCAAAGGGGTTGAGTATCCCCAACATTCTTGTTGTGGTGGACAGTGAGTCGCACTCGCTCTTACTTTTTTTACTTTTAAGTTTCAACATCCCAATTAGAATTGTCTAACCAAAAATTAATTTGCCCGAGTGGTAAATAGCTATTAGTTACACTTAAGTCAAATTTTGAGTCTTATACCATTTCAGAGTGGAGGCAAGCTCCAACATGGATTAATTAGTTGACGCGTTTGACACTAGATATACCACCTACTGAAAAATAAAAAAATGTTATTTTTTTTTTTGAATTCCTACGTGGTGTCCATCACTAATTGCACTGACAAATCCGTGTTCGGGCACTATACAACGGGAGACCCTCCCAACCTATTTTTGTCTTTCACAAAACTCAAACTCAAGACTTTGCTTAAGGAAAACTAAGTCCTTTACCACTTGAGCCAACTCGTTATTGGTAAATGTTAAACTTTTCTTTTTTGAGTGATAAATGTTTCAAAAAAGTATATATAATAGGAAACTGCCAGAGTAACTCACTTTGAGCATCGAGAAAGGCCACTGACTCACTTATTACCTTTGCGATATAAATTGAAATGTGCGTATGCGCGTCTCTGAGGTGCATTGCACATGCATCAAGTGGGTTGGTGACCAAAGTGGGTTGGCGACTTCCCAAAGTGTTTTCGTTTCTAGTATTCTATATTGCCTAGCAAATGGGCCTTGATTTTCTCACCAATGGACTTACTAGATTAAACACGGCCCGGCCCGGCCCGGCCCAACCAGCCCCCCAAACTCCTTTATAACAACTCAAAACCCTATTCGCATACCTCTTCATCTTTTTCAGCGCGTCTCATCTCCCTCGCCGAAACCCTAATCCCCATCTCCCCGTCAAACCAACCAAACCATGGGACGAGTCCGCACGAAGACGGTGAAGAAGTCCTCTCGCCAGGTGATCGAGAGGTACTACTCTCGCATGACGCTCGACTTCCACACCAACAAGAAGAACCTCGACGACATCGCCATCATCCCCACCAAGCGCCTCCGCAACAAGATCGCCGGCTTCACCACCCACTTGATGAAGCGGATCCAGAAGGGCCCTGTCAGAGGCATCTCTCTCAAGCTCCAGGAGGAGGAGCGCGAGCGCCGGATGGACTTCGTCCCCGACGAGTCCGCCATCAAGACCGACCTCATCGAGGTCGATAAGGAGACCCTCGACATGCTCGCCGCGCTCGGGATGTCCGACATGCCTGGCGTCGTCAAGCAGGCCGAGCCTGCTAGCGTTGCGGCTCCTGCGTTCGGCCGCGGCGGCGGTGGAAGGAGATTCTAATTGGTTGGTGGTTTGGTGATGGAAAGTTTTGATTTATATGCGATCAAAGGTTTCTGTTAGTTGTTTTGGATTAGGGTTTTTGTGGGTCTTGGTTGATTTGGATGTTTTTGAGTTTAATGGTTTGTGGAATTGGAGAAACAAATCACTCTTTCTTTGGTAATTTTAGTTTTTGAGAATAGATTACTGTTAAAGTTTTGATTTTTAAGTTTGTACGCTAGTATTGGAGTCCCTAAATCTGTGATTTTAGGGTTTCTTATGGGGATAATATCTCTAATTTTGATCGGAGTGTTTAATAATCTTGATTGCCCTTCTTGAATGTTGATGAATTTTGTGAGTTAGTCTTGGAGTTCATGTTTGTTTCTTATGGGGAAATAGAGTAAATAAATGATGGGCTTTTCTTTGTAGGTGCAATTGCTGCTCTGCAAGGACTTTGTGAAGCAGATATGCTGGTCCTACGAGCTTAAAAAAACGGTCACATTCCGAACAAGATTATCGATGAGTTTTTCGTTTTGCGATTGTGGATTTCTTAGTGTTCTTCTGATTTTGTTACTAGTTAATGTGGTAGGTAACTATGGAGACATTGCTTAAAAATTTAATGTGCCTTTTATTTTCTTCAAAAGTGTCGAATCGTGTAATCTAGAAATATTTTTCATGCAATATCAAATTGCTAGTACTAGTGACTACATTGACTAAGAAGCTTAATCTAAGATCAATTGGAGTCGTTTACATGGATCTAATGCTTCCATTAAGGTCAATAATCTGTTAAATCTTTTGTTATTGATGCATTTTATTTTTTTGAAGTAGAATTTTTGTTGATTGCATTCTTGGAATCGAGAATATGATGTGAGATAATTAGTAGCTTGTTTGATGCGAATGGTTGTTGTGAATGTAATTGATGGATCTAAAGTTTTCTTGGGTTTACTTTTATACTGTGGCTAATGTTTTTTGTTTTTCTTGGAATGCTTAATGTCCATTTTATCAACCCCAACGAGTTTGGGCTTGAAGCTTTTTGTTTAAAGTTTTGCATCCTGCCGAGATTGGCTATGCTTGTATGCTGAGATTTCCCTAGAATGTCTGTAATGTTATGTTTTCAAGAAGCTCGTTTGGTTTCATATTTATGTTTGTGAGGTCTATGAGACTTGGGGTTTGTTTCAATTATGGAAGAATCATAGTTCTTTTTTTTTTTAAAAAAAAAAACCTTAAAATAGGAGTCTAGCTCTCGACCTCTCCAAACCTTGCGTTTTGGCAAGTGATGCTCTACCATCTCACTAGATATGCTTTGGCAGGGAGAATCATAGTTCTTATGACTAGGAATACACTAAGGGCATTTAGTCCTTGTTGGGAAGTTAATTTCTCCAAAATTAGCATTATACTTGGAAAGACTGGATATTTCAAAATGTTAAGTTGTTGTAATTGTCTGTAACACTATATATTATGTTGTATGTGAAAATACAATTTTTTTTTTTTTTTTTTTTGAAATGTGAAAATACAATGTTGGTAATTGTAGTTGCCGGAAATGAAGTGACCCATTATTGTAGATCAAACTCTCCCAATTTGCCTGCTAGGAAAGAAGTTGAAAGAGGATGTGTTTGGTCATGGCCTCGTGGGGACTTGAGGGATTGTTAGAAATCAACTCATTTAATGTTACTATCGCACCATTTCGTGTTGATGCGAAGAGCAACTTTTGTGGGACGATGTAATAATTACACCCCCAATCCATTCAACGAGGGCGTGAATGGATTGCTTGTGTAAAAGCATCCACAATGGTTTACAAATTTTGGATTATAATGAGGTGCAACATCATCATTTCGTTACATTCTCTTCTACTATACTTCTTCCCACAATAATTTACTCTTAACTACACACTTTATAGGATTAACAATTATATCATAACATTGTTTTCAAAAATCAACACATTTGAAAAAAACGGTATGATGTTAAAAAGTTGTTTAAAATTTTTTTATTAAAAAAAAAAATTAAAAGTTTGGTAGGTTTCATGCACATTAATATGAATGGGATCTACCATTGCTTGTGTAATTTGTCTACCTCCTGCCGATGCTCTAATGGTAGAATTTTTGCCATTACACAATCAATGGTGGGTCCCATGCACATTAATGTGCATAGGACACACCATACTTTTAGTTTTTTTTTTTAATAAAAAAAGTTTTAAATAACAATTTTCAACATCTTATCGTTTTATGATCGTTTTTTTTACCCTTTTTTTATTTGATTGAATTTTAACCTTTTTTACCCTTTTTTGGTATGATTTTTACTATTCAAATAAGTTTTCATATTTTTAAGTTTTTTTTACACCTATATAAATACCACCATATTAACATTTTTTACACAACTCGCTCCATAAACTTCAACTTCTCATTCTTGCCATATGGATCATAACAATCCTCCATCTTACTAAAATTCCCAAAACCCCCAAAATTTTTAAAGCCATTTTTTTCAACTGAATTTTCAAAATCCCCAATATATCAAATTCCACCAAAATCTTCAATATTCTTCTTATAATCCTAATCTTTCATGTCCATTCATTCCACCAAACATGTTTAATTTTTCAAACACTCCGAATTTCTTCAATGCCTCTCCTTTTCCAAGCACTATTAATTTTTCATTTCCTTTTTTCCCTACAAGTGTCTTAAATTTTTCACAAAATATGGACAATATTTCTTGAAATGATGAAGATAGCGCAACAGAAACAGGTTTGTTATCTGATTTTTAAATTCCTCCATTTTCCACACAACCATTCGCTGAAGAAGAGGAAAATGAAGCAATTCCATAAACGCAACGTATGTTGTGGTCCATCGATGATGACAAGTTGCTTACTAGTGCGTGGCTGACAATTTCAAGTGATAGCATCGTCGGCCATGGCCAACAACATAAAATATTTTGGATACGAATCACTGACTACTAGTCTACTACAATGAGAACAGACAACCGAGTCGTCCACAAAGACTACAAAGTAGAGCGAGTGGGCATTGACGTTGGATGATAAGGTTGGTTAATGTGTTCAACCAACATTTCAACAAGTTAGCAAGTGAGAATCGCAGTGGTTGGAATGACGAAATCTTGAAGGATCGTGCTTACGCGTTATTCTATCAGAGTGAAAAAAAAAACATTTTCAGCACGGACATGTATGGATAATGGTGAAAGATGATCCCAAATGGAAAACAACTATTCCCCTTCCTCAATGTTCTAAAAGAACAAAAATCAATGAATTTTGGAATTACACATCTTCATCTAATCATGACACAGATGCCGGTGAACTCGAAAGTCGACCTATTGGTCGAAAGCAGCAAAGGCGAAAGCGAAGGGAAAAGGAAAAGCGAAGGGGAAGGAGAAAGAAGCAGAAGTTGCAGTATTGCTCGATAAATAAGATAAATTCAACAAAGAAAACGAGGAGAAAACGACTCATATGAAAGGAATCAAGGAGTTTTTAGGTGTGAGCTTGGAATACAAAATATTTACTAAAGAAACTGGGGCATGAGTGAGGAACAACGCCAGCGTCATCTTGAGTTTTGTGACCTCATAAGAGCAAAGTACAAGAATTAAGTAGTATTTACTATTGTTAGTTTGTAGTTGTTGTCGTAGAAGTTTGTCTTATTTTGTTTTCGCAATGTAGTAGAAGTAGTATTTGATATTGTTGTTGTTGTTTTCACAATGTAGAAATGTAGTACTAGTTGTTATTTTCATGATATTATGTCGAAGTGATCCATTTAATCAATTATTTGTGTTTCAAAATTCAAAAGTATTAGTCGTTAGAAAATACGAGTTGGACAAGTTAACCATAATAAACTAGCCGTTAGAAATCAACTTTTAAAAACTAGTCGTTGGAAAGTAACCATTGAGACGTAGCCGTTAAAAATATCCGTTGGAACTAGTAAATTAGTCGTTGGAAAGTAACCATTCAAATGAGGCTATATATTTCATAAGCTTTTATGCAAACTTCACTCACTCAAGCTCACATTACTCAACCTATCTATCATTCATTTTTTCCCAACCTACACCATTTGCATCCTACGAAGATGGACGACATTGATGAGATGATAGAAGCAGTGGAAGAATATATGGGAAATGAGTTGATGAACGACGATTCAGATATGCAAGCGTTCACGTTGTTGCAGCAAACTACAATAGCTTTACTTGGCGAAACCTCCTATCATTCTAGGAGAACTCGAAGATTTATTAATCGAAATCGTGAACGTGGGCATGAACAACTTTTCAAAAAATGTTTTGCCGACGAGCCAGTTTATCCTGCTAATGTATTTCGTCGAAGATTTCGGATTAGGAAGACATTGTTTATGCGAATTGTCGAAGCTCTTGAAAATCATTCTGAATATTTTCAATGGAGAGTTGATGCAACTGGTAAACGAGAACTTTCTCCGCTTCAGAAATGCACTGCTGCCATTCGCCAATTAGCACACAGAGGATCAGCTGACCAATTCGATGAATATGTAAGGATTGGTAAGCGTACTGCACTTGATTGTTTAATAAGTTTTTGGAAATATGTTGTTAAAATATTTTCAGATAAGTATTTAAGAAGACCAAATAGCGAAGATATTCACGTTTACTTCGCTTCCATTCTGAGCGTCATGGCTTCCCCGGCATGCTTGGAAGCATTGACTGCATGCATTGGTCATGGAAAAATAGTCCGGTGGCATGGAAAGGGTAATTCACTCGAGGTGATCAAGGGGTTCCAACTATCATGCTAGAAGCTATCGCTTCAGCTGACTTATGGATTTGGCATGCATTTTTTGGAGTCGCAGGGTCTAACAATGACATAAATATGTTAAATCAATCTCCTTTATTTAATGACGTTTTGCAAGGACACGCTCCACAAATTAAGTTCACGGGGAACGACACTGCATACACGCAAGGATATTATCTCGCAGATGGCATATACCCAGAGTGGGCAACATTTGTAAATTTTTTTTTCATATCCAGGAGATTTAAAGCGAATGAAATTAAAAAAAATGCAAGAAGTCGCAAGGAAGGACGTCGAACGAGCCTTTGGTGTGCTTCAATCTCGTTGGGCGATCATACGTGGGCCTGCCCGATTATGGTATAGCGAACATTTAAAAGATATAATGTATGCGTGCATAATATTACATAACATGATTGTTGAAGACGAATGCCACACAATTGACAATTGGGATAGCGATGAAGAGGAACCTCTAGTTGTTGTAACTCAAGGACACACTCAAGATTTTAATTAATATCTTCAAAGAAATGCAACATTACGTGATCAAGAAGTGCATCAGCATCTTCGAGTAACTTGGTCGAGCATATATGGAACCACGTCGAAAATGTTAATAATGACAATTAGTATTATCTTTTATTCAATAATTTTTAATTTTTATTATATTGTTATTGCTTTTTTCGTCAATTAATTGATCGATATTTTGATATATTAAGGAGTGTTATTTTCTAATTAAAAAGTGTTGAGCCTATTTAAACAAATTAAATTTTGTGTTGGTTTTTAAAAATTAAATTTTATGTTATGATGTAACTTCTTTATTCAAGAAGTTTTTGTTTATTTTTTCATTTAAGAAATTAATAAAATAGTTATTTTTTAATTTGAAAAATAAATATTTCGATATGTAAAATATTTGTTATTTTATAAAATATGTGATGTGATTTTTTTCAAATGTGTTGATTTTTTAAAAAGATATGATGTGATTGTGAGTCTCATAAAGTGTGTAGTGAAGAGTAAACCATTGTGGCAAGAAGTGTACTAGAAGAGAATGTAATGAAATGATGATGTGGCACCTCATTATACTCCAAAATTAGTAAACTATTGTGGATACTCTAAGTGAAATGGCATACAAATACAACTTCATCATACAAAAAAAATAAAATAAAAATAAAAATCCAAACTAGTAGGGATTAACTAGTTTTTTGTGAAATGGCAAACATGGGCATCTGCATTTTGTCCATCTAAAATATGATTGCAAGTATGAATCTTTCTAATCCATCTTCAAGCTAGAAATCCTTTATTTTAGATGTGTTTTCCCGACCCTTTTCTTCCCAATGTTGTAGAACATTTTCCACATCCACATTACCACTCCATCATCAAACAAGCAATGAACAAAATAGGACAACTTTTAGAGATCACCCGTATCCCAGAAGTTCCAAAAACTTTCTCACCTTTGTTGAATTCATGCCAAATGCTCATTATGATGCAGTCCTTCCAAAGGCACATACGAGCTTTCATTCACACACTTTCCCTACCTATCAAAGAACATGTTCAACGAACTAGACTAGATCAATATGGTCTCAAAGCCACACAGGTATAACAATACATCAACTTGAAAATTCTGCAAGAGTTTATAGTACAATGGCAAAATTTTGGCTACACTCACCTCTACTTAGGAGATGTGAGGTTAATAATCTTAATAGCTCATAAGTGAGATGTTATATTGCTATTTGCCAAAGTTGCACTCTAAGACACCGATTTCTTTCAGTACGAGCATGCATTTATTGTTAGTGCGGTTTTCACCTTTGATGTCGGCTATATGATCTTTACTATATGTCATAATTTATCGATCAGTCTTCTCGACCCGAACCTGCCAGACAGATTCCAAATCCATATAAATTGTTGGTATAGAACAAAGAATCACAGGAGTCGTAGCCACTCTACATCACTAGATGAACTACAAATTATAAGACCATGCAATTAATCTGAAAATTCTTGATCAAAGAAAGGAAGCTATCATGGCTTTTATGGACCAAGACCAAGTTCTGGTGATAATTCAGATACCGAAACAGATTGCGAAAGATGAACTTTTAAAGTTCATCCCAAAATATTGGTTTGCTAACTGTGAAAGAGCTCAAGCCTTGCCACAACCACTTGTATCCACATCATGTCCTTTAAAGAGGAGCTCAAACATTGATGTTGCTATCTTACAATTTAAAGAGTGACGCAGCGGAGATCTTCTAAACCAGTTGAACGAATCCACGAACAACTCGATCTAGGTCAGAACTTAAGCCAAAGTTCAAAAATTCTTTTATTTCAACCAAAAACTACGAATTACACCAAATAGATCGCTTAAATAGCGAAACCCTAAAATTGCCAAAAATAGTAAAAAGTCTAAAAAGCCCTAAACTGAAAACTAGACGAAAAATAGAAACAAACGCCGCAAACGGCAATAAAAACGGAAATTCCTAATGAAAGTTATAAGCGAAACAAAAGTTTCCAAAAATAGCAAAATTGCCGTTTCGGAGGGCGAAACGATGGAATTTGGCCGAAAAACGTCGTAGTCACAGCAAAGCTGTGAGTTGTGATCTCCACGTCGTTTCCAATAAACCCATACCCCCGGATCGTTGCGAGTCATATCTTTTCCTATTTTTCCAAGAATTTGCAACTAATTCTTGGACTTCATCATTATCCTATCAAGATTCATTATCCTATCAAGAATTTGCAAGCTAATTCTTGGACTTCATCATTCTCCCCAGGGTGGACACAATTCGCCCTCGAATTGTCATCATCAGACGTATCCCCATAATAGGGAACAAGATGCTTGACATTAATTTTCACACCTGACCGAATCCTTGTACTTGTCAGCAGCCTTCTCACGAGTTAACTTTGATAAATTGGTGAATCTCTTGCAGCCCACGAACAAAGTCTTCTTGCCTTGCCATCAGTATATTAGATTCCTTCTTGTTACCATGCCTTGATTCGGTTTGAATTGCGGCAAGCAAACAAAATCTCCTCTCGAATTTGTAATGGCGGCATACGCTTGCCAAGGATCGCTCTAGCGATGTCAACCTCACTGCGAGCCACTTCTCTTTGGCACCCTCACCAAAGAACCTCACCATGGATTGTAAGAGATCGCTTTGCCAAGCAAAATATCAAGAGACTCTCTAGTTTCGTGGCCCTTCTCAGCTTGTGGCGCATCCCCAATAAAGCCTTCGTTGTCACTGCGTCTGCACGGCCACCGGATCCACTCCAAAGATCATCTATGAAGTTACCGTCATCCATAGTCCTAACACCTTCTTGGTCATCCTCGAATCTGTAATTCATCTTCAAATCTTGCCAAAGACAAAGCGCTAGATTCTTTAGTAGGCTTAACTTCCTCCGGTCCTTGGCGGGTACTAGCACAATCTTCACTCCTCGAACATAAGGGTGTATTTATTGGTTCGCCATCATGCACAACTCCCCTATCAAACCGCCAAGGACGTCCCAAGAACAAGTGGCAAGCATCCATAGCCACAACATCACACCAGATCGAATCCTTGTAGTTAGCACCAATAGAAAAAGTCACCAAGGCGCGCTTCGACACCTTCACCTCACCACCACCTTCTTCACCATGCTAGCTTGTAGGGCTGGGGTGATGTTCGATTGCGAGGCCCAACTTCGAACCGCTTCAATCGAGACGATATTCTCGCAATCGCTCGCATCAATCATGAACCCGCACACCTTGCCTAAGATGGTACACTTGGACCGAAAGATGTTATTCCGCGACCCACTCATCATCGCCGACATCTTCAGGAGTCATACAAGAACGCCTTACAACTAAGGCGCACCCACATCTCCAAATCCACGACCTCCTCTTCTCGTGTTGTCGAAGTATCAAACGCCGGTTCTGCGAGTGATGTTGGCCTCTTCCCCTTCGTCTTCCTCTTCGTTCTCAATAAAAAGAGTCTTCTTCCCTTTACATTCGACTTCTGTGACCAACTTCGCCACAACCGAAGCATTTAAACCCACTAGTGCTAGGTCCGTTTGTGCGACTAGCGGGGTTAATTGCGCGATATTACCTCCAGATTGGTCGTCCCAACACTAACATTATTTGGAAGCATTACTCACACCCCGACGCTCGTTGTTTCTCCACCAACAATGCTCGCTGGTGCGCTGCGATAAGAAGCCGGATCAAACATGTTGACGACATCTTGGATCTGCACCCGCAGTCCACCAATATATCGCGCCACTAATTGGTCGTTAGTCTCCTGCAGTTCGTTTCTAGCGACTAACTGATAAAACTCAGTAGTGTAATCATCTACTGATTTTGCCCCTTGTCTCAGATTCTGCAACCTCTGATACATAAGGCGTTGGAAATTGTAAGGCAAGAACTCAGCCCGTAAGTGCTTTTTCATCTTCTCCCACGAGGTGATCTTCGCCTTTCCATTCCTATTCCGCATCAACTTCTGCTGTTGCCACCAAGCCGTGGCCCTGTTGCGGAATCTGGTCGCAACAAGTTGCACACGCTTGTCTTCGGGCACACCTTTGAATTCTATGACTTCTTCAACTGACGCCAGCCACTCCAAGAATTCTTCCGGTTGAAGGGTGCCATGAAATTCTGGGATATCCGTCTTCAACCCAGACTCCCACCGCCTGCGATCATCCTCAACTGCACGCGGCCTGTAGCGCCTCCTCGGTGCCTCAACATACTCATCCTCCCCTTCGGTAGAAGAATCTCTTCTCGGTTCATCACCAACAGATTCCCTTCGATGGTTACGGATACGATCCATATTCCGACCTAACAACCGATCGATTTTGCGATTAATTGTTCTACCACCGCGCCCGTGCGTTGGTCAATTATTTGGCCAATTTGTCGATTCGATTGTCACGGTCATACACCTCCTCGATACGCTGCTTGGTTCCTCTTCTACGGCATGATTTCTCCAATCACGCCGAAGCGTCTCGATACCAACTGACGCAACGGAGATCTTCTAAACCAGTTGAACGAATCCACGAACAACTCGATCTAGGTCAGAACTTAAGCCAAAGTTCAAAAATTCTTTTATTTCAACCAAAAACTACGAATTACACCAAATAGATCGCTTAAATAGCGAAACCCTAAAATTGCCAAAAATAGTAAAAAGTCTAAAAAGCCCTAAACTGAAAACTAGACGAAAAATAGAAACAAACGCCGCAAACGGCAATAAAAACGGAAATTCCTAATGAAAGTTATAAGCGAAACAAAAGTTTCCAAAAATAGCAAAATTGCCGTTTCGGAGGGCGAAACGATGGAATTTGGCCGAAAAACGTCGTAGTCACAGCAAAGCTGTGTGTTGTGATCTCCACGTCGTTTCCAATAAACCCATACCCTACCAACTGACGCAGCGGAGATCTTCTAAACCAGTTGAACGAATCCACGAACAACTCGATCTAGGTCAGAACTTAAGCCAAAGTTCAAAAATTCTTTTATTTCAACCAAAAACTACGAATTACACCAAATAGATCGCTTAAATAGCGAAACCCTAAAATTGCCAAAAATAGTAAAAAGTCTAAAAAGCCCTAAACTGAAAACTAGACGAAAAATAGAAACAAACGCCGCAAACGGCAATAAAAACGGAAATTCCTAATGAAAGTTATAAGCGAAACAAAAGTTTCCAAAAATAGCAAAATTGCCGTTTCGGAGGGCGAAACGATGGAATTTGGCCGAAAAACGTCGTAGTCACAGCAAAGCTGTGAGTTGTGATCTCCACGTCGTTTCCAATAAACCCATACCCCCGGATCGTTGCGAGTCATATCTTTTCCTATTTTTCCAAGAATTTGCAACTAATTCTTGGACTTCATCATTATCCTATCAAGATTCATTATCCTATCAAGAATTTGCAAGCTAATTCTTGGACTTCATCAAAGAGCAACTGTTGTGGGACGATGTAATATGTGAAATGGCATACAAATACAACCTCACCACACAAAAAAATCCAAACTTGTAAGGATTGACTGTACATGTGAATTAAATGGCTATGCAATTGTTGGGTATTAAAAAATAAAAAAACAGAGAAGCTAACAATGCAAAGGGTGAGAGAGAACAATTTTTTTTTTTTTTTTTAATTTTAACCCTTACTACATCTCTCTACATTTCTCTATATACACATTATATACTTATAGACTATCACATTGACTTGGTCTTAACCCACTAACATAACATGCATCATTTCATGTGTGCACACTACCAAGTCAATAACTAAAACTACCCATTAATAACTATCATAACTTAATTAATAACTACCCATTACACATGACTCGACATGGATGCATTTCTCACTAATTTCACTACTAAACCTTAATCTATTTTGAATCACATATTTCAACAGCAATATCATATATAATGTATCCATACAAGAAATCATTTAGACGATAGACTAGACATATTAACAAGCCTTACCAACTTATTTATAGACATGCACATATGTTTAGTTTGTCAGTTTGGAAAGGCCTCGATAATGTACTGAAGAGTTGGCATTTCGATGATGTTATACCTAGGAAAGCCTGAAGCATAAAAAATTTGCTTCCATTCGAGTTCAGACCTCTCTTTCCCACTAGGTGCGTGCGCCAACATTAGCAGATCAAACGCAACCCTAGTGTGCTCGTACATGCTCTCACTTTCAGGTTGCAGCACCGCGTCAACAATTACTACTTTACCCCTCTCCGGAATAGCTTTGCGACAATTCTTCAGGAGTTTGATGCAAGTCTCGTCAGGCCAATCGTGCAAAATCCACTGCATTAAATCAATCAAGATCATGATTGTAGTAATCTTGGTGATTTTAACCTTAATGTACACTTATATATATCTTGATTCTCACAAACATGGACTTCAATAATAAATTATTACAAGCTCGAGCAACTTTCTCCTTAAGTCGATGCCCAAAGTGGATTTTACATTTATCAACATCCTAAAGCGTGCACAGATAGCTCATGTGACTTGATGTGCATTCATATGTGACTTAGTGAGGTCTATGCAGCTCGTGTGGCCTGTGCGTTATGTGACTTAATGAGGTACTTGCGACATGAGCTATTACAAAAAGTAAAGAAAAAAACTAGAATGACAACATGAAAATTACACCCGAAGTCACATCGACCTACAAAAGCTGTCTACACAACCTCAACTTGCGTATACCTACATATCAAGGCGTGCATTGTCAGACGATTTGATGGACTGATGTGACTTCCAATCGTCGTTCCAGCATTTCCATTACAAAAAAAATATGTTAAACCCGTTTGGAATGGCACTAACCTTCATGACCAAAAAATTCCCACGTGGCACCTCCACAAACATATCACCCCTAATTTAACCACGTCAGGATGATCCGGCGCACTCTCTACCACACGCGGAAGGTCAAACAAAACCCCCTTCAATCTCGAATTGGCCATCACAATCGGACTTTTTGCTTGATTATGACAAATTGGGATAAAATTTATCACCCCAACACAGCCACAAAAGTAATTCCAGAACTAACACATTTCTGGCCACATCACCGCCTAGTCACGCGCCACGTCAAAATTTCTGTGTGGGGGCTGGAAAACGTGACTTCAAGTCACGTTTTCAGCAGTGAAGTCGTGACTTGCAAATCACGACTTCCATTGCTATTAGCGCGCTAATGATACTCATTAGCGCGCTAATTTCCTCTGAAATTTTGGGCGCTTCATCATTAGCGCGCTGATTTTAACTATTAGCGCGCTAATCCCTCTCTCGAATTTTTGGTCAAGACATCATTAGCGCGCTAGTTTTGACTATTAGCGCGCTAATTGCTTATATCACGACTTCTCTTGAACCAAAGAAAGAACTAGTTGCTCCTCTCATCTAGCACTTGGAAAAACTTGGAAAAAATATGTATCTCATCTACCACTTGTCACATGAGGTACCGTTGCAAGCAATAGACATTCAACCAACAGCTTCCTAACGCTTTCCATTTGTGCTTAGTGCGTTGTAGTAACTTTGTATTATATTATCCAGTTTAATATAAATTATTCTAAATTAGATCTAAACACATGCAAAGCCCATATTTTATTTGGCCTCTTTATGATAATGATGTAACATCGGTAGTCCCAAGAGGGTCATGACAAATCACAAGTAAATTTTTACTTCTAAAGCCCCTCCCCACTATCATTCTTCATCTACTTTTCTCCATTCCAGGGGAACTTAATTTAGCCTATTGTGATCAAAAAGAGTTCCACAAAAGCACGTGTATTAGTAGAAATGAAATCAAGTACATTAATAAAGCTATTTATTAGGGGTGGGCAAATTTGTTGTTTCCAATAATAACAAACACAAAGTTTTAATACAAGAAGAAATAAGGTAAACCCATAAAAAATAGAGAACTTGAAAGATGAATTGATATAAATGATGAAATTAGTAGCTGATCAACTACAAAACAAAAATGAATAAGGAGAAAATGTCTTATAACAGTTTAGAAAAAGTCCTAGTCTGACCCCAAATAATGACTTCCAGTCCCACACCGTGTTCTCTTGACGACTCGGACATTACGCTGTAAAGCTAGTGGAATATCCGAATGACCCACATCAGCCGGATTTTGAACATCTTCTCTTTGAATATCATCGTTGTCACGCATTCCGCCATCATGAGTACTTGTACTCTCAGATAAATTCATCATGATTGGACTTGCATGAAAATGGCGCGAAGATGTAGGTGCCGTGTCAAATGGAAAGGCTTCCATAGCCTCGAATGTCATGGTGGGAGGAACTGAAGGAGTATGTGGAGTCCCAAACTCGTTGAAAGGCACTGATGGAGTATACAATGGAGTGTCATGCCTCGAAGGTGTATCAGCATGGGAAGAATGATGAGAAGCTTGAAATGAACTGGGCATATTATGCATCCGATAATCTGCGTGTACTGCAGTCAAAGTCGATGCAGCTACATCTCTAATACGGCAATAGATACATCATCACCCAGTGTCAACTGATGAATTGAAGTAATGCCATGTGCCTACATATGAAATATTGAAGAAGCTTTATGCCAAAGTACGAGGAAAACAACTATTTGGCAAGGATTCATGACGGAAAAAAATCAAATTGTACTTACCAAGGCCTCAACAATAGCTCCACGAGGAGACATGAATCGTCGTGTAATGCGACGATACCATAGCATATACGGGTCGTAAAAGTCCATAGGCGCCTCTAAGATTTCATCAGTTGCAATATTAGAGGCACGTTCGTTCCACATGCAGACATAGGCACTATGTTCTGCGCTCCAATCCTTATCCGTCTTCCCTCTCAAGTCAATCTTATGAAGTTGGATGCTTGTGCTCGTAAAAGTGGTATCGTTTGTCCGAACCAAATTGTCGCATGACTCTATCGGGATTGTACATTTCAACTACACGAGAGAAAATCAAAGGCGCCTCGTTCGCCAAATAGCACGACCACTTCTTTGCAAAGATGCGCAGTAGGGTCGTTATCACCGTATCGGATACGGTTCCCATATTACCCGTAGTTTAAAAAAAAACTTGAAATGAATAAAATGCGTATTTTCCATGATGTCGACATAAGCACAACGTGGAGAAGTAATTATGTATATCACTTACATCATCGGGTGCTTGCATGTCAATCATTTCTCTATACTTTGTTAGGACGTGCATTGAAGTTCCCGTGGTCTCCAAAGCATGTCTCCACCTGCACAAATGAAAAAAAATCACACAATACATGGATGTCGGCACATGTAGATATAAAAAAGAAATTGAAAGTATTAGGTGAGAAAATACTAATTACCTATGACCAAATGGAGGTGGAAATAATTCTTCGTCTTGTAAGATGTCGTCTCGAAGAACGTTTCCCATTATTGGTGCAAGAAACGGCAACCTATCCCATGCCCATAATTGCAATAAGATGACCGGCCTGCAATCTCTGCTCCATCAATGTCTACATTTGCAAGACATAATTGTCTGTATAGGTGAGCCAGAGTTGCGCTACCCCAACTATACTGTCCTGCCGCCTCTAAATCCTCCAAAAATTGCAAATATGTGATGTGAACGAGGTTGTTCGACTTGTCTGCAAACAACGTTCCTCCTAGAAGTTGTAGGATGTATGCTCTCGTATAGCGTTGCACTTCCACATCATTAGCATTGTTTGAGAGGTTTGGAAACCACCTTGAAAGTTGGCGAATTTGAATCCGCCCTCCAAATCCGATTATTTTCGGGGAATGGGAATCCCGGTTGTGTCAAGCATAAGGCCTCGTAATCTTGCTCGACGCGACCAAAGTGATTGGTAATCCATCGACAGGGCAACCCCATAATGATTTGCACATCTTGGAGGGTTATAGTCATCTCGCCGACGGGGAAATGAAACGTGTGAGTTTCGGCCTCCACCTCTCAACAAGGGCGATTATGAGATGCCGGTCAATTGATATGAAGCCTAATCGCGCCGTCCCATAAAATCCAGCTTCCGAAGATGCCCAACTATGCGTTCATCTAGTGGGACCATCCGATGAAGTGCAAATTGAATTGCGCTCGATAGTCAATATACCAGGGTCCTATGGAAAACGAGATTTAAGTTACGTTAGTTAAAATGTAGCTACATATCTATAAAATTAGACAAACAAAGTGAAAAGAAATACTACCTGGTCCATTCCAAACGCGAGTGGATCTATGTAGAGCTGCAAAGTCAACACTCAATCATCTATAGGGCCAGGATCCATGTCGCGCTTGAACCCCAAATCATGAGCAAATTCGTCATTAATTCCATAAACCAATGAGAAAATCGCATGGCCAAACAAATAGAGTGGCCATATAAGATTAATAAATTAACAATTGCAATAACATGGATTTACATATGTATGCTTTAGAGTGGCCATATAAGATTATCAAATAAACATAGAGAAAAGTTTCAAGTATATAAACTTTTCTATTTCATGGACATTGTTCATATATATGTATTGATTATAATTAAAGAGTAATATAAGCTTGAGTGCTATGATGGTCCAAACCACATATACATGCAAGGGTCATTTGTTTTAAAAAATAAAGAAGAGAAGAATGCCAATTTGCTAAAGAAAGTAAAAAATAAAAAATGCAATTTCCATCTCAAACATGCCATGCAATGTAACTAGCATAGATTAAAATACTGCATTAAATTCGCCGACAACCACCTAACTAGTTTGAGATGAAACAGAATAAACAATGACTACGTTCGTCCTTGCAACACAAAGGGCCATGCATAGCATAACTAAATGTCATAGTACTTGAATGAGCCTGTCACTATGAAGCACTCGGCGGTTGTTGTTGCTGACGACGAGAGCAAGTGCGCCTATTGTGTCCATCCTGCTTACACAAAGTACAACGCAGCGTTGTTGGGGTTTCTCTCCATTCCTTCTCTCGCTGCATATGACGTGGCTGTTTCTGATTGCTTCTCCAATCCATCTCTGTGCGCAAACGTCTAGCTTGAGGACGACCTTTTTTGACTCGCTTTCGAGATGGATCGGCCAACAACGAGTGTGGAAATCTAGCGCTTGGCCAATAATCTTCGTGAGGAATGGGTTGGAAATTCGCAGCATAACATTGACTGTACACAGACAAACTGTAGTATGATTCAATGTACTGACAGTGATCTATGGCAACACTGGCGCAGACTGCTTGAACATGTGAACAGGGAATGCCAAAACACTGCCATTTCATACAAGTGCATTTACGAGCCTCCAATTTGACTACTTGTTTGTTAGACCCTTTTCTCAAATGATAGCCACGTGGTGCAGTGACGACTTCAAATGTACCATTCTCGCGATTCACTAATGTCACATTGTGACCGCCAGCCGACTTTCCCCAATGTGACAACTTCTTTAATGCGTAACTTGTGTACACTTCACCCCTTCCTAGGGCTGCACCTATTTCATCTCGCCTTTTGTTAAAGTACTCCAAGACACGATAGAATGTCAATTGCACTAAAGCGGTGATGGGGTAAAACCGCGCGCCTTTAAGAACCCCGTTAAAGCATTCTACAGTAGTGACAAAATAACTATATATGTATTAGCTTCTAAACGTAATAAATCATACACATTAAATAAACAATGGTAACAAAATATAGACACACTGAATACCCGCTAGATTTGTAGTCATCCATCCGTATCGATATCCTTTGTCGTATGCGTTTGTCCATTGTGCTCGATCAAGGTCATTAAACCACGCAATACATTCCGCATTCATTTCTTGAAGTTCTGTCATGATCGCTTAAATTTTCGTGGTTGATGTTGTGCACCACTACGTACACCATATCCTTTAATTCTTTGCTCCCGAACCTCATGTTGAAATTACCGCATATGTGACGGAGACAAAATCACAAGGTGAGCTCTTCCACGGGTCCATCCATTTTGAGGATTGTTCATTGCCAACAATATACCGGGGTGTCGATCAGAAATGACACATATACCATCCCTATCAGTCACATGATATCGCAAGCAAGCCATAAACCATCCCCAGCTGTCTTGACTTTCCTCATCAACAATTGCAAATGCCAAAGGAAAAACATGACTATTACTATCAACAACAGTGGCTATTAGGAGTTTATGTTTGTATTTTCCATACAAGAATGTGCCATCAATCTGTATCATTGGTCTGCAATGTTTGAAGCCTGCAATAGAAGGTGCAAAGGCCCAAAAAACCCATTTGAATATAACCTCATTGTTGGCATTAGGCTCGCCATGCCGCCATTCCACACGTGTCCCTGGATTGCTTTCTTGAAGAGCGGCCATCCACCGCGGCAACATTTTATACGATTCTTCCCAATCTCCAAAGACTTTTGCAATTGCTTTCTTCTTCCCCAACCAAACTTTCTTATAATGAACATCATAACTAAATTTGTCTTTGATTATCTGATGAAGCACTGGGCCGAGATGGATGGATCTCTTCTCACCACATTTTCTACTTCACGACATATAACAAAGTGGAGTCCAAATGCGAATGATCCTTAGACAGTTTAGCATAGATGCACGTGTGTGGTCCCGCATATTTACTAATCTCAAACATGCCATGCGATTTTCTTCTCGAACAACGCAACCTCCAAGTACATCCATCTAAATATTTCTTACACCTAACAATCCATACATTAGGTGCGAAATGAGTCACCACATACCGCCCGTGTCCTTTGATGCTATATAATTTCACGGCATCTTTGGATATCTACTTTACACATAAACCGCATTCCTTTCTCAAATTCGAGTCCTCATTCCATAAAGACCGAGAAGGGATCATAGCATTCTCATTTAGGGGTTTCATTGCCTCACTACTCAATTCCCCGAATACACCAAGGTACGACAAATTCACCTACATCCACGTGCGCACCATCAATTCCCGCGGCCTCCTCATCGAAAAATCATCGTTCCCAATTTCGTTCGCAATTGGAGGACAAGATAATGAGCCATCATCGGCTATGACTCGACTTAATGTATATCGAATCATGTCATCATCAACATGATGAACATCATCCTCATCATCGTCGCATCATCATCGCTACTCTCTCGCCGGAATCCCCGTCGATCGCAATAGTCATCATCTTCGAGTATTCAAATCATCACATGAACGCAGATCCTCGGCCATTTCGGGATTTGCGGTCATCAAAGGCGATGCACAATGACTTTGTTCATAGATTGGTTGAGTGCTAGGTCCACTCCGAGAATCTAACACCATATTGCAATTGGGACTATTGTACGGTTGCCTCGGAACTAAATTGATATAAAGCTCCATGCAATGTGGTGGTGATAATTCTCGCCACAATCTCCCAAGCATCTTTGAGACTCGACTCATCATCTATTCGCAACGGACGTAGTTGGCGTTCCACTTCCAATGTACGCTGGATATCGATATGTCATGTTTAATCTCTGTAATTCATTGTCTATCTGCAATGAATTACAGATATAACGCACAAGTTCATCGTACCCTAAACCCATCTTCGATCTGAGATGTCGAATGGGAGGTTTCGTGTACGAAATCCCTAATGGTCCTTCAACCATGTCTCCATTCATATAACACAACAACGTTACTCTTCCATCAACCATGCTTGAATCTATATATGTAGAATAAAATTGTTACTCAATAGAAGTGTTTATAAAGACCTTCTACTTAAAGTTATGACAATGCGCTACAAATCTCGCAATCATCCAATCACTCTTATAAAATTATTCATTATATAAATAATTCAAATAAATTTGACCTTAATTATAAATGAAATCACTTTTCTTAAAAAAAATTATTGCTTAGGCAAATTTAATATAATTATACGGTCGTAAAGTCATTAATATGCAACAAATGTGGAAGCATTTATTGTACGTAGGTGGTGTATGCTCAAAATATTTATTCCTATCTAGATTACTTATGATAATATTTACTCATGTGATTGAGATTTCACGGGGACAGTGAGATAAATTAATGTGAACGCTTGTGAATAAAATGGCCAATTGTTAATTACAAATGTGGTCCAATACGTTCCCAAATCCAAACTCACAAAGAAGACTATATTAAATCTTACAAAATACTATAGATCATAAGAGAATTCCAAACTCCAAGTCGAGGAAGATGCACATATTTAACCTAAGAGAGTTTACGGGGCGGACTATTGTTTGTCAAAAAAGTACATTATAGCATTATATGTACGGGAGTTCCATGAGTTTCGACATTATATCAAAAAAAATTTAAATGGCGACTTGCAAATTTATGCCTTCTCAAAAGTATATTCTTGAAAAAAAAATTTTAACAACTTCTCAAGATCATCAATGGTTAACATATACACACCATATACTAACGCATACCGATTCAAAAAAAATAACCAAAAAAATTACACTACAGAGACATACAATTCATAAACAAAAAAAAAAAAAAAAAAAAAATCAGCCACCGAGATACAAAAAATCAACAAAAAAATTAACATGCACAATGTCATGAACCACATGAAGCATAAACAAACTAAATCCCCAAACAAGAAAATTTAACAACTTCTCAAGATCATCAATGGTTAACATGCACACAACATATACTAACGCATACCGATTCAAAAAAAATAACCAAAAATTTTACACTACAGAGACATACAAAAAAAACAGAAAAAAAAAAAAAAAAAAAACGGCCACCGAGATACAACAAATCAACAAAAAAAATTAACATGCACAATGTCATGAACCACATGAATCATAAACAAACTAAAACCCCAAACAAGATGATCTTACAGATGGAGTTGAAGATGGAGTTCGGGTGGGTTGCGGTTCGGATCTGAAGTTGAAGATGGAGAGAATTTATGCACCAATGGAGCCAATCCTAGGTGGAGTTGAACGAAGACTTGAGTTCCTTCATCCGGGAGTTGAGGGAATGAAGTGGAGTGGCGTTTATGGGAGTTTGATAATGATGGAATCGTTGGGGGAGTGAGGGAATGAAGGAAGAAAAATGAGATCCGGAGTCTCTGTTCTTTGTTATGTCTCGGGTAAATCGTGACTTCGGTCACGATTTCACTAAAGTAGAAATCGTGACCCGAGTCACGATTTCTACTTTTTTCACACGAAATCGTGACTTCGGGTCACGATTTCTACTTTAGTGAAATCGTGACCCGAAGTCACGATTTACACCAACCGAAAATATATCTAAGACGTGGCGCGTGATGTGGCGCTTAGGTGGCTAGAAATGTGTTAGTTTTGTAATTAATTTGGTGGGTGTGTTGAGTTGATAAATTTAACTGCTATACATACTAATCAAGTAAAAAGTCCCATCACAATCTCCCTAATAAACATCCTGGTCCCACCTCCCACCTCCACCACCGTCCACACCCCATCAAACCTCCTCTCATACCTCTCCACCGCCATCCTCCCCGCAATCCTAGCCGTACACGCCATACCCGAGTTAAACAACTTATCACATTCCGGGTCCACCGTAGCATAATCAAAACAATTGTCCCGTGCGCCAGCTCAAGCGGCTCACCTTCATCGGCTCCAACGCACTGGCTTAGAAAATGCCACGACGTCATCATCACCGGATGCGTCTCGAGAAGCGCAAACGGCGCAAGGGTCAGCTCGGCTTGGCTCAGGAGCCACTTGGAGGCACATGTTAGACCCTACTCGACTTCGCGTCCAGCCTCGGATGACGCAGTGAAGACACGTGTGCGGACTAGCATGCGCATGATACGGGAGAGACACATGGCGTCGGGACAATGGGTAGTGATGCATTTGATAATTTGAGAGATGGTGATCGGACGGTTGTGGGAGTGGATGATGTCGTGGATGCGAAGCTCCAAGGCGCATCGGAGGGCCATGGTGTTTGCGAAAAGAGAAGATTAGTGACCACACTTCTGCTTGGCCTTGGAGACTCTCTGGATCTTCCATATTAGATGGCACAAATGAAGATGACTAAAAGTCTAAAAATATCTCAGCTTCTTTAAACATGCTAGAGAGTAGAGAGTGAGTTGATTGTATTTATAGAATAGATTGAGGAATGGATACGTGTAGGGACTTGATCATCTAACACTTTAACGATCTAACTAAGTTGTCCCCACATAATATGAAATTACACATTTGACCTCTTTACAGTTACGGTCCACCACTTTAGTTTCCATTTTTTATTTGTTAGTTGTCTCTTAATTAGATCTATGTAGGTTTCTCTTATATATAGATTTTGTGTCCTCTAATAGGTGAACTACGAGTAGCGTTGTTAAAGAAAGTGATGTAGGGATCCTAATGTGCCTATCTCGAGCTTGATCAATCAGCTCATCCTACATGAACGATCAACGGTTGAAGTGCCAACAACACAACACTTCTAGAAAGGACGATCGCGTGGTTCTTTTAGGATATGCTATGCCATATCAGTTGGGGCTACCCTGCTACTTCAGTGAACGTTTCTTTCTCATTTTTTATCTTTTGTCTTTTATCAACCAAAGAAGCTTTATAAGCAAACATTGTAGAAGAATCAAAACAGTTATCATTTGAAAATCATCTCACGAACTGTTGTTCTCGCCCCTTTATTCTTGTTGTTCTTTCTCTCTTTCAATCTCTCTGCGTTAGTGGTATCAGAGCCCGGTGAAGCTTCCATCAATGGCAGAGAGTAGAAGCGAAGGAACCCACTCCATTGGCGAAGACCAGGGAGCGCAGGCCCTTCGGGTAGTTACTAGCATAGAGCAATGTCTCAACGACTTCATCCAGGATGTGAGGCGTGTTCTGCCCACCTTGAACAACCCTGCACCCCCTCCTGATCCTGTACCTCCCGTTGTTGAGCAAGAGCGCGTCCCAGAGGAGGAACACGATGAGATACCATGACTTCTAGTCATTCGACAGTGTGCTGGAGGCAGTAGGGGTGGTTTTCATTGCTTTGTTCATCAACGACGCCCTCCACAACCTCTATCCGACTCTGATACAGATGTGGATGTCGAAGTCCCGCTGAGACGAAATCGTCGACCCCAAAGGGGGGATGCTCACGATTATAAGATCAAAATCGACATTCCCTGCTTTGATGGTCACCTCCACATTGAGAACTTCCTCGATTGGCTGCAAATAGTTGAGAAAATTTTCGAATACATAGAAGTGCCTGTCAACATTGTCGCCTACAAGCTAAGAGGTGGTGCCTCAGCTTGGTTGGATCAACCGCTAAGTAATCGGAGGTGTGAAGGCAAGCACTCCATCCGGTCATGGCAAAAGATGAGGAGATTGATGCGGGGTCGTTTCCTTCCACCTGATTATGAGCATATCCTCTATCGACAATATCATCTTTGCTCACAAGGCATGAGATCCGTTGCGGCTTACACTGAGGAATTCTACAGGCTAAATGCTCGAAATAACCTCCAGGAGTCCGAGAATCAACAAGTCTCTCGTTATGTTGGGGGGCTTCGAGAGTCCATTCAAGATCAACTCGCTTTACATCGAGTCTATCATCTCTCCGAGGCTATTAGCATGGCCATCCAAATTGAAACACAACTGGTTCGACCACCCACCAGGCCCACCCTCTACAAACGACCTCCATTGGAGCAAACTTTAGTGACGCCTACACCAAGTTCCTCACAACCTCTTACCATGTCCAAAGGGAAACAACCTATGACAACCTCCCTCAAAGACCATCTACGCCCAAGGTTTACCCAACCTCCCAACCCCTACTCCCATCCAATGGGCTCGAAATGCTTTAGGTGCAACCAACCTGGTCATCGTTCGAACGAGTGTCCTTAACGGCGACAGGTCAATCTCGCTGATGATTCAGTTCATGAGAATTTGTTTAGCGATTTGACCGAACACTGTGATGAGCCCGAATTTGAAGTTATCACTGGAGACGAAGGTGACGCCCTATCTTGTGTCATTCAACACTCCCTCCTTAGTCTGAGAGAGCCCCTTCAATCTAAAGACACCAAATCTTTTTGACTAGGTGCACCATTAAGGGCGAAGTGTGCAACGTGATCATCGATAGCGGTAGCTGTGAGAATATTGTCTCCAAAACATTGGTGAAGGCATTGTCCTTACCGCAAACACCCCACCCAACTCCTTATAAGATTGGTTGGATAAAGAAGGGCACGAACACGATGATCAGCGACCAATGCCGAGTTCCCTTCTCCCTTGGCAAGCACTATGAAGATGTGACTCTGTGCGACGTTGTTGACATGGATGCCTGCCACCTCCTACTCGGGCGTCCATGGCAATATGATGTGCGAGCTATCCATCGGGGCCATGAAAATACATACACGTTCGACTGGTACTCCAAACGTATCCTCCTAGTTCCACTACCCTCACTGCAACAGCCTACACCATCACCACCTACCCCACCTACTCCACAACTCCTTATCATCCTAGGCCCATATGTTTGCAGACCTCATTAGCCACACTAAACAAGTAATCGTCCTTTTGGGCAAACACTCCCCTACCACATTGACCCCACCACCCCCTATTGTGCATGACCTCTTCACTATATTCGCTGATCTAACCCTATATGATCTACCGAATGCTTTACCTCCACCACGAGCCATCTAACACAATATCGACTTGCTTCCCGGAGCTTCACTTCCTAACCTCCCTCACTACCGCATGAGCCTTCAAGAACATTCAATTCTCCAAAGTCAAGTCCAAGACCCGCTGCACAAGGGTCTTATTTGGGAGAGTCTTAGCCCGTGCGCTGTCTTTGCACTGCTCACTCCTAAGAAGGACGGGACATGGCGTATGTGTGGAGACAGTCGTGCCATCAATAAGATCACCATCAAGTACCGTTTCCACATTCCCCGCCTTGAAGATATGCTCGACCACCTCAGAGGTGCTACAATCTTCTCCAAATTGGATCTTCGAAGCGGCTACCACCAAATTCGGATCCGCCCCTACGATGAGTGGAAAAGGACCTTCATGACTCGAAACGACCTCTACGAATGGCTTGTTATGCCTTTCGGATTGAGCAATTCCCCCAGCACATTCATGAGGCTCATGACGCACATCTTGAAGCCCCTCATCGGGATCTCTGTTGTCGTCTATTTCGATGACGTCTTGGTATTTAGTAAAACCTTGGAGGATCATCTCTCCCATCTCCATGTTGTCTTATGCATTCTTCATACTAACAAATTATACATCAATCTCAGTAAGTGTCTCTTTTGTGCAAATAGCCTACTGTTCTTGGGTTTTTTTAATTAGTGCTGCAGGTATTCATGTTGATGATCAAAAGATCCAAGCCATAAAGGAGTTGCCAGCACCCACTAATGTCGCTGAAGTGCGTTCCTTCCATGGTTATCGTCGATTTATTCGGAATTTCAACACACTTGCCTGGCTGTTAACTGATTGTTTAAAGCTCCATCATTTCCAATGGGGCCCAATTAGGACAAGAGCTTCCATACAATCAAGGAGAAGCTTTGTTCAGCCCTTATTCTAGTCTTGCCAGATTTCAATAAAGTTTTCGAACTTGAGACCGATGCCTCCATGGTGGGAATAAGTGTTGTCCTTATGCAAGAAAAGCGAGTTGTGGGTTATTTCAAAGAGAAGTTGTGTGCGTCTCGACAACGCTGGTCTACCTACGAACGAGAGCTCTATGCTATTGTTCGAGCATTGCATCATTGGGAGCCATACTTGATTCAACGAGAATTCATCTTACACAGCGATCATTCAGCCTTACAACATCTTAATTCATAAAAGACTCTCAGTCGAATGCACGCGAGATGGGTGTTGTTCATACAAAAGTTTACTTTTGTGTTTCAACACGAAAGAGGTGCCTACAATAGAGTTGCGAACGCATTGAGCAGACGTTCCCATCTCCTAGTCACGATGACTGCCTCCCATATTGTTTTTTACGCCATCAAAGATATCTATGCTACTCACATTGATTTTCAACATGTATGGGCCCAATGTTCCTCTTTTAGTGCTACTGATGATTTTTCTATCCATGAAGGTTTTCTCTTCAAATATAATAGGCTCTGCATTCCAAACACATCACTACGTCTCTTCCTCATCGAAGAACTCCACAATGGTGGACTTGCTGCCCACCTCGGTTGCGACAAGACCATTCTCCTGGTGGAAGCGCGTTTTTACTGGCCACACTTGAAACGTGATGTTACAAAATTCATCGAGCGTTGTGCCACCTGCCAGGCAGCCAAGGGATCTTTACAGAACACTGGTCTCTATCTTCCCCTCCCAATTCCATCCACCATTTGGGAAGACCTGTCTATGGATTTTATTGTGGGGCTCCCTAAGATACAGAGGCACATGGATTCTATTTTCATGGTTGTGGATTGTTATTCCAAGATGGCACATTTTGTCCCACGTCGCAAGACGGCCGATGTAAGCAATATCGCCATATTATTCTTCTTAGACATTGTACGCCTTCATAAGGTCCTTCGCTCAATCACCTCTAACCGCGACGTGAAGTTCCTTAGTCATTTTTTGAGGTCTCTATGGCGAAAATTTGACACAAAGTTAAACTTCAGTAGCGCTTACCATCCCCAATCCAACGGAAAAATGAAGGTCGTCAATCGCACCGTTGGTAGCATGTTGCGCTGCCTCGTAGGTGATCACCCCAAAATGTAGGACACTTGTTTGCCCCAAGCCGAGTTTGCCTTCAACTCAATGGTGAACCGTTCAACTGGATTCAGTCCCTTCGTTGTCGTCTACACGAAGGCCCCTTCTATGCCACTCGGCCTCACTGTCCTGCCTCGCTCTGAGCTGCGTTCGGTTGAGAACCTTACTGATAAATTGTCCACCATCCATCAGCAAGTTACCCAGAACCTTACGGAGGCCTATGCCAAATAGAAGGCAAATGCTGATCTTCATCGTCGGACTAAATGCTTCCAACCAGGTGACTTAGTGATGCTTTGTCTCAACAAAGAACGCCTTCAGCATCTTCCCCACACCAAACTCCAGCCTCGCAAGATTGGCCCTTTCCCAATTAAAAGCAAGATCAACGATAACGCCTATGAGATTGATCTCCCGCCCTATGTTCCTTATGTGACTACCTTTAACATCGCTGATATCTTCCCCTATCACTCCCCGGATGATGCGATTGTTCAAGTTCTTAGCTCGTGTTCGAGCTCTTTTTTGGAAGGTAGCATTGATGTAGGGATCCCAACATGCCTATCTCAAGCTTGATCAATCAGCTTGTCCTACATAAACGATCAACGGTTGAAGTGCCAACAACATAGCACCGCTAGAAAGGACGATCGCGTGGTTCTTTTGGGATATGCTCTGCCATATCAGTTAAGGCTACCCTGCTACTTCAGAGAACGTTTCTTTCTCCTTTTTTATCTTTTGTCTTTTATCAACCAAAGAAGCTTTATAAGCAAACATTGTAGAAGAATCAAAACAGTTGTTATCATTTGAAAATCATCTCAATAGAACTGTTGTTCTCGCCCCTCTATTCTTGTTGTTCTTTCTCTCTTTCAACCTCTCTGCGTTAGAAAGTATACAATAGGTGAACACAAGTTGGGCAACAGTGCATGGATTAATTCCAACAGGTAGTGCACCGTTTTGTTATACGTAATCCATCCAAGCACTTCTTAAACAACTAAAGATCACCGCTCAATTTTCTTTTGGGGTTTTAGTTGGAGTTTGGTTAAAAAAACCGTAATTTAATATGATTTTGTAAGTGCACCAACTAAGTACGTAGCTCACTGATTTTGATAGGATGTTTGAGCAAAAGATTGGGGTTTTGAATCATAGCGAGGGCAAGATGATTTTGTTCAACATCCACTCACTACAACATTAAGGACATTTAATAACAAAACAATAGATAAGGGTGCGTAATAACGGTTATAAAATATTGTCTTTAATGAGGGTCACCGTCATCTTCGGTGATTTTATAAAAACAGGAGACGAGTTCCCAATGGGGTGGGCAAACCGCAAAACCACCAAACCGCGACCAAACCGAGGGTCTGCGGTTTGGTGATTTTCCAAACCACCACCAAATCGCGAATCACCAAAACCGCAACCAAACAAAACCGCGGTTTGCGCGGTTTAGTCGGTTTGGTTTCGCGGTTTTCATGCGACCCATTTTTGGGCACTCCGCGACGGGCCGACGACGGTGAAAGTGCTCGAGAGGAGAGAGGAGACGGCGGGAGTGAGAGGAGGGAGGAGCCGGCGGGAGGAGAGGAGAGAGGAGGCGGGAGTGAGAGGAGAGAGGAGACGGCGGGAGTGAGAGGAGAGAGAGACGGCGGGAGTGAGAGGAGAGAGGAGACGGCGGGAGTGAGAGGAGAGAGGAGTCGGCGAGGAGACGGGAGTGAGAGGAGAGAGAGAGCGGCGAGAGTGAGAGGAGAGAGGAGACGGCGGGGAGTGAGAGGAGAGAGGTGACGTCGGGAGTGAGAGGAGAGAGGAGCGGCGGGAGTGAGAGGAGAGAGGAGACGACGGTGAGAGGAGAGAGGAGCCGGCGGGAGTGAGAGGAGAGAGGTGACGGGAGTGAATGAGGATTTTTTTTTGATTATGTTTTAGCCTTTTAGGGTTTTTGGTGGTTATTTACTAAAATACCATCGGTTTGGTGAAACTGCGGTTTTTCCAAATCGAAAACCGCGACCAAACCGCAATTATCTGCGGTTTTTACATTTTCCAAACCGCACCCAAACCGCGAGTTTTAAAAACCAGACCAAACCATGCGGTTTGGGCGGTTTGGGCGATTTTTCCTACACACCCCTAGTTCCCATTGTTTCTCTAAAACGACCCCTAGTTCCCATTGTTTCTCTAAAACGAATAACCAGAGATTTCTCTCTCGAGTTCACCTTCTCTCGATCTGTCTAGCGATCTCTCTCTATCCTCTTGCCATTGCTAGATTTCTCTATCGATATTCGATTCGACGTCACCAGATCTCTCTCGGCATCTCTCGCGCGACCTCACCAGATCTCTCTCGGCCGCATCAGATCTTTCCATCATCTCTTCCCATTGTGTAAGATTTTTTGTTGCCATTGTTTGAACTCTCCATTATCTCTTCAATCTCTCTCTCTCTCTCTCTCAATCTCGTTCGAACCCTCTATCATCAGATCTCTTTTCCTCGCCATTGCCATTGTTCTTCGTGCGTTTTCTCTCTCGGTCAAGCGGAGGCGAAGCTACACTGTAAGCCTTACTAAACTTTTTCAAAAAATTAGGGTTTCCTTTTGTTCTGGTTGAAAGATTCTGTGATTCCGTGATGGAATGTGTTCAATGTATTGTAATGCGTTGTTTTCTCTGTCTCTCGTACCTCGATTGGATCTGGTTTGGTGTGTTCGGCTGGTTTTGGCTTGATTGGTCTTGATGTTTCTGCTTTTGTTTATGTGATTTGTGTTTTTCATCTTCCACTGTTTATGATGGTAATTAAATCACTTTCCCAGTGTAATTTGTGTTTTTCATCTTCCACTGCTTATGTAGCATTAGCACAAACTTGAATTGATTGAAGACACTGCATAATTTTCTTGTCCTCACAACAGGTAATCATTTACGCTGCTGTTATATATAGGGTGCATATGTACAATTTACAGTTACTAACGCTCAATGAACATATATCTAATTGGAACTAAATGATTTAGTAACTGCATATGGCTCGTGTGAAACTAAATCATTTAGTTTTTGGCTAATTGTGCATATGTACAACCATTGATTGAAGAATTAGATCAATGGTTATGCTTAATCTTAACAATTATATAGACCATTAGTTTTTGGCTAATGGTGTGAAACTAAATCATAAATTAATGCTAGTAATGGTCAATAAATTCAGGTCCAATGCATTATTATATCCTTGCAAATATATGCCTTTAGACCACATGGTTACTAATAGGGAAAATTCGTGAAGGTCTATTTCCCAAATTATTCTGTATGAGCTTACAAACCTCTTTTAAAAATATTGTTTAATGAAACCTACTTTCACGTGATAATTAAGCATGCACTTCTCCCCAAACAAAACAACATACACTAGCTACTAAACTGGTGTTTTTCCAAAAGTAAGGCACATTTACAATTTTTTTCACAAAATAGGGTGGTGTACTTTGAAATAACAAAAATAGCCAATAACGTCTTTTGAAAAGGCGTTATTGGTTTTGAATATGTGAGGTGGCGATGAGGTGGCGGTGAGGTGGCGGGGCAATTGTATGGATAACGCCTTTTCAAAAGGCGTTATCCATACAATTGCCCCGCCACCTCACCGCCACCTCACCGCCACCTCACATACTTCCAATAACACCTTTTCAACCATACAATTGCCCATGCCACCTCACCGCCACCTCACAAATTTCCAATAACGTATTATGAAAAGGCGTTATTGGCTATTTTTGAAGTTTGTGAGGTGGCGGTGAGGTGGCGGGGCATAGGGGGACATAATTTGTAAAGGTTTGTATAGATAGCTCATTTTGAGATTGAGCTATCAATACATTTGTCCCGCCACCTCACAAACTTCAAAAATAGCCAATAACGCCTTTTGAAAAGGCGACATAGCCTGATTTTAGAAAAAAAAAAAACCACACTTATTTTTCGGGGTTTAAAGTAAAAGGTAAAGTAATTTTGTAATTTTTTCTCATAAATTAGTGACAAAATATCAAAAATCTGAAGTTGACACTTCCAAGCTACGGAAAGAAAATTTGCACAAGTAGTTGCAGTACTTCCAAATAGTTACTGCTAAAATGTAAAATAAAACAACTAACCATATATTTTAGTTCTATATAGGCCTTGGGGCAATCAATTCAAATTTATAGATTGCAAAGGCCAAGACTCCATATGATCCTTTACAAAAGAAATTACTTTTAACCTCAAAAAGCTGCAGTAAATTAAGGTGTATAAACAAATTACAAAAACACCTATTGGTAATGCTCTGCCCTAGCCATACTCACATTGAAGTCCCTCTATTTATATTCTTGTCATATGATTCGACTTGAGAGTCTTCTTCAATTAAATGATTATAATATCAATAAGATTGATTAAATTTATCGATTAAGCACCGAACTTTAAGTCAATCACTTTAAGACCGTACCACTAGACTCTTCATGTAGTACTTAAAACTCACCAAAAATAAATATGTAAAGCACCAACCAACTTGGAGGTCAAAGAACCAACTATGGGTTTCATGCATTGGTTAGGACGTAGCTAGCTACTAGTTGCTTAATTAATTGAAGTTCTTTAAGGTTATAAGTTCGAATCTTCTAATTAATTAATTAGAATGTTCTACTTTTGTAATAAGTTTTCCCAACCCTCCTTAGTTAGGCTTGACCTAGTTCATGCCAATTATTCTTCTTAATTAGTTATTTTTATAGGGTTTGATGGTTTGCGCAACTCATTAAGACCCCAAAATCTAATATGGTGTGTCTGATTGTAAAAAAAAAAAAAGTTTGTCTATAATAGCACTGAAGCTATCAAATTTGTTACTACCTCACCTAGCTAGAAAGAAGTAATTAATACGTGTCAAATTAGTAGAGGTAGCTATTATAAATATTAATAATAATCCATTTTGTTTTTTTAGTCAGAAATTATATTCACTGTGACCAATCTCAATTATTTTTCTTTAATAAGAATGAGGCGTAGCTGCCTAGTTACAAAAGACACATCATTGAGAAAGAAACTTTCATTATATCGTCTTTATATAAGGACCGGCCTAGACTAGCTCGAGATGGACATTGAGAAAAGCTCTTGAGATTCAATCGAGCGTTGCACTTTGTAAAGTTGACCATCCAATCCGCAACTCGGTTACGATGAATGTGCACAATCTTAATAGTTCAATTTATTACTCGATGATGTATTTGAAATTAAAAAAAGTTTTGAGTTTGTACTAACGAGCCCAAATAGCACTACCCTCATTTTAATTATGCTTTGTTCAGCTCCATAAATAAGAGCACCCTATTATACACAATTTGTTCACATTAATACAATTCTTAAACTCTACTTTAAAACCTAAGAATCAACTTTTACCATGGAGAAGCCCTCCCCCTCCAAAAAAAAAATCACAAAATTGTAGATGTGTTCATGAAACTTTAGTGGATCGCAACGAATTCAAAGTCTAAAGGAGCTTAGTCTACTATATATATGGATTCATTAATTTTGGGGCTTTCCTTAACATAAAATAGAACATATATGTTTGTGCAGTTTTGTGTATTGGAGGTAGGTGCATCATGGGGGGAATCATGCGTTGAATCAGGGATGCACATGGTTGGCCGTGTTAAAACTGGCGTCTCTCTTTTACTTTGAGATCATATAGTAATTCTAGCTTCTTAATAGCACGCATGCGGTTAGGTCTAATTGCGTGGGATTCAATATTGATTTGCGAATTGCTATCTACTATCATTTTTTTTTTCAAGCATAACCGATAGGTCTAGCTAGACTCTAGCCTATTGAAAAAGGAAAAGTCTACGCGCACGTCAAAATACACATCTGTACGTGCGATGCTATTCGAGATGTGCATGATACGTATCGTGAAGTACATCGCACGCATATCAAAACACGATTTATGCCAGTTACTGATATACGTGTAGGACTCCTCCTTGAATGTGAGCTTAACAAAAACAACATAAATATACACAAATCCTATCTATACGAAAGCACATGAGCGAAGCTAGACGCACCCCACCTTTTACTTAAGTGCGCTCTAACGAGAAATTCAATCTTAAAAAGTTTCAATTCTCTTGCAAAATAACTCTTATACCTTTACTTGCGATTAGTGCACCTCACCATCCGCTTTTTCTCATTTCATGCACCTCACCATCCTTTTTCTACTTTGCAAAATTACTCTTATAAGTTCTAATCTTCTAATGTTTCGAGATATATATATCTTTCACGGTGATGAGTTTCTTTATGGAATATTGAAGAGTAATCACAGATACGACATTATAATAATATGGAAAACATGAAATGAATGTATTTAATGAGAAGGTTGTATACACGTACTTCGTTCACCCAAAATATAAGCTATCTACAAATCACCATGACATCAAGAAAACTCATCATGCGGGTCTAATACGACGGTTACGTTGACGTTGTTGCTCGGTGATGCAAACCGGACGTACTCTTTGTCTAGTTGGATGATGTGTTTGTACATCCGGTTGAGGTTCTTGAGGTAGGCTGGTCTTGCATTGAATCACGTCGAGTAGGTTGATGCTCTTCCTCAGTGCTTCACTCGACTCACCTCTGCTGCGATGCTCCCAAAAATAGGAGGTGGAACCATCCCAAAATACTTGGCTTCTGTATGGGGTTGGGGGAAAGGAACATGAGGTGCGGCATGGTAAACAAGTTCATGAATGAGGCATCTCCACTATATGGCATATTGTAATTATAAGGAGTAGGAGTATATGGACTAGGCATCTATTGAGGCGATGACGGATACATTTGACGATGAGGCATTCCATGGTCCACATATGAAGACGACGACCCGTGTGCGTAAGGATCAAAATGGCAAGGAGGAAGATTCACGATCGGCGGCCTGGGTACAAACATTTGAGGTTACGCAGGGTGTGGACGATGCGGAATGTACCCATGAGAAGAATGAGTTGGTGGGGATGATCGTTGGCTACTCTCGCCAACATCTCTGTTCTACTCGCTCTCGAACGAGATGAACGTCTTTGGAGGAGAACGTCGCTACCCTCTCGCAAAGCAATCTCGCCCGAGTAGATGGACGTGGTCAACGAGGACGTCGGTGCGTTCCCGCACGCCTGCAGTCGTGTTCGTCTTCTTTTCACCTCTATGTTTGCTTCGCCACGATCGTCTTCTTCATCTTCCTATTCATTATCCTCATTTACGTCTTGTTCGACGTCAATTCCGTCATGCGAAAAAGTAGACCTTTGCCTTTCATCTTCGTCTAAAATTTTAATCCTTTCATCAAGCGCGACAAGACCTTGCTCGTACCCATCCTCAATAAACACTCACCTCGGTCGGTGCACCAAGTTACACTCGATATACAAAAATAAGAGCTCAAAGCACGCAATATAAGATATTAGTGTCGAGGAAAATTAAGAGTTAGAAGATTACCGAGTAGTCACGTAACGCCCGTCGTGTCCAATGAATCTCCTAGTGACCAGAAGCGATACCACGTCATGTAGTCTTCATGACCGTGCCCTTCATTAAGTGCCGCCGTGGCAATGGTGTCCCCACGATTTTCCCACATGTGTATGTAGCTTGCGTGAAAAGTTGCCCAATTTTCATGATGATGTCCACGCAATTCGAGGCGGTGCAGTTGGGCGTCGTAAGCACAATTTGGTGGCACCACTTGTACCATGCCGAATTGTCTCATAACCCTTTTCGGTCGATGCCACTCGACTATGTGGAAACAAATAAGGGGACACGTCGAAAGCCAACTACCGTGACCGTTAGTACAGTAATTGGGAAGAGACCCCATGAGTTCAGTATATGGTTGCCATACCACATCATCATCATGCCTTTTGAAAAGGCGCTATCAGTGTTTCGTCCCACGTGGCCGGGACACATGGATAACGTCTTTTGAAAAGGCGTTATCCATGTATCCACGTCGGCAAAAAATGTGGTCCATTGTGATAGCGCGCCTTCGATTAGGCGATATTGCCTAGTTTGACAAAATAAAAAAACTCCTCATTTCCCTCTTTTAAAGTAAATACAATTGTACTTTTGTAAAATTTTCTACTAAACTAACATCATCACACTTCCAAACAGTTCCTCTTCGGACCTACAGAAGATCTTGGGAGATAATTAAACAACAAATCCTAACCAAACTAGTCTCTAATAAATAATAATAATAATAATCGGTGATGAAGATGATATTGAGCTCATTAGGAGCAGAGCACTCATGCATATGAACATAGGTAATTGTTTGCTTCTCAAGTTAGTAATTCTATGAGTAGCACATGGAATTTCCAGTCCTTACTTGGTATAGTCGGGATTTATGTGCTTTGGTTCATATATGATATGTATCTATGTTCTCATCTTGATGTCTATTTCGATAGGATCAAAGCATAAATTAATTTGCTTCCCTATATATGATACTACTTAAAACAACAACTAATCCGATCAAACCCCACCTAATTAGGGCATCTGACCGGCTCAGGTTACCTTAATCCATTGATAATCTAGCAACCTTAACCTTTCCATCAATAAATAATTGAAAATCTATCTTCTTAATTAACAAATATAATTCTTAATCAACCACAATGGATATTTATAAGTAAATTTTAAACCTCGAAGTTCAATTGAATTGATTACATTGTCCTCGAAATTTTCGTAAATTTTTTTCGACAACATCTCCTCTATTTTTAAGCTTACATCGGAAAACCCGGTCTTCAAAAATATTCAACGAAACCTACTCGACTTGGTGGAAATGCAGAAGGACTTACAATCCACCCCATAACAATATATATTGCATTCACAAAAATTATTTATTCATTCTAACCTTATCTCGGACTTTCAAAATCCTTAAACTATCATTACCTTAGCTCATGACATTCCAATCCATCCTAAAACCATTTAACAATTCCAAAGGAGATTCTAATCGCACACAAACCTAAAAACCCATTTATACAATATTTTATATTATAAATAATACATACATAGAGAGAAAGAAAGCGAGCAAGACACCAATAATCGGAAAGCTTTTCCATTCCCTTGTTGCCACTAGAACTTGTCATCATCTAAATATAAAAATTCGATAATGTCAAATAAGTAAATCACACACTATTAAAAGACACCCGTAGTAATCAAATGCATAATAATCCAAGGAATTTAAACGAACAATATAATCCAAGGAATTTAAATACAACCGTGAATCAATCCTGTTTCGGTTATCCGACCACAATCGAGATGATCGACCTCTAAAAGTGGTAAGTAAACGATAATAAGGACTCATACGTGGGGAGAATAACCAAACGAGTCTCGTCCATCTAGACTATAGAAGTATGATCTGGTTCAACGTGATCTCATGATAACCACATGATGAAAAATATCGGTGACTCCGGCTCCTCAAGCATAATATATTTTTTTATAACCACGATATAGAAGACACTATAAGGAGACTCGTAACGCCTTATCCTCTCAAACCATGTATGCATGTACAACTAAAATGCAATATCAAGGATCAATGCAATTTATATAAAAATATAATTATACAATGTAAAGGTTACTATGAGATTTACTTAACCTTACAAACGCGATACTAACGTTCTCTTGCACTCCAGAATCATTAAGCTAATTCACACGATAAGATTCCACAACCACTCCACAATTGTTTTCTAATTAGTTGTTTAAATTAATCCAATCGCGTCCAGAAACCCCTAAAATATTTTCAAAATAAATTATCCGATGCTCGAATTTCATTTTTGATTCAAAATTATTGTTCGGCATCGAAATTACGTTGTCTAGGCTTAAATATAATTTCTTCAATTTATTATATATTTATCATCCAACCTCGACCGAAAACCCCGAAATCTCTTCGGATCATGTCCTCGGATGTTCGGATCCAAATTTTGACTTCAAATTGTGACTCGGAATCGAAAATTAACTTAGGCTAGGTTATAAAATAATTTTTCAAATTTTGGATATTTTTCGGTATCGTAACATGCATTACGAGAAAAATACTTGGTAAAAATCCTCAAGAAAATCCCAAAATTCTTATTTTTCATAAAAATCCTCAATTTCCATTAATGTGTCCAAAAATCCTATTTTCTCTATTTTTTTCTAATTTTTAGGGATTTTTTTTTTAATTTTTCTCATTTTTAACCAAATTTTTTTTAAAAAAAAATTAGGGGGAGGAGAAGGTTTACCCTGAATCGAACCGGTTCGGGGTCATCCCCAACCTCCCACCCATGATGAACTGCTCTGTTAATTATTCTTTTTTTTTTTAATTTTGATCGGGGAGACCAAAACCTCCCCTTCTTCGTCCTCCTCTTTCACTCTTGGTCATCCCCAACCTCTCCCTCCTCTCTCTTCTTTCTTCTCCCTCACCACGCCTCTGCGTTTTCTTCCATTAATTCACTTGATTTTTCTTATTCAATCAACTTGCTTCTCCTCTCTTCTCTATCCTACAACCAACTAACAACACCCAACGCATTGAAATTGAAACTTAAATTTTTCATTAAACTTCCTTCCACCATAACCACTTGTCACCATAGGCCATGGCCCTTCTTCAATTCGAAAAAAAGCGTGACGAGAGGAGAAGATCGAGAGAGACTGTGAGAGACGAGAGATGCGAGCGAGACGAGAGAGACATTGAGAAAGAACGAGAGACAGTGAGGTCGATGAACAAGAGAGATTCACGAGTGGGAAGGGATGTACACCGAAGAAGTGAAGACGTTGCAATAGTGGTTCACACCCCGTTTGATCGATTTCATCTTGATAAACCCCTCGTTTTAATCCCTTTATATACATCCCCACATGCCTCTGTAGCTAATTTGCCATTTTTTTATTTATTTTCATAATTATCTCTTTGATTTTTGTCCAAATCAAGGTTCGAAACTTCGACTTCGTCTACGACTTCGCTCACTTAAAATTCAGAATTAATTCAACGAAGTCAACTTCGACAATGGAAGTTTGACGAAAATTCGACGGTGTACGGAAGTTCACTTTAAATGCTAGAAAACTCAAGTTTCTTCATAAAGATGCTATAAATATACTTAATCATACAACAAGAATGCATAAAAATGACAATACAATTGTTTAAAATAGTTATTTTGCAATAAACACATGATTTGCAACGCGCGTGACATTAATATTTTTTTTTTTTATGATAAATTATGACTTTTTTTGCTATTTGGATGTAAAAGAAGTTAATTTTCAAATTTTATTTTATTTTTGTGTTGCAGGTAGAAATGTTTAGGCAATGGATTTGACATAATGAAGTACTAATAAACAAGTGAAGCAAAGCTGCAGAAGTGAAATGAAGTACATAAGAGCTACATCATTGTTTAACACCGCATACAACGATGCCCTTCCTTGTCGCCCTGATTGTCGTCGTTCCTCGAGTTCTACGTCATTCCTCATCAGCATCGTTTCCATCTTCTTGTCTAGGTGGTTGCATTAATGATTTTGCGAGATCCACTAATTTTCCATGTATAAGCATTTGCATTTCTTCTCTTACAAATTGTTGACAGTTAGAACATTTTTTGATATTTTTAAAACCACTCGCAAGATGTTTTTTCAAACGCGATATTCCTCCAGAGTAGATTACATGTCTACAAAATATGCAGCTAGATTTTTGTTGACCTCCACTGATCATTTTTTTTTTTTTGAGGTCAACCTCAATTGATCCTAATTTCGTACTTCCAAGCATGATCAAGTTGGTTGTGACTTTCCATTTTATATAAATCGAGATCATGGATAAATGTTAACAAACTCAATATTTATTTTGATCATATAAACACTAAAAAAACACAAATTTATGTCCACAAAAAACACAAATAAAAAATCATTTACAGTTTTCTACTATTCATCAAACATTAAAATTACTACACACATCAAAATGCACAATCCAAGGCAAAAAAGAGTTTGATATAGTCAAGTATTTATAAACAAGTGAAGCATAAGTGAAAATCAAAGTTCGAATGATCTGTTTAGTCATTAAAACAATTGGACAATGAGTATCCACCATTAAGCACACAAGAGACAAGAGTTACATCACTTTTCAACACCACATAGAATGACGTCTTTCCTCGTCGCCATCGTTGCTTGAGTTTCAGTTGAAGTATTGATTTTGAATGTAATTACAATATTGATTCCAAGTCATCATAGTGTAAAAGAAAGACTTGTAATCAATGATGAATTACTCATATGCTTCATTATCAATATTCATTAATAGTCCGAGTCTTGGGTAGGCTACATTGTAACGACCCAAAATTTCTAACTGTGTTTACGTCTTTACACAGGCTCAACGACCTGTACTGTGGGACCCACACCGTGATATGTTCGTTTACCGAGGCAATGGTCGATGTACATTTTATATTTGTGTGTTGTATGCCTAGTGTACTGTATATGTGCAGACTACTAAGTCAATTTTACGGGTATGCAGATACCGAGACGAGCGGGGACGCACCTCGTGTTCCGTGCCAACGTGGGCCCGAAGTAGTAGCTCGTGGGGTAAGATTAATTAATTTACATTAAATGTAATTTAATGATTGGTTTAATAAGTGGCTATAGTGGTTTTAATGTGGTCACATTAAATCAATATGCAATGGCCTATAGTTTGCAAAATAAAACAAGATGCATTTGATTTGCCTCGAGATACGCATTTCGCGAGACTCGAGAAATATGTGGTCAAACATATAAAGCGGTGGAAAAAAATGATAATTATTGGTTTTGCCTCGAGATTCGTGTTGCACGAATCTCGAGGACATCACATACTTAACTTCCACCTTATCCCATTTGGTCTCTACCTCACACAGTGGAGAGAGGAGGAAGAAACCTGGAGAGAAGAAGAAGAAAAAAGGAAAGGGACCGAGAGGGAGAGAGAGACCGAGCTTGAAGAACACAATGTGAGTTGCCTTTCGTTGTTGTTGTGGTTGTTTGTGTTGTCGGTTGTTGTGGGTGTCGTGGCCATGGAGGTTCGGCCTCCATGGCCGAGATAGGTGGGGGAGATGGCAAGGGTGTCTCCCCTGCCATCAAAAACCAGTTGGGGTTGGAGTTGGGAGCCAACCCCAAAGCCTCAAGTGAAAAAAAAAAAAAATAAAAAATGAAACAAAGCCGAAGCTCTGTTTCGCGAGAGGAAGAAGATGGGGGCTACCCCATGTGGGCCGGGCCGACCTGACCCGAGGGGAGCGGGTCAGACCAACTCGGGTCCGGCTGGACCGGGTCGGGCTAACCGGACCCACCCCAATAAAAAAATATTTATTAAATTATTTAATTACATTAAACTGATTTTTAATAAAATAAATTCCAGAAAATAGATAAAAGTATGGAAAAAATTCAGGAAAATTTCGTAAAAATAAGGAAAAATATATTTGTGACCCAAATCAATGGAAATTCGATATTTCCATAAAAAGTGAAGAACTCGGAAGTTGGTTGAGACGTTATACGGGGGGTTTTACCTTGAAAAGCGCGAAATGAGCCGATTGGCCGAAAATAATAAAATGGTCGATTTAGTCTCGACTTCGATTTAGCCTAAAATGTTCTATTATTAAATGTTAGGGAACTAAGTGGAGAACTCAGGCGTTTGGGCACGCAGTAAGAATTTGTCGAGGGATCGGATAGACTAGGACAAGCGTGTGACTTGTAAGTACAACTGTGAGAATTTTATATTTCATTTCATTCTCTTATTGATTTATTGGTCTATTGGTAGACAGTACTACTTGAACTCGCACATCATGTTGTTCTTGTATCTATCCATGGATGAATATTGTGACATGATGCATTGTGACTTGTTTCTTTGCCTCTAATTCCTACACTTGTTGTCATTCTTGAACAAAATTGATAAAAAGCATGCTAATGGAATAATGTGGATTTACTTGGACTTGTCTTTGATTTTCTTTGGGCTTTGTAGCATAACTTATCTTGGTATCCTAGAATTTTGGAATTATTTGTCTTTGAAATATAAGTAGGGATTATCTAGTGTCCATTGCACGAGAGATGCGCGGTTCACGGGGACATGGGTCTACCGGGATTCCACACTCACCACTACACTTGCGCGACACACGAGGTATGGGACTCGGGATGGTCGGCAAGCATGAGATTGATGTTGGAAAGCGTAGAGCGCAGCTCCGCTATTTGTGTGAGATATGTTGAGCGCAACTCCATATAGTAGTGGGAAAGGTTAGGTGATAGTTCTCACCGCCGACCGGACGTAGATCATCTCGACTTAGCCTGTGTATGTTTCTACATCTTTAACTGTGGTATTTACTTGCATTACTTGTTTCAGCAATTTATTTCGCTACTTTATGCTTTTAAATATCATTCGTTTCTTATGGAAATGTGGCATATAATTCTCCAGTTAGTACTTAAATATCACTATACTCACCGTCTAGTTTGTGACGGTGGGTGTAGGTCCGTCGAGCAGCAGCAGACCAGAGAAGGAGAAGATCGGCGACTTCCTCTGAGTAGTTCGACGACTCTCCTCACTCATTTTGTATGTCTCGACTTTTGTTGTATTATTATTGTTTATGTCATTTTGGGTTGTACATTGAGTTGAGTGAATAGTTTCATATATATACATGCATGTGATGCTTTGTATTTTCTTGGTTTTTCACACTTATGAATTTTGACTCATAATAGCTTCTGCATAATCTTTAACCTACATGAAAATTAGAATATAGATCAATACATGACTTCAGAGAAAGATAGGGACGAAAGGCTGACTAATACGTAATTAAGTCTTAGGTGATGTGAATTAAGGCTTGATTACGGGATTAGGCCGGACGGTGCCTTGTTTAATAGTTGGGGTCGTCACATGCATGCTCTAAATTACTGTCTCTCAGGGTTTGTGTAACATGAAAATGAGTGCATCGAATGGTCGTTTGAAATAAGATTTTCATAACTTTGTCCCATTGGCATTTCCCATCCAGTTGGTTGCACATTATTATATGAATAATGGGGGGCGCTTCCACTGGCACTATTATAACGTGCTGCATTAAATGAATTCGTATGGGAGTCACTCGACTCATTCCTTCCAAAAAGCATGTTACCAATCCCACCACATCCTTGTTCCATTGGCATTTCTCATCCAGTTGGTCGCACATAATTATATGAATAATCTGGGACGCTTTGACCATGATAAGTTGATGCAAGAAATGCATTCCTATGAGAGTCACTTGCTTCCAAAGCTCATGTCACCAATCCTACTTGTCAAAGAATCAACATCGAGGCTTTTCGAGGTAAGGCTTTCCGAGGTGTATGCATATCTACATTTTTTATGTGAATATATTTTCGCCGTCCTTGGGTTCCAATCTGAATTACGTAAACCATGATTTGAATCTTGAGTAATATTAACGAATCGGTTCTCTACGGAAAATGCACTCATTTGTCTTTAGCTTGGAGAGTAGGCTTGTCCTTGATGATAGGTTTGCTCCACCTCCACCATCACTCTTGTTGTGATCATCGTCGCCACCATCACTATTGTCTTTGCTACCACCCACATTATCATCGTCGCCGCTTACCATCATCATCATCATCTCCAAGTTTTGTCTCGTCATTTGTATTATAACGAGGTTGGTTTGCTTGCGTTGCAAACATCATCACTCTTACTAATTGAAGTGATTTATAAACCTCTAGCATTCGCTGCATCCTGATCTTCCATGAATTTATCCACATTAACACCCATTTCTGATGCTATGGATGTATTTGGTCTACCCTATGGCTTATCCATCAAAGGTTGACCTGCTTCCTTAACCCATACAAAGGATTTTCATCCCCTTATTCGAATAAGATATTAGTTAAACCAATTGGTCACTTGGTTTGGTTAACTCCACATCATATCTGACATTCTTAACACGAAGCCTCATGTTATAATGTACAAATACAAGCTTTCAGAGCATTTCAAGACCTAACTGGTTGCGTTGTTTGGTGTGAATTAATCCAAACGTACTCGAGTTTCGCTCACATCCAGAAGAAGAAGCAATTTGTGATAAGATCTTGACTGTAATGATTTTCAGATTAGGAGCTGAGCTCTCATATAAATTCCACCATTCAGCTGCAAAATATTATAAAATACAATAAATAAATGGTTGCAAAGTTAAAAAATATGACATAAGAAATATAATACTTAATTTACCCGGATGTGTGATTTCTCGACCATTTTGAGCTGCTGATAAGCCAAATGATCCCATTGTGTCACGAAAAAATTAAGCTATATTCGAAGTGCAATATTTTTAATTGTATCGAGTAGAATTGTCAGTTAACACATCCAATTTGAGATATCATATAACTTACTTCATTTAAAGCAGCTGATTGTTGTTGTCCACTAGGTATTAAAGTACTAATCACTTTATTCAACGCTTCTTGTAACTATGGATTCATAGCTACTTCGTGCTTATATTGGTACATCGGGTTCAAAAAGAATGTTGCACATAAAAAGAATATCATTCAAGTGTATTACATTTGTCATATTTTAAATCTAATAATTAGGAATTAATCATTAGAATTACCAGCTTCATGAAGCGAATGACAAAGTCGAGTAGTCCATTTTTCATCAACAATCTTCATAATCCATTTGTACGATCGAGAAAGCTGCTTTGATTGATTCTCTCATCAACCTGATAGCTTCGTATATAGACCCCATTGTAGGCTTCTTATCTCCATCTACCAGTTTCAACACTTTAGCTATAGGCTCGATCGACTGTGCAATACGCCTAACATCATCCCAAAACTTTGAACTAGCCACAAAATCCTCAATTTGTTTTGCTTGGGCGGTTCTATTGTGCTTATAATTTGCCCACTCTTTTGAAGCAAACATTTCTTTTAAACCTTGTTTTTTCTCCAGTAAGCTTGTCAAAGCAATGTAATTTGTAGCAAATCAAGTCAATCCAGGTCGAATAATATCACCACCGCATTTTTCTCTCATCAATGCCAAGACCCAATGATGATTGTAGATATAGTTTGTGATTTGGCAAGCTTATTCCACAACGACTTGCACAGTTCTATGCTTCCCTATATCTTTCAACATCAAATCAATACAATGTGCAGCACATGGTGTCCAAAACAAATTATATTTTTTCATCATTTTTTCTCCAGCTTTCTTAAATGCAGATCCGTTGTCAATAACAATTTGGACAACATTCTCTTTCCGGACTTCCTTCACGACAGTCTTCATCAACTCATAAATAAATCTTACATCTTTTCTTTTATCTAATACATCATCGACTTATGCAAAATCGTCCTTCCATCACAATATATCATGAAATTTATGATCGACATCCGCGCTGGCCCTGTCCAACAATCACACATGATAGTCACACCATAATATGACCAATTTATTTTCAATTAATCAATATAACTTTGCAGTTCATTATATTCATCGTCAAGACGACCATGCATGAGCTCGTATCCTAAAGGTCCTTTGAATCCAAGACCAGACTTTGTTGTCTCTTCTATAGCTGATTGATGATATGGATTATCATTAGCAACATTTGCTGGGATGTTTCCATAATAGAAAAACTTTGAAATGACCATATTCAATTTTTTCTTTATACTCCCGCTTGACCATGTTTCCTTTAACCTCTTTTGAGTAGAATTTGGTTTTCTGAGCATGTCAATATCTAAAGCGGGGCCCGGTGCCGTGTACTCGCTTGAATGTGTCACAACAATGTGTTGATTGCATGCGCCCCCAATATTAGAAGTTTCGAAACACGTACACTTCTAGCACGATTGAAAACGATGGACCACGACCATGAGAGCTACCCCAACATTGGAACTGATACAACTTGTGTGAGCTACCCCCTTCTTCATATGATGAATCGCGTGGTTGTCTCATCATATTAAACCGATATTGTTCTTTTGTTTCCCATCAATCCACCTTAGAGTTTCTTTCAGCCAATCTATGTTGTGCTCTTTCAAAGTCCGTTATAAAATCTGGAGGATATTCAATATCCTTATCTTCGTGTCTATCATCCTCAAATTGTTTAGGTGGTAGCATCAATACTTCCGTAAATGCTTGATGCCTTCTTTCTTTTTCCGCTTGCACTCTAATTTCCCATATATAAGAATTTTCATCTCTTCTCTTAAAGCTGGTGGGCAATTAGAACATTTTTGACATTTTTATTACCACCCGTAAGATGTTGTTTCACACGCGATATTCCTCCCGATTGATTTACATGTCCACAAAACTTGCAGCGAGTTTTTTGTCGACTTCCATCAACCAAATCTACGTAATTCCAAGCTGGATCTAGATTTCTTTGAGGTGCTGCCATTCTAATCGAGATCATAGATAAATATTAAACATTATCTTCGAAACTATATTTATACAAGATCATGTTCATACATTTTTTTAACCTAAGATGAGGTGATAAAAATAAGTAACTTAACAATTTAACATAAAAAAACTCTTAAGTCCATGGGCCTAAATGCTTTATGTGACTATAAGTCTATAACTCAAAAAAAAATGTCACTGATTTTTAGACCAATTTATACAAAAAATGTCACAAGTGACAAGTCCATACGCTTCTTATTTCAAAAAAAAAAACAAATAAAATGAAAGAAAAAATCTTAAGTTCAATAATGCATAGATAAGAATCACAAAAGTATAATTATAAATCAAAGTTCCTTAAACAAATTATAAATCAAAGACTAATCTTTTGACCAATTTATATTAAAAAAACACACACACAGTTTCTACTAAAGCATTTTCAAAATTCTCAAACTTGATTAACCACTCAGATTTATAAACACAAATCAAAATAACAAAATACACAATCCAAGACACTTAAAAATTTAGTCTAGTGTACATACATGTGTAGTATAGACAATGAAGTCACAATACAAAGCCCTTTAGCTAAGGTCCCAATTCCCAAATAAAATGCCCGTAAAGCCCAAGTCAAGGCCCACAGTGCCCTAACACAAATATTCTTCAGTTCTTCTTCGGCGGTTGGCCTTCACAGACACCAGAACCAGAGTCGACCTCTCATTCAGTTATTCTTCTTCGTTCCTCCCTGCTCCACCTGTCCGAGACTCCTCCGAGCCCACTCTCTCTCCTCTTCACCTTCTTCATTGTTGCTCTCTCTCTCTCTCTCTCTCTCTCTCTCTCTCGTAGCTCTCACTCTCGTCTCTTCTTCAGATCTTCTCCTTCGTCTGACTTATCTCCCCAATCCCCTATCCGAGCGCTCACTTTCGTCTCCCTCTTATTCGTCGATCTCTCTGTTAGTTAGCTCTCTCTTATCTCTTCTTTTTCTTCATCGTCTTTTCTCTCCTCTTCTATGTCTAGTGAGCCTACTCTCAAAATCCAAAAAACCTGTGACGACCCCTTCTCCAAATAAGGGCACCGCCCGGCCTAATCCCTAATTAAGTCATAATCTCCCATACAAGACATAACAAGGAACTAGTCAGCCTTATTTAAACACCTAAAAACCTACCAATTATCCATTATTAAAAACACGATACCACCTACAGTCAACTAGATAGTTCAAATACCTAACGAATCAGAGTAAATTTCAATTTTTCAAACTAACAAGTTATTCAGCGGGAGTCTTCTTAAGTTACTGGTGGAAATTATAACATGAGGCCTAACCTATTGTGGAAAAACCAGGAAATAGATATCACATGCATATATAAAACAAAAATGACGATTTATACAACATGTGTATGGTCAGGGTTCCTATTACTCAACCCAAAAGTAAAGTATCAAGTACATAGAAAATGTAATACAAAAGAATGCAAAACCTACAAAATATGTCGTAGCAGTCCTCCACCGGCTCAGAGGTAATCGCCAATCTTCTCCTTGCCCGGTCTGCTACTCGATTGATCTGCACCCACCGTCACAAACTAAACGGTGAGTACATGAAATTATTTAAGTAATACTGAGAGACATTTATCCACATTCCCAAACATGCAACAAGTATCAAGTGGCATAATCAACATAGCAACTATGATGAAGAAAACATCATGCAAAAAGATACTTGAGGTAAACAAATGTGAAACAAACTCAAGGTTAAGTATTAATGGTTTAAGGTCGGTCGGCCGTGATCTTCATCACATCAGCCTTTCCACTACAGACGGAGTTATGCTCTACATCATAATTTAAAAAGGTCGTACTTACGATTACGCCTTTTCTATTCCAAATGAATTAGTCGTCACCGGAATGTATACTTGCCAGCACCCTCGAGTTTTAAAACTCGTCATGCTCACCCAAGTTATTCTTGCGCCAACAAACCCCGAAGCCGGTTACCCCGTCCGAGGCACGTTACCCCGTGTGTCATGCAGGTAGCGGAGAAATCCCGACATCCCAGAAAGTCTAGTGACCACCGTATGAAAGCTGAATTTCTATTATCATCATTAAATGACCCTAAACGCAAAAACTACTTTCTTTTCCAAAGATAACGCGGTATTGGAATCCAAACAATACGATTGCATACTAATGCACAAATAGCAAGATTTGCAACAACAAAAAAACTAACTTAATACATGCTATGTCATGGACTACCAAACAAGAACAATCAAAATAACAAAGGACATGATTTGGAGTCAATGATACTATAATGATCAACGAAGTATGCCATATGCAACCCCATAAGCTGAGAAATAGAACAAGTCATAGCATATAGATTTCAAAGGCAATTCAGTCAAAATAGTTGAAAACGAACAACTAAATGGAATGAAATGTAAAGCAATGTCTCACTCAGTTTACTTACAATTCACACGTTTGTCCTAGCCTAGTCGATCCTTCGACACTCGGAAACGCGTGCCCATATTCCTGCGTTATCCTTTTGAGTTCCCTAACATTTTACAAGTTATCAATTTAGATTCAATATTAATTATGTAAAATTCTTAAATTGGTCGAAATCGAATTCGAGACCAATTTGCCAATTTCGCGCTTTTCGAGATAAAAAAAACCCCGTCAAAGTCTCGTCCGAAATTTCACATATTTTATTTTTCTTAGAAATTTATCAATTTATATTTATTTTGTCGAAATATACTTTTTCAAAATTTTACCTAATTTTTTTGGAATTTTCCCAATTTTTCCAGTATTTCTTTTCTATTTTCTCACATTTTCTGTTGTTTTTTTTATTTATTTATTTGGGTCGGGTCGACCCAACGGACCCGACCCTGGCCAGGGCCCTGGGCCTGGCTCGCCCCATGGGTCGATGCACGCGCGCAAGTGTGCATCTTCTCCAACGGACCAGGGACAAAGTCCCTGGTTCGGTTGGAGATTTTTTTTCTTTAGGATTTGGGGTTGGCTCCCAACTCCAACCCCAACTGGAGTCGATGGCCGGGGAGACACCCCCGCCATCTCCCTCCTCACACCTCTTGGGCCTCCATGGCCGAACCTTCCATGGCCAAACCTTCATGGCCACGACAACAACAACGACACAACCAACAACGACAATCAACTCACCTTGATCGCCTCTTCGGTCTCTGTCTCTCTTTCTCTCTCCCTTTTCTCCTTCTTCCTCTCCTCTCTTCGATTTCTTATTCTTCTCTGTCAATTTTTTTTTAAATGATATAGAGATTGACTAATGGTGGTTACTTGACTTTATATATGGTTTAGGATGGTTTGCATGTGAACCACTCATCACAAACCACACGCGTATCTCGAGACACATCTTGTGGTCTTCAACACCACACTTATCCCTTGTGTCACATGTAAGTGACTCTAAACATGGACACACAAGTCTAGAGATGATGGTTTGTGTATCTCAATGTATATCTAGTGAGGCTCATTTAATTTCTCTACTTTAGGTCCATTTACTATATATGTATATGTATTTAAGATGTGGTGTTTGTGCCCAATTTTCATTAATTTATTAAGCTTACCCCACGAGCTGCTACCTCGGGCCCACGTCGACACGTAATACGAGGTAAGTCTTCCCTTGTCTCGGTATCCGCATACCCGTAGATTGACTTAGTAGTCTACACATATACAATACACTAGGCATAGAACACCCAAATATAACATTTACCTCGGTCCACCGTGCCTCGGTAGTGACACGTATCTCGCTGCGGGTCCCACGTCACGGGTCATTTGGTCCTGATCAACGAATTAAACGTGTATTAATTATTTGGGCCGTGACAAAACCCTAGTTCTTGCCTCTTCAGTCTTCACATGGGGGTTTCTAAGAAGAAGAGAATAAGTGTGACTGAGTGAATGAAGATGCGAGAGCCTGCCTTGTTAGGTCATTTAAAGTTCTGAGCAAAGCTGATGAAGATGTCAAATTGGAGAGAAGCACGTCACGGACTCACAGCTCAACTAGGTACGTTTCCAGTTTTTTTGATTCCTTGTAGGGGCAACTTCGACATTTTAGTTGAAGTGGCCCCAACTTTGCCGAAGCAATGCATTTCTTCTTCACGATTCATCAGCTTCGACCGAAGCTTTCGAACTTCGGTCGAAGTTCACCGAAGTTGAACCGAAGTTATGCATTTTTCTGTTTGTCTTCTAAATTCGATTCGCTCACCTGCACATCGACAAACTTCGCACGAAGTTCGGTGAAGTTTGTCGATATTTTAAACCTTGGTCCAAATTAAACCCCGAAAAATACCCCAATTCCGCTAAAAATTGAAGAATTTACCAAACTAATCCAAAACTCCCAAACAATTAGTCTTCGTAGGAATATCGAGGCGTGGGGCCCACGTTGGCTCATTAAGTCCACTTAAACTTGAAAATTCAAGTGTTTATACTTAAACCAATTATTCGTCGTGAAATTCGAAACTAATGTTTATGTCAATATTTTGACTATCTTGGCACCCGTCTCGACACGTATCTCGAGACAAAACCGCGCGAAAACATCGAATTCACTCAATCGACTAGAATTTTGCAAAACAACATAGTATATAGTATACAAAACTAGGCAGACATCATCGAATAATAAAATTAATTATAAATCTCAATTTCACCGATATTTAACTCCCGACTCGCGGCCAAAACCTTAATTAGTCTCCATTAATCCCTAATTAACCATAATTACCAGTTTAAAAATTTCGAGATTTGACAATTTTCCCAACTAATATGAATTTCGTCCTTGAAATTAAAATTGAACCAAATTTAATTGAACTAAAAGAAATCCGAAAAATAATATGCCATGTACGCCTCTCGTTCCCATGTTAGCTCTTCATACAACACGTCACTCAGCAATTCAAACTGATTCCATTTTTTGTATGACACGACTCATGTTCCTCCCGTCTGAGCATAGACATATGAAATACATTATCAACTCCGATTAATTGAGGCGGTATTACATATCCATACACCATCTTCCTAATCCGTTTCATAATCTCGAATGGTCCTACAAATCTCGGAGAGAGCTTTCCTTTCAGTCCAAACCTATAATATCTTTGCGAGGGAGGCTTTCAAATACACACAATCTCCTTCACTATATATCACAAACCGGTAATATAGATCATAATAACTTTTGTATCTTTTCTAAACCGTTTTCAATCTTAGACGAATCTGCTGCACAACCTCGGTGTGATCTCCAACCATCTGTGACCCCAACAACTCCACTAAATCCTCTGGTTCAACCCAACTGGCAGGAGAATGAAAAGGTCTCCCATACCATGCCTAAAACAGAATCATTTCAATACACGATTAACAACAATTATTATAAAAAACTCACACAAAGATACGTATTATTCCCATGAACCTTCAAATCCCAATACACAAGTCCTAAGCATGTCCTCCAACATATAGATAAACATTTCAGTCTGACCATCCACTCGTTGATGAAATACAGTACTGAAATGTAACTGAGTGTTGAGATGTTCCTGAATGCTCTGCCATAACCCCGATGTGTACTGAGCATCACGATCAAAAATTATCATCAGCGACACTCCAAACAAGCGAGCCACCTCTTGTCTACACAACAAGCTCGGCTGTGTAAAGGTATCCGAAATGTATATAGGTAGAAAATGAGCAGACTTCGTTAGTCCATCAACAATATTCCAGACCGTATCATGTTTCCCCTAAGAAGTAGGCAGATCAATAACAAATTCCATCATAATATGTTTCTTTTTTCATTACGATATGGAAAGTGGTTGCAACTTTTCTCCAGGCTTCTGCCTATCGGCCTTAACCTATTGGTAAATTTCACATTTCCTCACAAAGTCACCCACATCAGCTTTCATCCCTGGTCACCATTTCAATCGCATCATATCATTACACATTCTGGTTCTGCCTGGATGAATGTTATATCTCGAACTATGAGATTCTCTTAATATCTCATCCCAAATCTCAGTCATCGATGGAACTCACAGTCTGCCTCTAAGCCTCAAACTCTAATCCGTAAACTCAACCGAATCTGGATTATTATTATCATCAACAAACCCCTTAAACTTTTCATAATCCACATCACGTTCTTGGCACTCTATCACTTCCTGAATAGATACTAGTAGTATTCTATGCTTGAGCACAAATTAGTTCATCATCGGCATCGAGTCTCCGACAAAGTCATAATGATGATTTTTTGAAGAAGTCATACTCATAAGTCAATCGACTAGTTGCACACAACATTTCGGCACTTCTTATGCTCGACGTTAGCAACAACGTTAGCTTTACCCAAATGGTATTCAAGACTAAAATGAAAGTCTTTCAAATGTTCAATCATCGTCATTGTCTCATACTCAATTCATTTGAGAGAACAAATGATTCAAACTCTTATGATTTGAAAATAGCGTAAAACTTTCCCCATATAAATAGTGTTTCCACAAACTTTCAAAGCAAACATAATCGCCGCTAATCTAAAATCATGAACAAAATAAATTTTCACGTGAATTGTTAATTACCGAAAAACCTAAGTAATCACATTGACATTCAACATAAACACACAACCTAATCCTGTTTTCGATGTATCAGTATAAACTGTAAGACCTTTCTAAGATTCAGGCAATACAAGAAATGGTGCTGAAGTCAAACACTTCTTCAATTCCCAAAATGCAGCATCGTATTCCTTTAACCAAAAAAATAGAACATTCTTCTGAGTTAATTTCGTAATTGACGCAGCTATCTTAGAAAAATCTTTTACAAATCGACGATAATAGCCAGCCAAACCCAGAAAACTTTGTATCTCCGTCATTGTGGTAAGTTTCAGCTAACCAATGATAATTTCAATTTTGGCTGGATCTACTAATATTACCTCCGTACTAACCACATGACCCAAAAACTTCACCTTAGACAACCAAAACTCGCATTTGCTAATCTTAGCATACAGACTATGATTTCCCAAAGTTTATAGAATAACTCGAGATGTCGTTCATGATCCTCGCGAGTCTTAGAATATATCTTGATATCATTAATGAAAACTATCACAAAGTGACCTAGATTCGACCTCAACACTCTTCACATCAAAACCATAAACATCATCGAAGCATTAGTCAACCTAAACAATTTCACAACAAACTCAAAGTAACCATATTTGGTATTAAACGCAGATCTTCTACCTATCATCATCCCGAGATTTCAACGATAGTAAGCATAACAAAAATCAATCTTAGAAAAGGATTTGATTTTGTTCATTGATCAAATAAATAATCAATTATAAGCAATTGATATTTATTCCGAATAGTGATATGTTCAACTTTCTATAATCAATGCTATGCCTCAAAACTCGCCATCCTTCTTTTTCACAAAAGGACTCGGTGCGTCCCATAACGACTTACTTCGGTTAATAAACCCTTTATCCAACAACTCCTTCAACTATTTATGCAACTCTTGCAATTCCTTCGATGCCATCTATTATCAACAACAATAAACTCCAAAGTATTTCCAACACAAAGAGATCAATGGTCATCTTCTGTCTCGAAGATCTCAACAACACATTTCTCATAAATAAAGTAAGGATCCACCTTTTCCCCAACTACGGTATTGAGTACAAGATGAATAGGGGCTCACACCGGAGTTAACCATAATTTATTCACTACACGACTACAAACTAAAATCAAACCTTCAATAAGATTAAGATTTGTACTTGAATCTCATTCAGTCACCTCCCGAACACATTCTTTGATATGTTGTTAATTATGTGACACACAAAACAATGCTTTTAAAAGTTATGGTCACGTATTCTTGTCATGTACTTTCTTTCCATACCCAAAACACTTAATTGCATCGAATTTCGAGGACAATTTCGGTGATGTGACCTTATTTTTCACACCTAAAACATTTAAATATAGGTTTACTACTAACAAAAAATTCCTAACTAGTTGTCGATCGCGATTAGAGGCCCGTCCCCCGAGATCCTCGACCCTTACCTTCACTTCTCTCGCAATTAAGGTGTATCTTTTCGACTGAAGGTTGAAAAATCTGTGATCAAGTCTACCTTGAACCTATTGACTTCAACTCGGATGGTCTACTTTGGTTATACTCGGAAAACAATTACGACGTACATATGATGGGATGACAAATATCGTAGGCGAGAATGATGGTTCTCCACTCTTCTCTTTCTTTCGAGACTTTGGGTCAAAACTGAAAGAATTTTTTTTATCTACAAAATCCAAGTCTTGTCCTGACTCCACGACGCCATGATATCGTCATGATTCGCGTTAAAAATCTCGTGTAGTCACATAAGTATTGTTCCTATCTCGAACCTCTCACGAGTGTTCGGTTTAATCCTCGATATAACAAGACAAAACTCTTTCTACTCTTCCTCCCATGACATTCCACTATCCACGAATGAATCGGTCTGAATAGGAACTTCCGAGCCACATGAACCACATGTGCACGAGCCACTACTTGTGCTCGTACAATCTTCATCGACTCAACCATCGGCCCTACCATGTTTTGAAACATATTTAGATCCGAAATTGCAGATCCCTATTATCCTCACCGGATCCGTAACCCACTCTTGTCGTCCACTTATAATTTTCCGCAACAAAAATTGCAAGAAAAGTGATTGACAAGCCCGTATCCATCGATATCTCGATAATATAAAACACAAATAACACAATCATAAAGTTTTTAAACTTTTTAACTCCGTTCCATCACGTTACTTCCAAACTAATCACTCACTAAACCTCAAATAACAAGGTTCTTTTAGAATCGAAGGCTCTAATACCAACGTTGTAAAACCCCACCTAATTAAGGCATCGGCCATCGACCTAGATTATCTTAATCTACGATAATCTAGCAGTCTTAACCTTTCCATCAATAAATAATTAAAAACCTATCTTCTTAATTACCAAATATAATTCTTAATCAACCATAATGGATATTTATAAGTAAATCTTAAACCTCGAAGTTCAATTGAATTGATTACATTATCCTTAGAATTTTTGTAAATTTTTTCAACATCTCTATTTTTAAACCTACACCGAAAACTCGGCCTTAAAAAAATCTTCAATAAAACTGCTTTCGACTTGGTGGAAATCTTTGAAGGACTCACAATCCACCCTATAACAATATATATTGCATTCACAAAAATTATTTATTCATTCTAACCTATCTCAAACTTTCAAAATCCTTAAACTATCATTACCTTAGCTTCGCAGCATTCCAATCCATCCTAAAACCATTATAACAATTTCAAAGGATATCCTAATCACACATGAACCCAAAAACCCATTTATACAATATTTTATATTAAAAATAATACATACATAGAGAAAGAAACTGAGCAAGTCAGCAATAATCAGAAAGCTTTTCCTTTCCCTTGTCGCCGCTAGAACTGTCATTACCTAATTATAAAAATTCGATAATGTCAAATAAGTAAATCCCACACTATCCAATATATCTATAGTAATCAAATGCATAATAATCCAAGAAACTTAAACGAACAATATAATCCAAGGAATTTAAATACAACCGTGAATCCAACCCGTTTCTGTTATCCGACCACAATCAGATGACCGATCTCCAAAAGTGGTAAGTAAACAGTAATAAGGAATCATGCGCGGGGAGAATAACCAAACGAGTTTTGTCCTTTTAGAATCTAGGAGTATGATCTGGTTCAACGTGAGATCTCATGATAACCACGTGATGCAAAGTATTAGTGACTCCAGCCCCTCAAGCATAATATAGTGTTTTATAACCCCGATATAGAAGACACTATAAGGAGACTCGTAACACCTTATCTTCCCAAACCGTGTATGCATGTACAACAAAAATGCAATATTAAGGATCAATACAATTTATACGTACAAAAATATAATCATACAATGTACAGGTTACTATGGGATTTACTTAACCTTACAAACGCGATACCAACGTTCTCTTGCGCTCTGAATCAGTAAGCTAATCTACACGAGCTTCCAATTATGGTCCTACAATTCATTTATAATTTCGATAAGATTCCACAACCACTCCACAATTGTTTTCCAATTAGTTGTTTAAATTAATCCAATCGCGTCCCGAAAGCCCTAAAATATTTTCAAAATAAATTATCTGATGCCCAGATTTCATTTTCAATTCAAAATTATTGTTCAGCATCGAAAATTACGTTGTCTAGGCTTAAATATAATTTTTTAATTTATTATATATTTATCAGTCCAACCTCGACTAGAAAACCCCAAAATCTCTCTCGAATCATGTCATCGGATGTTCGGATCCCAATTTTGACTGTTAGAGTAAATCATTGAGTTGGGTGTAGTGTGAATCTCGAGGTGTATCCTCTGTTGTAATAGGGTGTAAGTGATGTTTGTGTGTGAGTAATGTGTTTGCATTTGAACGGTTGTGATGTAAACAAATGGATGGTTGAGATGTATTGTTCAGTTTGATATATAAATGAAAATGACATAACACTTGTGAGTTTTACAAGGTTCTGTTTCGTCTCTCTCTCTGGTTGTGTTGTGTCTCTCTGGTTTGGAGTTCATTTTCAATGAAGCTCTCTGTGGACTTCAACATGGTATCAGAGCGGTGAACAGCTAACGCTGTAGATCAAGAGGGAAAAGTCAGATCTCTGGTGTTTGGTGGTGGTAGTGACGATTCGGTTTCACTGCTGGTGAGATTGAAGAGAGTTTCGGGAAAACCGAGAAGAAGATCGTGTGCTCTTGTTCTCTGGGTATAGATATGGTAAAGAAATAACCAGATCTGAACAAGAAATCGCAAGATCTGGTACAGAAAGAGCGAGATCTGAAAGAGAAATCGCAAGAACATTACTCCTCTCTGCTTCTCTGCGTTGCGTCAATGGCTAGCACGGGAAGCGCCGCGAACGAGCAGGTCGACTACGTGTTCAAGACGGTGTTGATCGGAGACTCTGCGGTGGGGTTGTAGTTGTAAGATCTAGTCTTAAAACAACTAGATCTGGAAGAGAATCATCAGATCTGGAGTTACAGTTGTAAGATCTAGTGTTAACACAACTAGATCTGGAAAATAGTCCGTGGGATCTTGAAGAAAAGGCACGGGAACTAGAAGAATCATCGATCTGGTGTGAATGGCGAACAAATCTGGAGTCCTGGAACAAGGCTCTCCATCATCAGGGTTTGTATCAGGCGGTATCTCAGGTTTGAGTTCTGGTACTCCATTTGGTAATTCGTTGAGTCAATTTGTCACTATAAAACTTGATGGAACAAATTTTCTTTTGTGGAAATCTATTGTGGTTCCGGCTATCCAAGGATTTGATCTTGATGGTCATCTTTTTGGAACCTTGGAAATTCCAGATAAATTCTTGACTGATGGATTACCAAATCCAGAGTACAAGATATGGTTCAGTAGAGATCGATTTTTGTTAGGATGGTTGATAAATGCCATGATGCCTGATACTGCAATGCAGATTATTGGAAATACACCGAAACAGACAGCAAATGAGTTGTGGCGAGAAATAGAAACATATTATGGCTCTAATAATAGAGTTCATGTTCAATCTCTCAAGAAAGCACTCCATACAACTCGTAAGGGTGCTATGAAAATGAGAGAGTATTTGTCTAAGATGAAGTGTATTTCTGATAATCTGGCCATTGCAGGATCAGTGGTGAGCACAGATGATTTGATTTCAAGTGTACTAATTGGTTTAGACAGGGAATATCTGCCTATTACTACCTTCTTGCAAGGAAGGTGTGACTTGCAGTGGCAAGAACTCTACTCTACACTGATAGGGTTTGAAGAAACCCTGGATCAGTATAATGTGATTCAAGATGTAAATGCATTAGTGTTACAGATTCTCCATCTGCAAATGCTGCTGAGATTAAAAATAGTAGCTCCAAAATGAATGTTCAGAATTGGAATTCCAATGGGAATAGAACAAATGGTGGCTCCAGAGGTCGTGGTGCTGGAAGGTTTCGAGGCCGAGGAGGTTTTAAATCCTCCAAAGAAGAAACAGTAAACCCACATGTCAAATCTGTGGGAAGTTTGGACATTCAGCAGCTGTATGTTACTATAGGGCAGACATGAAATACATGGGGACTCAAACTGGGAGTTCTCAACAGCCACAGCTGAGGCCTTTCACTCCTCAATATCATACACCTTCATCTTTCTTTACTGCATCAGAAGCTGGTCATGATGGATCATGGTACATGGACAGTGGTGCAACCTCTCATGTTACTGGTGACTCCTCTCAGATGCTGAACAACTCAGCATATTCAGGTACTCAGTCTTTAATGGTTGGTAATGGTCAGTTGCTGAAAATTGCTGGTACTGGGTCTGCTTGCATTCCATCTGTTGGCTCTAAATTATCATTTCATAATACTTTGTGTGTACCTAGCATCAAAAAGAATTTGTTGAGTGTCTCTCGTTAACCAGAGAAAATAATGTGTTGATTGAGTTTCATCCTCATGTATGTTTCGTGAAGGACCTTCAAACCAATGAGATTCTTCTTCACGAACAAGACAAAATGGTCTATATCGCATCTCTGGTCCACCTGCACAGTTACCTTCTTCACATGCTTCTTCACATGCTTTGCTTTGTTTGTGTCCAATAAAAGTTTGTCTTCACTGTGGCATTCCAGACTTGGTCATCCTGCACAAAAGACACTTCAACAGGTTATGCATCAAAAACTTCATCTACCATTCAGTTCAATCACTGATCTTTGTCAGTCTTGTCCACTGGGCAAGAGTCATGCATTACCATTTCATTCATCCAGTCGAATGTCGAATAATGTTTTGGATTTGATACATACTGATTTGTGGGGTCCTGCACCGATTACTTCTCCGAGTGGTTTCAACTATTACATTCATTTTATTGATGATTCTACTCGCTTTACATGGTTATATCCTTTGAAATTGAAATCTGATGCATTGAATGCTTTTATGCATTTTAAGTCTATGGTGGAGAATCAGTTTAGTTCTACTATCAAGAAAGTTCAGTCTGACTGGGGTGGTGAGTATAGATCTTTTAAATCTGTACTTGATGCATGTGGAATTATTTTTCAGCATCCTTGTCCTCATACACATGCACAGAATGGTAGAGCTGAACGTAAGCATAGACACATAGTTGAAATGAGTCTTACATTGCTTGCTCATAGTAAAGTACCTTTGAAATACTGGTGGGATGCATGTTCTACTGCTGCATTTATTATTAATCGTCTTCCTACTAAAGTACTGAATGGTATATCGCCGTTTGAGAAGTTGTTTCATGAATCACCTGATTACAATTTGCTTCGAGTTTTTGGATGTGCATGCTTTCCATATTTGCGTCCATACAATGATCATAAGTACCAGTTTAGATATGAAAAATGCATATTTCTTGGGTATAGCAGTCAACATAAGGGCTACAAATGTTTGAGTCCATCTGGGAAGGTTTACATCACCAGAAATGTTGTTTTTCATGAAAATGAATTTCCTTATCATTCTTTAGTTGCTGATAAGTCTCATACAACAACATCTTCCTCACTTGAGTCGACTACCAGCTTTCGGTTGTTGGTTCCACATCGGCCCTTGGTTCCATCAGGTTCTTCGTCTTCTTCATCTGATTTGTCTGATGTACCTGCTCCAGTTGAGGTTACACCTCCTGTTGCTGTGGATTCAAGGACTGGTGTGGATCCTCAAAACATACATCCCATGATTACTAGAGCTAAGGATGGCATCAGTTTAAGAAAGGTGTTTTTGTCTACTACATCTACTCATGAAGCTGATATTCATGCTTCTGTTGCTGCTGCTCTTCAAATTCCTCATTGGAAGGCAGCAATGGATCAGGAATATCATGCTCTTATGAAAAATGGTACTTGGTCTCTTGTTCCTTCCTCTCCCAGTCAAAATGTGGTTGGCAACAAGTGGATTTTCTCTGTTAAAAGGAATTCTGATGGGTCTATTAATCGATACAAGGCTAGATTAGTGGCCAAAGGGTTTAAACAAGTACCCGGTATTGATTTTGATGAGACGTACAGTCCGGTGGTTAAGGCTTCCACTATTAGAGTCATTTTGTCTTTGGCTGTTCATTTTGGTTGGTCTTTGAGACAGGTTGATATCAATAATGCCTTTTTAAATGGTCAGTTGGTTGAGGAAGTATACACAAATCAACCTATAGGATTTGTGGATAATTCTCAACCTCTTTCTGTGTGTCATCTGCATAAGGCTTTGTATGGTCTTCGTCAAGCTCCTCGTGCATGGTTTGATCAGTTGAAATCCAATTTGTTGTCTTGGGGCTTCCACAATTCTAAAGCTGACAGCTCTTTGTTCATTTTTCATCATGAACAAGTTGTGTTGTATGTGCTGGTTTATGTGGATGACATTATAATTATTGGCTCTAATCAAACTTCCATTCAATCTTTCATTAATAAGTTGAATGGTAAGTTTGCGTTAAAGGATATTGGAGATTTGAATTTGTTTTTGGGAATGGAAGCTCATAGGACTGCCAAAGGACTGTACTTGACTCAAACAACTTATATTCATCAGCTATTACAAAAGGGAGGTATGTCTCATGCAAAGCCCATTGCTACTCCCTTTGCTGTTGGGAAGCTGCTGTACAAGGATGGTGGTGCCTCTTTTCATGATAAAACTCTCTATAGGAGCTTACTTGGTGGTCTCCAATATCTAGTTAACACTCGGCCAGACATTGCTTATATAGTGAACACTTTGAGTCAGTTTCAGCAGTCTCCTACAGTGTTGCATTGGCAAGCTCTTAAGAGAGTCTTGCGATATCTCAAAGGTACGGCTGATTTGGGTTTATGGTTTAAACCGAGTTCTGAACTGTTTCTCACTGGGTATTCGGATGCTGATTGGCCTGCCTCTGTGGATGATAGGAAATCAGTGGCTGGTTATGCTGTCTTTTTGGGTTCTAACTTAATTTCTTGGCAGTCTAAGAAACAACAGGTGGTTGCTAGATCAAGTACATAATCTGAATATAGAGCTCTTGCTCAGGTAACTGCTGAATTAAGTTGGATTCAGTCTTTATTTTCAGAATTGCATGTTTCTATTGGTGCTATTCCTACAGTTTGGTGTGATAATATGAGTGCTGCTGCCTTAGCAAAGAATCCGGTATATCACTCTCGCACTAAACATATTGAATTAGACATTCATTATGTTAGAGATAAAGTGTTGGGAGGTTTCCTTAATGTGAATCATGTTCCTTCAGTTGATCAAGTGGCTGATATTTTTACTAAACCTTTTTCTGTTTCTCGTTTTCTGTATTTGAGGGACAAACTAAGTCTCACTTCACTTCCCCTTAGTTTGAGGGGGGATGTTAGAGTAAATCATTGAGTTGGGTGTAGTGTGAATCTCGAGGTGTATCCTCTGTTGTAATAGGGTGTAAGTGATGTTTGTGTGTGAGTAATGTGTTTGCATTTGAACGGCTGTGATGTAAACAAATGGATGGTTGAGATGTATTGTTCAGTTTGATATATAAATGAAAATGACAGAACACTTGTGAGTTTTACAAGGTTCTGTTTCGTCTCTCTCTCTGGTTGCGTTGTGTCTCTCTGGTTTGGAGTTCATTTTCAATGAAGCTCTATGTGGGCTTCAACAAAATACCCCAATTTCGCCAAAAATTGAAGAATTTACCAAACTACTCCAAAACTCCCGGGACAATGTCTTCATATGAAAATTGAGGTGTGGGGCCCACGTTGGCTCATTAAGTCTATTTAAACTTGAAAATTCAATTTTTTATACTTAAAACCAATTATTCGTCGCGAGATTCGAAACTAATGTTTATGTCAATATTTTGACTATCTCGACACCCGTCTTGAGACGTATCTCGAGACAAAATCCCGCGAAATATCGAATTCACTCAATCGACTTAAATTTCGCAAAATAACATAGTACTATATAGTAACAACCCTAGACACACATCACAGAATAATATAATTAATTATAAATCTCAATTTCACCGATATTTAGCTCCCGACTCGCAGTCAAAATCTTAATTAGTCTCCCTTAATCTCTAATTAACCATAATTAGCAGTTTAAAAATTTTGAGATTTGAAATCCTAGCTCAACTTACTAATGGACTACTTAATTAAGTGCATTATGATCAATTAAAAGTGCATTTATATTAGGGGTTTGAGTGTCAATACATGCAAATTAATTAAAGAGTAATTAAGTTGTAACAATTGAATTTGAAGTTTAAGATTCAACTTTACTTTCAACACTTTTTCTTAACATTTATATTAATTTTTTATTTTTTATTTTTTATTTTTTATTTTTATTTTTAAGTATGATGAAAAAGTTGGACTAGGCTTGGGTTTACAAGTATGAACCCAAATCAATCCCAAATAAGGCGAACAAGTCTATTCCCAACCGTCTTTCCTCTTACTTTATAATATATTTTAGACGTAAGAGAAAAACATATATACCAATTAAATCAACACCAAGTAAAAGAAATTGTTGGCATTTCCATTGAAGTGAACCGATCATATAAAGTAAAATCCTTCTTGTTGTTGTTTAAGCACCTTTTTCCTTTATATATTTTGTGTACGAAGTTGATTCCTTGGCTTTTCTTTTCTTTTTTCTTTCACTTTCTCTTTTTCCCCAAACTTTTAAGAAACATCCATTTAAAAAGGATGATAGGGCACATGGAGGGAGAGAGTTCCATGCACATTGGGGGACGAACCCGAATAAAACGAAAAAGACAATTGCATGCACGATAGGTTTAGGATGATTTTGGAGTGTAGCGTTATTGATTTTCATGTTTAATAAATCAATAATTTGGTAAAGTTGTGCATTATGATCAATTAAAAGTGCATTTATATTTGGAGGAGGTAATTGCTTTGTCAAAATTCATCGAGTGCAATAATATGATATGAATGAAAAATAACAATAATCTATATGAATGAAAAAATGGGCTCAAAGGAGTAATGAAGTTGTTTAACTTTCTCAGCGTGAAGATCTCATGGTCGAAATAGATAAAGATCGGGTCAAACATTCCAGGTCAATAAATTTGTAGTCTTTGCTAGACATATTTTTATTTTATTAATAAATTGTGTGTGCTAACTGTTCATAACAATATCTTAAATGACCAGAGTTTCAAAAGAATATATAGATGGAGCAAGAGCGTTTGCAAATTGGATTCAAGTAAATGAAGAGAACCCCGAAAAAATTAGGTGTTAGTGTGGAGATTGTCGGAATATGAAACATCTTAATTATGATTCCGTTTATGAACATTTAATCACAAATGGGTGGGATTCCACATATACTACGTGGTTTCTTCATGGTGAGAAAGGTAGTTCTGATCCACCTAGTGATTATGTTAAGAGTTCAAATTCAAGCGATGGTTGGGAGCACCATGATGCTTATAGAGTCGCAGAAGATTTTACAAATCAAGTTGAGTGGAACCAAGGGGATCAAGTTGCACGGGATGAAGAACATGAAGTCAATGTTGATTTCAACGAAGAATAAGAAGAAGATGATAGTGCTCAAGTTGACAATGAAGTATTATTTGGAGAAGACAAAACCCCTCCTCTTTACTTTGGCTACACAAATTACACAAGATTTTTAGCAATCGTGGCTCGTATCAATATAAAGCTCGACATGTTCTATCTAACAATGGTTTTAATGAACTATTGGAGATTTTGATAGGCATTTTACTATGGATAATAACCTTCCCATGTCCTTGTGGAAGGTGAAGGAGATGCTCATAGAGCACGAGCTTCATTACGAAAAGACCGATGCTTGTGTCAAGGATTGTTGCTTATTCCTGAAAGAAAATGATGTTTTAGATGTTTGTCCTAAATGCAACTCATCTAGATGGAAACCAAGTAGAAACAACGGGAGACCAAGAAAAGAATTCTGCTAAGGTTTTGAGATATTTTCCTATCATACTAAGGTTCAAAAGAATGTACGAGTCATTAGAAATGACAAGAAATTTGCTATGGCATTCTTCCCATTTGAGCCGTGATGGGATGATGCGATATCCGATAGATTCTCCAGCGTGGGATTACGTAAATCTCAAGTAGCATGAATTTTCTTCGAGCCTCGGAATCTTAGGCTCGGTCTTACGGTGATAGATTCAATCATTTCCGTGACTTTGGCAATCGGTATAGTTGTTGACCTATAATGCTAGTAACATACAATCTCCTCAATGGCTATGCTTCAAGGAAGACAATATAATACTAGCATTGTTAATTACGGGGCATAAGCAACTAGGAAACGATATAGATATTTATTTACAACCGTTGATTGAAGATTTGCTTTGAAGTTGTGGAATGATGGAGCGGTTGAGTTTGACGCCTTGAGTAACAACGCGTTTAACTTGAAAGTGGTTCTTGTGGACTATAAATGACTTTCCACTTACGAAAATTTATCCGGATATTCTACAAAAGGCAATTTTGCTTGTCAGCGTGTAGGATTAATATTTGCTCATGATGGGTTAGGGCAAGTAATAAAACCGCTGTCTATATGGGTCATAAAAGACTCTTTAGGCATGACCATCATTTTCGAAAAAAGGGGGCGTGGTTTGTTGGGAGTTGCGAAGAAGGAGGAAGACCAATTGTGATGATTGGAGTTGAAGTTGCAATGACAAGTGACAACTAAAGATACATAAAAGAGAGGACTTAAATTTGTTGTGGAAATCGATGTTGCGGTGACATAATCTCCAACACATGGAAGTCAAACATTCGTTATGGTTCGTTGGATGTATGTGTAGATACTAGTGATATGAATGATGAGTAGGTGTGGTAGTTAATTTAATTAGCTTGTCATTGTTGTTGTATTTATTATTTTAGAACAATCAATTGTATACAATTCATTGGAAACTTGATATTTTAGAGACAATAAGCATATGTTTTGATTTGACCTACTAATAGTATTTTTTTTCGTGAATGTTTTGGCGGGTTTCGACATACTCAAAAAATGCATCCACGTGATAGGAAAGGAAAAGGTGCGGTTGAGGCTCGTGAGGGAGAGGTAAAAGCTAAAAAACTCGGTGTATTATTTTTGTGTAAATAAGTATATTTTTAGTTGTCACTAACGAATTCATTAATTGTTGTTAGAGTTTTAGAAAAACACATAAAAGGAATGAAAGAGATAGATTAGCTTGCGAGATGGTACTAATCTGTTTCAACTTCATCTCCAGGGTTTGCCTCGAGTTCCATCTCTGCAGCTCCATCTCATGCACCATCTCGGTTCCATCTCGAGCCTCATTTCGAGCTCCATCTTCACCCCATCTCGAGCTCCATCTACTTCCAGCTCCAACTTCACTAGGTGGTTCTCAATCAAGAGAGAGCGCCAATCAACAAAAAACTGGACCACAAAAAAAAACCAAGAGAGGTCTAACAAGGTTTTAGACACTTGCTTCAAAAACTCACGAAGTCATTCAATTCAATGAGAGGGGTTAGTTTGTTGCGAATTCGACAAGGTTGCTTCTTTTTGGGAGCTTTGGGGCGTGATATGGTGCTAATCACTTTGTTAGATTGACGTCTTTTTCCGGGAAGACGAAGGAAGGATTGTGGAAGTTGGTGAAGGTTAGATTTTTTCATATTATTGTTAACTTAGTTATTTAGTTCCTTAATCTAATCATATTCACCTAATCACCACAAAGATTTGTTGTTGTAGAAAAAGATCTAGAAAAGAGAGTTTTACAACAAATTAGAAGTCTCTAGAGATCTTGGAAATCAAGGTTGACAAGTTCTTTAAAGAAAGCACTTAAAGAAGGATGGTCGATGATGAAATCAATAGTAAAATCAAACCCAAAGAAGTCGAGTTAGTTGATTGGTTAGCGGCTCGAAGAAAAAGAGAGTCATCGACCTTCGGGAGATAAGCAATAAACTCGAGAATCTTAGATCGAAGCATGTACATCCTCACACTATGAGTCGAAAGGGATATGCTCGCCTCGAGGAAGAAATGGCAAGTTCAATTTGTTTGTCTCATATATATATTTACTTCATTTTATTTCGTGACAATTTTTTTTGTTCTTTTAGAGAGCCAAAACTGGAATGATCGATATAAGCGGAGCTGATTTGTGGATTGAAGGCCATAAAAACAAAAAAAGAGCAACCAAATAATGCTCTAATCGCCGAAGTGGTGGTATGATTAAGTGATATATAAACTTGGTTATTTTGTTTTGTTTAAGTGTTCTTTTATTTGTTGTTAATACTTTGTTAATGTGGAAGGACAAAATTAATGAATCTCAAATGAGATCATCGACGACGACTTCTCAATCAATAAACAACGACCCAATCGCGCAAGTGTTTGGTCCTGAAGATCGGGGTCGTGTAAGAGGGCTTGGGTTTGGAGTGATTCCTTCTAATGTTGGCGCAATAACTCAAAGCACAATTTTGGTTCGAAGCTTCAAGGGGATTTTCAAAGATTAGAAGAAAAACATGAACAATTAAATGTGCTCGTTCGTAGCCAACAAATGCCTCCATCTTCACGGTAGGTAAAAACGATATTAGTCATCTAATTTAATAGCCTATTCGAATTGAGAATTTCGTTTTGTTTTCTCTTGTAGCAACAAAACGACCCTCTAAATTTACATGGCAAGAAATGCAAGATTTTTGATTGATTCTATCTAAACAAGTTAGTCGGCGAAGGAGAGGTTGAAACCGATGATCCCATGCTTCTCGTGGACGGCATATCTATTGGAGGAAGTGCATACTTAGTGTATATGGAGAGGGTGTTTGAACCAAATGCTTTCTTGTGGAGGAATCAAAATAATTGGACAACACTTTGGACAATGCTCTTAGGAAATAATTCCATGGCCAAAAGCAACTATCGCAGATTATTTTCACTTGAAGGTAAGTCTGATTTTAATTTCACTCTTCATTTTTTATCTTTGGTAGTAGTTGTATGTGCTTTGTCCTAGTTTGTGGTCTTCAATTGAAGGCCTTCTTTGCAACTGGAACATTTGTTTGCATCTGTGTATAGCATCTATGTGGTTGGCATGTGTCCAAGGGTCGCCTTTATAGTCTTCTAATGATGACGGTGATGGTGATGGTGATTGTGATTGTGATTGTGATGATAATGATGTGCACTTGCTATTTATATGTCTGCGTGTCATTGTGTTAGAATTCTCTAATGAGAGAATGCTCTGTTGCTATGAAATTGAAAAGAAAACAGATTTGTATTGATTGAAAAAACCAGTTTGTACAACACGAGAAGTGTGCTATATATACACTTCAAAGTACAACACGAACTAACTAACAATAATAACAACTTCCTAACTAAACTAACAGACTTACAACAGACACAACAGAAATAACAAAATTACAACAAACTAACTAACAGTTTGTTACAACCATGGACCACAGTACACATGAACACCAACAGCTAACCATGATCAAACAATCCACATGTTGTTGCTTTGTCATCAACTGAATCTTGATCTCTAACATGCCCCCTCAAACTGAATCTAGGTGAACAAATTAGATTCAGTTTGGAAGATAGGAAAAGAAACCGAGGAGTAGAAAGAACTTTGGTAAAAAGATCAGCAGATTGATGTTCAGTAGGAACATATCGAAGATCAAACACTCCAGCAGCAAGTTTTTCCCGTAAAAAATGAACATCAACTTCAATATGTTTAGTCCGAGCATGAAAAACAGGATTTAAAGCTAAAGCACGAGCACTAGTATTATCACACCACAGTATAGGCTTGGAAGAACAAGCAAAACCAAGTTCACGAAGGAGAGAAGAAGTCCATAAGATATCAGTAACACCCAAAGCCAATGCACGATACTCAGCCTCAGTACTAGAGCGTGCTACAACTGATTGTTTCTTAGAATACCAAGTAATAAGATTGCCACCAAGAAGAACACAAACACCACTAGTAGAACGACGATCATCAATGTCACCAGCCCAATCAGAATCAGTAAAAACTTCAAGAGAAAGTGAGGTAGCAGGGCGAAACACAATACCAGTTGTAAGAGAAGATTTCAAAAAATGAAGAACTCTTTTGACAGCTGCCCAATGAAGATCAGTAGGATGCTGCTGAAATTGACTAAGTTTGTTGACAATGAAACTGATATCAGGACGAGTGTATGTGAGATACTGCAGAGCACCCAATGTACTTCGATACAAGGTAGGATCAGAGAATGGATTTCCATCAGTAGCACTGAGACGAACACCAACAGAATATGGAGAAGACAGAGGCTTAGAATCCAACAAGTTTGTCTTCTTAAGGAGATCAAGAATGTATTTATGTTGAGATAAATACAATCCTGAAGAGTCACGATGAACTTCAAAACCAAGAAAATAATCAACATCACCCAAAGTTTTGAGAGAAAACTTGGAATTTAACCAAGTAATGAGTTCTTTGAATCAAAGAAGAATCGAGACCATGTGATGAGAATATCATCAACATATACAAGAAGAAGTAAAACGAGAAGAACCGGATCGCTGAAAGAAGAAACTAACATCAGCTGAACTGTTAGTGAATCCCCAAGTGATCAAAGTTGTTTTGAGCTTAGAAAACCAAGCCCGAGGAGCCTGCTTTAAACCATACAAAGCTTTGTTCAGTTTACATACATACTTAGGATATTTCTTACTAATGAAACCTTCAGGTTGGCTCATAAACACATCTTCAGAGAGTTCACCATTGAGAAAAGCATTGTTCACATCAAGTTGTTTAATAGGCCACTGATAAGTAACAACAAGAGTGAACATGATACGAAGAGAATATGGCTTAATAACAGGTGAGAAAGTATCTCCAAAATCAAGACCAGGAATTTGATGAAATCCCTTAGCCACAAGTCTTGCCTTATACCTCTGAATCTCCCCAGTAGGACTAGTTTTAACTCGAAAAACCCATTTACAACCTATAACACTCATATCGAAGTAGGAGGAACCAAAGTCCAAGTGTTGTTGTTGTTCAATGCTTGAATTTCATCATTCATTGCAATATTCCAATTTGGATCAGCAAGAGCATCTTTAACAGAAGTAGGTTCAGTAAGAAAATGCACCAAATCATATGGAGAAGTAACAACCAATTCTTTTGGTTTGAAAATACCAGCTTTTATTTCTAGTCTGCATAGGGTGAGTGTTAATATGAGAACTGGTAATGACGAGGTTGTGGTAATTCAGGTAGTTAAAGGAGGTAGTGATAGTTCGATAGTTAAAGGGGGTGGTGGTAAATCGAAGGAAGAGAACTAGAAGAATCGGATGTAGTAGAAACAAACAGATGAATTAGAAGAAGAAGAAACATGACATAATTGAAAAATATATAAAGGAAGACTAGAAGAAGAAGAAGTATGAATAGATGAAAAAAAACTAGGATAAGGAAAATCATCTTCATTAAACACAACAACACGAGAAATATAAATCTTGCCATTTGAATGTAAACACTTATAACCATGATGCCTAGGACTATAACCAACAAAGACACACTTGGAAGATCGAAAATTGAGCTTGTCTTTGAGAGTAAACGATCTGGTTTGGATAACAAGCACATCCAAAAGTTTTAAAATAAGAATAATCGGGTAGTTTACGAAAACATACCTCATATGGAGATTTAAAAGCAAGAACAACAGATGGTAAACTGTTAAGAAGAAAAACAGCTGTTAAGAATGCTTCCTCCCAAAAAGAGAAAGGTAGTTTAGAATGAGCAAGAAGAGTGAGACCCATTTCAACAATGGAACGATGCTTTCTTTCAGGGACACCATTCTGTTGATGAGTATATGGACAAGAATAACGATGAACAATACCAGATGCATTGCAGAATATTTCAATAGGTTTATATTCAAGTCCCATATCAGATTGAAAGACTTTCAACTTAGAGTTAAGTTGAAGTTCAGCTTGTTTAGCAAAATGAATAAAGGCAGCATATGCATCTGATTTCAATTTAAGAGGATAAAACCAAGTAAATCGACTGAAAGCATCAACAAACACAATGTAATACCTTGAACCTTGAGAAGACAACAATGGAGATGGACCCCAAAGATCAGAATAAACCAATTCCAAAGGTTTAGTAGCAGTTATAGTGCAGGAAGTAAAAGGAAGTTTGTGCATCATACAAAAAAATATGCAAGATTTATTTATAGATGTGTTCAATGAAGATAAAACTTTTTGCAACACAGAATTAGATGGATGTCCTAGCCGAGCATGCCATACATCATTATTAACAGAACTAAGCAGTGAAGTATTACAAGAATTAGTTGAAGAAAAAACAGTTGGAACAGAGAAAACTGAACCAGATGTAAGTGGATCAGCTTTTGGAAGACAATATAGGCCATTATGGAGCACTCCTTGAAGCAAGGTTGTCTTCGAATCCTTGTCCTTGACAGAGAAAGAAGAAGGAGTAAACTCAGTAATGACATTGTTGTCACGAGTAAGCTTTGAAATACTTATAAGATTCTTAGCAATCTTTGGAACAAGAAGAACATTATGTAATTGAAGAGAGTGAGAAGGAACTGAATTAGATTTAACCACAGCATTACCAGTATGAGAAATTTTTAACAACTCACCATTACCAACAGTGACCAACTGATTACCTTTGTATTCAGTTTGTTGAGTAGAGCAGATCCATCAGAAGTCATGTGACTGGATGCTCCACTGTCCATGTACCAATTTGGATCAATAACATTTTCAGGAGTCACCATCATGCCTTGAAAATGATTGATCATAGCTTGAGGTGCAGTTGGTTGAACATTATGAGACATTGGATGATAAATCATGCAAGAGGACGTCGATTCTGATTAACATGACTTGTAGAACCGAAGACCGATTTTGAGGACCATAAAAAGATTGATCAAATCTATGATAACATTGAAGAGCCATATGTCCATGACGATAGCACAATTGACAAAACACCTTTCCTCTATTACCGGACCTTCCTCCACGATTCTTGAATCCACCACGAAAACCATTGTTAGATCGATTTTGAAAAGATCCAATCTGATTTTCATACCTTGTGACTTCTTGTCACTTGTTTTCAACAAAAACATTGTTCATGTCTATTTGTGAAGCTTGATTAAGATCTTCGATTCTCTGTTCATGCATCATCAACATATATTGTGCATCTTGCAATGATATATTTGCTCTTTGAGAAGAAATTAAAACCACAACAGGGATCAAATTCATGACCTAGACCATTCGGTATTGATTGAATCATATCAGATTCAGTAACTACTTGACTTACTGACCTCAGTTCAGCAGCTATTGTCTTAACTTTGAGAACAAATTCAGAAATTGAAGATGAACCTTTCTTGATGTTGTTTAGCTTCTTCTTGAGTTGCAGAACTCGTGCCATGGATGACTGAGCAAACAAGCTCTCCAATGTTTTTCAGATCTCAAAAGAGGACTCACATTCAGTGACATGTCCAATGACATCTTTGCTTATGTTTGAAAACAACCATACCATAAGCAAATTATCACATCTACTCAAAACTTCATCGATTCTGATTGAATCGATGTAACGAGGACCTCTTATTTTCAATGAAAAAATCCACACCTAAAGCTCGAATTGCGCTCTTACTTGAACCTTCCAAGTAGATGTAATTACCTTCATCAAGCTTTGTAGGTAGATTGAAGTTGAGAGACTTTGCAATTGCGATTACATCAACAAATGTCTTTGAGACCACGAGAATCTCCTTCATAAGAACTAGCTTCACTCGCCATTGCAGAAGCTCGATACCATGTTAGAATTCTCTAATGAGAGAATGCTCTGTTGCTATGAAATTGAGAAGAAAACAGATTTGTATTGATTGAAAAAACCAGGTTTGTACAACGCAGTAAGTGTGCTATATATACACTTCAAAGTACAACACGAACTAACTAACAATAATAACAACTTCCTAACTAAACTAACGAGACTTACAACGAGACACAACAACAAATAACAAAATTACAACAAACTAACTAACAGTTTGTTACAACCATGGACCATAGTACACATGAACACCAACAACTAACCATGATCAAACAATCCACATGTTGTTGCTTTGTCATCAATTGAATCTTGATCTCTAACACATTGAATCTGTAGTGACCATTTTCTTGGGAGGATTATAGAATATGTAGTCCATATAATATGTAGAGTGATCAAATCAAATAATTAACCTAAATTGCAGTTGCAAATTAATTAAATCATCTGAAAGTATACACTTGTCTATTCTTTTGTTTGTCCATTGAAGCGGATGCTTGGTTTGAAATAAAGAATACACTTGTTCAAAAAAAGTAGGTCTAAAGTTCTGTTCAATTTCTTATATATGTGAAGAATTTTGTACAATAATACTTTTCACGGTTTCCTCTTTATGCAGCTATAATATCCCTTTGGTGGCAGACATACATTTTGCTCCTGCTGTTGCACTGAGAGTTGCTGAATGTTTTGACAAGATTCGTGTCAACCCTGGAAACTTTCGTAACTGTTTCGTTTTTTGCTTCTACTAAATTTTGTACTCAACTATTCCATTTTAGTTACAAACTTCCTGCAAGGCTGAGACTGTTTTTCCCCTCACAGCTGATAGAAGGGCTCAGTTTGAGACGATAGAATATACAGATGAAGAATATCAAGAAGAGCTCGAACGCATTGAGAAGGTAATTCAGTCATTTACATTTTGGATTTTCTCTTATCTTCCTACTATTCATGAATTATAAAGCTTACATGCACATAGTTGACGAGTCAACGAAATCTGTGTTTCTTTAAAAAAAAAAAACATGTATTACATATAGTTTTTTTTAGAGAATTTGTATTTCATATAGTTGGAGCAGATACAGGTCAGTTTCTGATCTCATTCTGGTGGTTGAATGAGGATGTGTTGGCCTGATAATGTTCTCGTTGTGTACATGTTCCAATAAATCAACTTGCCTATTCTTTTGTTTGTCCATTGATGCTCTTAGATGTTGAAGAAGTTGAGCAAACAATTGAATGGCGAGGACTGGTCATGGAACAACTTAAATACATTGTGCTGGGCAATAGGTTCTATATCTGGGTCCATGATGGAGGAACATGTGTGTGTTTTTCTGTGGAGATAGGCTCTTTAGTAGAGAATTTACTTGTTCTTTTTGGTGAATAAATAATCTTCTAATAATATTTGACCACATTTATCTATATTGGTTATATAATTGCGTATGTATGTTGTTGACCGGAATGGAACTGCAGTTTACGAGGGCCTTATTAGCATGCTAGATGGATAGTTAACGACTGGCATGAAAAACCTTCTGTGCCATGTACACAAGTCTCTGTTGGGATCTTGCTTGCATTGTTTACTATGAATGCTAGTTCAATGCCTTTGTACCCTTTGCACAAACTGTTCTAGTGACTCATAATTTGGCAGTTGAATTTTGGCAGGGGTTGCAGGGCCTAGTGGCTTCGGATCAAGTTCAATCGCGGAGCAAGTAACCGAGAACCGTTCTTGCTCGCTTCCTTCTCAACTAACAGCCATAGTTACGGTGAGTCCCAACTCAATTTAATTTCTTCTTTTATATGCCAAATCAATTCAACAAAGCATGGAAGAACAAAAAGAAAAACTTCATATATATATATAAGACATTCTTTCATTTTGAAACATAGCGATGTTCGAGTGATTTCGCTTTGAGTTAGTTCTCTGGTGATCAAACTCTTGCTTGTTTATATACGACTTAATGTGCAAAAATTTTATTGTTTGATATTGTTCTTCTAATTATTACTATAGTTTTTTTTACCGTTACAAGGCTTTTTTTAGGAAAGAATAATATTTTCTATAGAGATTCATTTAGGTACATGTGATGATCCTATATCTTAGTTTCTTCTCTGCAGATCTTCTTTGTTCTTTTTGTTTCTTTGTAGGACATATGATGTCCTTTACAATAGTAATAGCTCATTGGTTCATACCAGATGAATTAATTACTGTTTATTCAAACCTTTTTGAGATCATAGCTATGTCCTTATTATCTGAGTATTTCTAGATTTGGTTAACTATATAGCTAACATATCTTCTAATGGACCTCAACACCTAATTGGATAATTTATATATATTTACGTTTGTTCTTTCTAGGAGAAAATGTACGGGGAAGTGTTTGAAAATGGGGCAAAAAGGCTCTTGCCATACGGATCATATGTAAGTTCCATTAAATCTTACTGATTTTTAATCATAGGAAAGAATTTAGATGAATGTGGTGCTAATTTTATTTCTTATTGATATATCTGTGGATGACAACAATTCTAGTAGCAATTATTATTGTAATTAGCAATTTAGCGTTATTGGTTTCATTAATAGTGTCTACAAACTGGCCGGTTAATGAATTTGCAACTTAATATTGGGATGGGATCTAGTATAAGCATGCAATATCTTTCACTTTTTCTTTTTGAGAGTCTCAGCATTTCATATTTTTGAAATTGCAAGGGTTCAATTAGAAAGATGTTTCATCTAGCTAGTCCACATGACAGATTGCTGCATACCATTACAGACTCCTTGACATGGAGACAAACATTAGTAGAGTGATAAAAGGAATGAAGGGTCTTGTCTCATGCTCCATATCTGCTGTACCTCTTTAGATCGTGAGAGAGAGAGAGAGAGAAAAAAAGTTTTTGTTGCTGAAAAAACACGATATCTCAGTCCAATAGATTTTCTTTGTGGGCAAAGACGGAACTCAGTATATATAGGTGCCGTGGGAACAAATACAGTCTGCTGTCTTGGCACGTAGAAAATATGTCCAAACAGATTTTGTTGTGGCCACGACAATGGCCCTAAATATAAGTGTTGTGGGCACATATACGGCTACTGTCTTGGCGTAAATGAAAATCATGTCCAAATAGATTTTGTTGTGGCCACGAACAGTGGCCCCGTATATATAAGTGTTGTGGGCACGATACGGGTTGTCTGTTTTGGCGTAAATGAAAAACAACAAGAAAATTAAATCGTAGTAAATAAATGACAAACGGGAATTGTTTACGCGATTCGGACCTCCCGTCCTACGTCTGCGGGGCCACGCTCATTATAGAATTACATAGAACTCCTAACCGGTGATCCTTCACCTAGCTAGTTATTGCTCACCAAGTTCTATTACGGTAATCACTCGCTCTTACACTTTGCACTTACACGAAAATCCCAAGTCCCCTTGGTGTTCGAGATCCCTTCTGTGTTTCGGCTAAGTCCCCTTAATCTAATGTGTGTATAACTAAAGAGAATGTTTCCTCTTATCTCACATTGAATGCAATGAACAATTGATTTCTCAAAAGTTGCTTTGCATTTAAGACTACATTACTATTTATAAAGAAAGGCTCACAATACATTGGATTTGGTTTTCCTTCTCTTCAATGAATCTCGCCCAATATCTTTCTTTTCTTTTGTTCACTTAGGAAAGAATTGATTGCTTGAATGTCGATTTTCCTTATCTTCTATTCCGCTTGAAATACGCAATCAAAGCATGGGCCTACTTTTCTTGTCTTGTAAATACTTGCCATCCTTTGTAGATATACAAGATACTTGGAGAGTATTTTCGTAATCTCCAAAGATCCGGTGAATTGTGCATGTATTCTCCGAGCCTACGTGGCGATGTCCTTCGTGATCTCCAAAGATCCAGTGAGTTGTGTATATATTCTCCGGCCTACGCGGTGATATCCCTGGGGAAGCTATACAAGGAAACAACTAAATGGACCATTAGTGATGCAATATGTTCCATTTAAAAGCTACACTTAAGATGTGACACGCAATGACAACTTCTAGGGAATTTATGTCTTAACGGTTGCTATGCGGGTTTTGGAGGAGATGATAGCAATAGGAAAGATACCAGGGCCAACAACACTCACAGGGGCTTGTTATGTATTCAAGAGCTATGATTTCAATGCACTTCTTTGGGTACCTTGGAGAGCTTGAACTGGCGAGGTGGGTCTGTCTCAATTGGCTACTCATGTGGCCAAGCATATGGAGCAAAGCGATGGAAGCTACTTGGCATAACTTTGCAAAGGACAATGCTTCTCTTGCTCTCAACCTCTCTCCCATCCCCTTCATGTGGCTCAACATGAACACAATCCTCCTCAAGTGTGACCAAGAAGTGTAGATATCTTCAATGGCTCAACTCTTCATTTCCTTTTCAATACATTTAGTTTGCTTGTAATAGAACATATTGTACTAATTTGTTTTGTTAAGACTTGATTTCGAGAAGATTAATTTTATTTTTTAATAATTACTATTAATTTTATTTTTATTTTGTAAAAAAAAAAAGCTATATGGTGTAAGCAACAAAAAAACAACGTTCATGTTTTAAAACAGAACTTGAAAGCAATCTAATACAAAATTTTAGATAAGATGACCGTTTTAAACCGTCACGAAAAGTCTTGGACTTTTGTAACGTCTCATAACATGATGGACCTCATAACGATTTAAAACCGTTCTGAAGCCTTTTGTGACGGTTAAAAACCGTTACAAAAGATTTTTTCTGTTGTAGTAACTTTAGTTTTATTGATTTAGGTTAATTTGAGTAAAGGGAAGTGTTACATTGACATCGTCAAAGCCACACCCCATAGTCATATCGGCATTGAGAGTCGTCCGCTTTGTGTTTCGAGATGTGTATGCACTCAATTCTCGATGCCTAACACGCGCCTTGAGATGTTTGGTTTGATGTCTTCGATTAATAATTGTTTTTTTCTCTTGAATTACTCTTTTTATTTCACATTTTGGCTTGTGCACAAGAATTAAAGTGATGATTGATTCACCATTAAGATTTCATAAGAAGACTAATTTACTCTCACATAAACGAATATTAATTGGGGGTATTATGTAAGAAATGTGTCTAATGATGTCATTAACTAAATAGAATGAGGTTAAAATTGGAAATAAAGCATTTAGTGCTTTTTTTATTTTCTAACGTGACATATAATGTGGAACAAAAAAGGTCTAAAAAATATGACGCATATATATTGTGGAACGGAGAGAGTATAGTAGAGTTTATTGAGAATCTTGTTTATATCGTGTAATTGAGGCCTTATGTCAAGGCTCGTCTCACTAAGTCCCGACCTAGCCTAATTACTCTAATTAGGCACCTAAACTATACAATTAACTATATGCCTTAAAATACTTTCCATTTTAATCCTTAGTAAAGCTCCAATACTAAAGTTTATATCCTCAACGAAACTCAATACTTGTTTTACTTAATCGGAGCAAATTAGAAAATCATATGGATTATCCTCCATATTCTTATAAAAATTTTGGCAGCACCACCCATAAAAATGGCCTCATAGAAAACTTTCATCTAATAGATAACGAGAATTGGGAGGAGGCCTAAAAGGACTCACAACTCCCCTGCTTTACAATATATATCAATTTAAAACAATTAAATTAACTTAAGGTCTCCGATGCCTTATTTACAGCCTTACAAAGCCAAAATAAACTGAAATTGAATCAAGATCTTCGCAACTTACTTCACACTAATTAAGGAGACTCACATAATCAATTTGAGAGTATTTTACGACCTACGCTCACCCCGAATGCCAAAACAATAATATATATCTAACATAATTACAACAAGAATTAAACTTTAAAACATGAAAACATTCACCAAGGTTCTTCGAGTCTTGTATGTTCTTTCTGTCTTCACGAGAGAACCCGAGATCATAAAAAACAACTTGAAGATATCGGGTAAGTAAACACCTACCTTACTCTGTACTCCCGCAAATGTTAGTCCGAATACATGGAGACATGTAATTGCATTTCAAAATAACAATAAATTTATATAACAATGTGGATTCCTCATTTCCTATTCCAAAATCATAACAAGCGGGCCCACTCACGATGAACCTAGAACAGTCCTATCGGTTCAATTCATGTACCCCAGTCGACATTACCTCGCCTTATGCGCTGCGTACGTCTAGTATGGAGTGAAGCACCTCATACGCTTACGATCGAAGCAAGGGAAACTCTATCCGATGACATGTATGCATGACCAAGAATGATGCGAAATGCAATGCGGACTAAATACAAATGCAAGTACAAATATAAATTCCATAAATAGTAAAGACCACTCTAGGGTTTACTTAGGACTAACCAACTTTCACTAAATTCTCGGGGTTCCCGAAGTATTTGATCACCTTGAAAATGGTTTCAATAGCTTCCCTACATACCTAATTATATTAGGGGTCAAGCTTTAAGTGAAACCAAATCACGAAACCCAACAAAAACGTGGCCAAAGTACATTTGAGAACAATTTCTAAAAATATTAATTTATATAAATGTTTCAACTAGCTTTCAACCTCGCCAACTTGGGGTAACTTCTTAATCTTGAAAACCTCAATATTTGTCATGATGACCTAAAAGGAACTTGTTGTACTCATGTCCTATTTTCCATAGCCTCTAAGAACACTCAAATCGATCATCGACGGATAAGTTATAAATTTTCTCATATGGCTTGTCAACTAGACAAACTTTTTAATTTAGAACTAACAAGACTCTCCAAATCAATATTTTTGCAATTAAATCCTCAAAACTCGACAACAAACACCATGAAACCACTCGATACCAACATTAAAATATTTCCACGACCGTAGAGTCAATTTGGACAAAACCTATTATCGATTCATCTATAAACCCAATGTAAATCAATATCAACTATAAAATACCTCCAAAATAGTTATCAACTGAATCGCATTAGTTCTATTCATCAAAACCTTAACCCACATCAATGGGATTTATTCCAAATTGGCGCAAATCAACCAATCATCAATTCACAATAATTCCTATCAAAACCCTACAAAAGAAATTGAGAAATCGCAAGAATTTAAATTGAATTGAGAAAAATGCCCTGAATTGAGTATTTACCAAATTTCAAGTGAATACTTTGTCTACGCTCAGCGGAAACTTGGCTCAAATGACAATCTCGCAATGCTCTACGGTTTACGGAAAGAAACTAGATGAAAATCGACGTAAGGGAGATCGTGGAGCAAAAGAAAGATTTAAAGGGTTTAGGGAACAAACTTGTAGTTCATTCTATTGAAATGAGACCTCATTTCATTTGTTTCTTTTTTATCCTTATATATATAAACCCTCAACTCTTGTGAGTAGGTGAATTTCTTTTTATTTATTAATTTCTTAAATCCCTATTTTGACATATTTTGGCTTCAAGTGCTCGTTTTGAATCTGATTTTTCAACAAATTGAGCCAACCTCTTGACAAAATAGTCCAACTCCATAAAATGTCCAAAACACTAGTTTTGGTCACACCAAAACTCCAAAAATCTTAACTTGGTCTCGTGACATACTAAACACATACAGAGAGATTCTTTTGCCATACTTAGCCAAACTTATATCAATTTGGATCTAATCTCAACCTCGACCACCGCCAACCGATACGAAGCTCGAGGTAAGGTCATGCACCAACTTCATTCTTATTGTACATTACCACCAATCCCAACTTGTACGCAAACCGAAGAAAACCTTCACGTGAGAATTAACACTTGGTTAATTAGTTTCAAGCATCTAATAATTTATTTTTACCCGTGCCCTTCGACGCGCACTCACAACCCCGATTAAGACAAATCGAGGATACACTCCAAAGACACCCGGACTTCGCTACAAAATATTATATAATGCACACACTACACACAACACATAAAAATAAAATATACCTTATGATCTCTAGTCGAAACATATGGGTCCCACCTTGGATACCTAATCTCCAAATAAAATTTGAAATAATTAATTAGTAATCTAATCAAGTTTACGAAATTATCGGATTTCACAATTTTTCCCAACTAATTTAAAACTTCGTTCTCGAAGTTTAAACTTACAGTTAATGAACCAAAAGAGATATGCGCTTCGAACTTTGACCAATCGGCGTGTTTCTTGTTCGTACGCCATCCTCGGGGTGCGTGATAATATAAGCCTATCTAGTCAAGGCTGCTCGTAAGCCCTATCTAGGTTACTTGGCTCTGTCGTAACAAGCGAACCCCAATTGGCGGGAAACAACCCTCACATGAAGAAGTGGACCTGGTCCCTGTCGGTGTCAACCACTCCATCAAGAAAACGGCAGCTGCTCGCTGGAATCTCCCCACATACTTGAATCACGGACTCTCCTAGCCTTTATCGAATATGCATGAATTCCAACCTCTTGGCGATCATCACTAAGGGTGGAAATAATTTCGATTGAACAATATCTTGAGATCTTTCCATGTTTACGGCTCTCTTTAGGTCGGGTTAGTCCATCGGTGTCCGCGTCTCTTGAGAAAGAAAAAGCGCCAACCCAGGCCTCTTGCTATCCTCTAGCCTCAAAAGTCTATGGATCTTCTTGTGACTCCTGCTGAATTTCTCTGCGTCCGACACATCGAATCACTCTTGAACTTCCTCGGTTTATACCTCTTGTACTCCCTAGTTAATTTGGCCTCATAAGTCAAATCAAAGCCAATATTTGTAACGACATGTTACCTTAAGCCGGTGATTAGTACTAATCTAAATCATAATTATCCCGAGTTAGGCTCATGGTTGAGTTAGACATACCTCGATTAGTGCATGCGTGTGACGACCCTCCCTAAATCTAGGGCAATGCCCGCCTAAACTCACCACGTAGGACTTAACAACGTATTACTCATCCTTTCTAAATTTTTCCTCTTTCCAATTAATTTAACAAATATGCATTTTCTTATCTCTTGTCAATAACTTAAATCGAGTAAATTAAAATTTATACAATTTAAAGTTTATTTAGCGGAAGTCTTAACAGATTAGCAAAAATCATTCACATAGTACCTAAGTGTGGAAACCAGGAAACGAAGAATACATGAATATATATAACGAAACAATGATAACTATATATCAACATGTGTCTAGTCGGTATACTATCTCACAAGCTGTACTATACATCCCCAAAAGTGTATGAAAGACATATATAAGTCATGCAACATAACTAGAACCCGACACTAAAGGTAGCAACTCTTCACCGGCAGAGGTAGTCGCCAATCTTCTCCTTACCCAGATCGACTACTCGATGGATCTACACCCACCGTCATAAAAAGGACGGTGAGTACAATAATGTAGAAAGTAACACTTATAGACATTTATCAACATTTCCAAACATAACTAGAGATACATTTCACGATACATACATTTTTTATACAACAATAATCGTAGATACACAAACACATTACCAAACAATATAACATCAATGAACTATTCTAATGAACCACACATATTAAATTGTGTACCTAACTCATTAGCCCAAGAATATCCTATTGATCACATAGAACTTGGGTATTGATCATATAGACCTTAGGTAATCTTTTATTTAGCACGACATATCGACCTCATGTAATTGGTCCAAACACATAGTACTTTGGTATTACCCTTGTTGGTCGTTGTTTATCATTAGACATTCTCCTTATTAGTTGTGAAACACAACATATCGACCTCATGTAGTAGGTTTGCACAAATAGTACTACGGTATTACCCTTATTAGTCGTCGTTTATGCATAGGCATTCTCCTTATTAGCTATGAAACACGGCATATCGTGTCGACGCCACCTAATTAGGGCATCGACAGGCTTAGATTTCCTTAACCCCTTGATAATCTAGCACCTTCACCTCTCCATCAATACACAATTAATATTAAGATCTTACTATCATCAATTATAAAAAAAATTGTTAATCACTAAGGATGGTAAACCGAATCTTAAACCTTAAAGTTCAAAAAAAATTTCGACAAGACATCCTCTATTTTTAAGCCTAAATAAAAAAATCCAACCTTCAAAAATCTTCAACAAAACCTGCTTCACTTTGGTGGAAATGCCGAAGGACTCACAATTTACCACATAACAATATAGATTGTATTCACAAAAATTATTTATTCATTCTAACCTATTTCAGGTTTTCGAAATCTTTAAACCTTTTACCTTAGTTCCACAAAGATTCCATGCCATCCCACACAAGCCAGTAGTTCCAAAATAGATCATAATCACACTCAAATCCAAAAACTCATTTATACAATATATTATATTCAAAAATAATATATACATAGAGAAAAGAACTAAACAAATCGTAGCGGTTAGAAAGCTTTCCTTTCCCTTATCGCCGCTAGAACCTGTCATTATCCAATTATAAAAATTTGATAATGTCAGATAAGTAAATCTCACACTATCTAGTACACCTGTAATAATCAAATGCATAATAATCCAAGAGATTAAACAAAGAATATAATCCAAGGAATTTAAATACAACCGTGAATCCATCCCCTTTTTGTTATCCTACCGCAGCTTAGGTAACGTTCTACGAAAGTGGTATGTAAACAATAATAAGGACTCATGCTCGGGAGAATAACCAAACGAGAGTCTCGTTCCTCGAGTCTATCAAAGAATGATCTAGCTCACCGTGATCTTATGATAATCACGTGATGCAAAGTATCGATGACTCTAACCCCTCAAGCATAATATAGTTCTATTATATATAAAGTCATGTAGACACTATAAGTTCTACCCTGTAACACACAATCAGTAGCTTAATATATCATATGCATACGATTAGGCGAGATACTAAATAGTTCTACCTTGTAATACGATTAGGCGGACACCGAAGGAGACTCGTAACGCCTTATCCTCTCAAACCGTGTATGCATGTATAACAAAAATGCAATTTCAAAGATCAATGCAATTTAGACGAAATTATAATCATACAATAGGCTACTATGGGATTTACTTAACCTTACAAACGCGATATCGCAACTCCCTTGCGCTCCGAGTTGGTAAACTAGTCCACACATGGCTCCAATCGCAGCCTTACAATTCATTTATAAGTCCAATAAGCCTCCACAACAACTTCACCATTTTTTTCAATTATTTGCAATTTAATCGACCAAATCACGTCTCGAAACCCCTCAAATCCTTCCAAAACAAATTCTCCAATGCCCGTACTTCATTTTTGACTCAATATTATTATTCGGCATCAAAAATAACGTTGTGTAGACTTAAATAAAAATTTTCCAATTTTATATTTATTAATCGGTCCTACTCGACCCGAAAACCCCAAAATTCCTCCAGATCCATTCCTCGAATGTCCGAATCCCAATTTTGACTCTAAATTGTAATTTGGAATCGAAAATTACCTTTGACTAGCCTTTAACATAATTTTCCAAATTTCAAACATTTTTGGGTATCGTAGCACATTTTACGAGAAAAAACCCCGGTATAAATTCTCGAAAAAATCACAAATTCCTCATTTTTCATAAAAAGCCTCCAGTTTCGGTTAATTTATCCAAAAACCTCATTTTTCATAACTCTCCTAATTTCTAGGGATTTTATTTACTTGTTTTTTCTATTTTTAAAACTACAAATATTATTTTTATATTATTATATTTTTTTTATCGACCCCCGTCCTCCCTCACGAGTCACAATTATTTTCTGCTTCACACAGAAGAAATTTTTATTTATTTATTTTTTAATCATTGGGGTAAAACCCCCGGTTGGTTTGGGCAGGGGAGACTTTCCCCTGCCATCATCTTTCTCACAACAACAATCATAACAACACAACGATAACAACGTCGACAACATCAAGATAACCAACAATACCTCCAACGCAACCAACGAAAACACACAACAACACCGCAGCCAACGACTCACTTACCCAACTCGTCAATTTCTTTTCTTCCTCTTGGTCTCAAGCTTTCCCAATCGATTTCATCTTTTTTCTTCTTATTTAATTTCGAAACGGAACAAAGGAGATGATTCTGGTTGTCTTGAAAATATATATTAGATTTTCTCGATATTGGCATCACGTAAATCTCGAGAAAAATCTAATGATTTTTCCATTTTAATATAAATTTGATCTTCCTCGAGATACCTACCCTATATTTCAAGGTCAATATTTGGCTCAAAACAATACTGATGAGGCGGTGGTGGGTTGAGGATATATATTAGGTACTCCTCGAGATTCGCATCCAACGAGTCTTGAGGCAACTTTAATGATTTACTTATTTTATTTTATTTTTCCTCGAGATTAGATAGCACGCATCTCGAGGCATGTACACATTTTTCTCACCACAGCAACGTTCAACTACTTCTCTTCCTCAATACTCACGCTACGCGTATCTCGATGCGCATCCAATGTATACTTTTATTTAATTCAAACTATATGATCAATTTATATATTTATATATATAAACTATATTACATATATAAATACATATACACCTATATATTCGCCTCTATAAATTCGCCATGCGCGCCAACGACCAACCTAAGGCGTTCACACTATCAAACCCCACACGTGTCACTCTCGACCTCGCGAGACGTCCACCAATTTATTTATTATTTTATTTAATTTCGGGATTATCTCTTCAATTCACGTCCAAATAAAATCCCTGAAAAAATACCTCAATTTCACCAAAAATTGAAGAATTTACCAAATCTTTCCAAAACTTCCAAACAACCGATCTCACACGCAAATCGAGGTGTGGGGCCCATGTTAGCTCGTTAAGTCTATTTAAAGTCCAAAATTCGAATTTTCAAACTTACTTATATATATTTTTTGCAAAACTCGAAATAGTTGCTCGAGTCGACATTTAAATTTATACGGAACTCGTGTCGACACGTATCTCGAGACAATACCCCTAAATTACCAAAATTGGAGAAAGTTCTACAACGCGCTCTGAAACTCACGGACACTGCGTATACACTACAATTAACCATATTTCGCATCAAAATAATGTATGATACATCAAATAAGCACACGACACACCAAATATATTATTAAACTTATGATCTTCGATTCGCAATACGTGGGTCCCACCTCGGATACCTAAGTCCCAAATTAAATCCGAAAATACTTAATTAGCCACATAATCAAGTTTTATAAAATTCTCGGATGTAACATATTGACCTCATGTAATAGGTCGGTACATATAGTACATCGGTATTACCCTAATTGGTCACCACTTAATCATTTCACCCATTAGCCTATATATTACCCTTCGGGTAATAGTTTATATAGTAGTACACGCAGTACTATCCTTATTAGTTGTGAAACATGCTTTATTGACTTTATGTAATAGGTCAAGTACACATAGTACATAAACTAATATAATCAAGCAACACACATGATTAAATAAGCATACAATGCATTGCACAACAATATAGACAATTGTCAACAAATGCGTGCGGGGGACATCATCAAATGAGTTGTTTGGATTGGTAATTACAAGTATGTTCTTTAGAGCTTATATTAGAGCTAAGCTAATGATAATTGATTGAGATTATCTAGTAGGTCAACGTTGGACTACTAGTTATCGATATTTTATATGGATAATCTTAGATCACAACCTTGAGCATGAAAAAAAGTTTTTGAAACTCGAATAAAAAAGGCGAGGCAAGAATGTCATGAGGATCTCATGGATTTCTTTAATATACTCATTCAGCGAAAACCAAAATCATTGTGATAAAACGAGATGTTGGTGACCTGGAATGAAGGTTGATGGTGTCAATTTTGTAACGAAATATGAGATACATCGGTAAGTGGAAATCGATTGTAATTAACCTGGAGGGTTATATATTCTTGCCTTATATGAATGAGAAATCCATGCCCGAAATTAATATTGGATCAACCAAAGTTGAAATGACAACTCAAGGTTATTAATATTGTAGTTATAGGATTGATAGAGTCGCAAAATTTCTTGCCAACATTATGGTTTAATTCTCGTAGAAAAGTGAGCGAGATATGTGTGTAGAAAAAGTTGAGAGTTTATGGAGAACCAGAATTATCATTTCATTGAGGAAACGAAAAATCTAATTTCCAAATGGGGAATATATTTATAATAGGCGGGAGGGACCTTTCTCAATCTTAACACAATATATCTCAGTAGCAAAATTTAGTTCCGAGAGAATGTGATTTCCGAGCTTGTGACTTGGAATATGAGAGATACTTGGAATAAATATTTTACTATGTAAGTTCTCGGTGTTGTTATTATTAGGCTATAAATACCGGGATGCTTCCTTTTATAGTTTGTATGTTTAACTTCGTCGTCAATTGGTATGGAACGAGAAGAAATGTACAAGTTAGTTAAAGCTTTGAGTAATATAGAACAACACAAAAGAATGTTAACAGATCGTCAAGATATATAATTACAACTCGATAATGGAAGGAATATGTAGACAAGCATCATAATGCGTTAAAATATTCAAAAGACGTATACATTCTTTTAAACTTCTCAACTATGAAAGGGCAATGTAGATTCGAGAGATTTTTAAGGTTAAGGAAGATTTATTGATCAAGGAATTTAGTTGGGAAAAGGTCAGTGTGATATGTATTGAGCATTTAATAACCTTAAAATGACTTGTAATAGGCATTCGAACATCGGGACAAGGTCGCGTGACCCGAAAAAAGTTAAGGAAATTGAAAATGGAACCTAATCGAGGTAAGTATGGATTCGTTTAATTATCGACTTTGTCTTGCTATGTAGTATATTTAGTTTATAGACTTGAATGGGAGCTATGTACACTATGATATGTTTTCGTAAAAAGGAAAATTAGTATTTTATGTGACCACGCTATAACTCCCGATTTTGAGAATAAATTTATAGGAGATGGGTTACCTTTCCGACCTATATATAACTCTTATTCAATTCGATAGATTGCTCGAATTACATATTTACTAAGAGATTTCGGATAGAACCATTTGGGCGGTGACAAGTGGTCGACAAAGATATACGCGCAACGTGTTGGTCGAGTTATGGTGTCACTATAGCTTATGGGTAATCGACCTTAGTTTTTAAAAAATGGGGAAATAACGGTGTAATAGCTATTCACAGTTTGATTTGCATTCTTTATGTATTGATTTATATGATTTCCATATTTTTGTTAGTTAACATTGGTGCATATTGTTATTACATAATGTTCTTGATTATTGTATGAATTGTTGATAGTTCTATGAATCCTTACTTACTGAGCAAGTTGGAGCTCTCACCCCAATTTACATTTCGGAAATATCGACGAGCGCGACAACTACTGGATATAGAAGGTTTAGGATTCTAGTTCTTCTATTCGATGTAATGATTCTTCTTTGGTTTATATATTGTATCGATTTACAATTTGGTATTATCACATGGGTTGGGAAGGTTTTATATTACCAAGGTTTATTTCGATTTAATTTGGTTTTGTATATCGTGTTTAATATCGTGAAAGTTTTTTAAGTTTTGCTTTGTGTTTATTATTTGTTAATTTATGATCGATATTTGACATACAATTGTGTTTATTAGGGGTTGAAGATTAGGTTTGTTGGCTTTAGTTAAGTCCGGTTGGTGTCTACCTAGGCTTAATTAGGGTTTCAGTAGAAAGATTCCTTAATTTAGATAAAGGTCGTTACAGTTGGTATATCGAGTCTTGGTTTAAGGGTTTTATTACATTGAATAACTCGATAGAGTTGGTATCAAAGACTGGTCAAAGCTTGGTCGAGCCTAGGCTATCACTTTCGAATTATTTTCAAAATAAGGAATAATTTGGATACGGTTGGTATCGAAGTTTGAGTTTCTTGGCTCGATATATATTTTGATCCTAAGTTTACTAACTCGAGAGTTGTCTCGAGTTACATAGAAACTTAAGACGTAATAAACGGTTTTTATCATGATTTTAGGGGAAACCAAAAGATAAAAAACTGAGTTATGTTATTTGCTATGTTTTATTATATCTACGCGATAGATATAAGTGTTATGTCTTTCCTAAAATGGTAATAAGAGGGTTGAAGTCCATCTAATTATCACGAGATATGAGAAAATATTGAAGTTAAGAACTCAAGAGAGTCCTAACCTCAAGGAAACGTGAAAAAGGAAAGACATACGAATAAGTTACGAAGATAAAGATTAAATTCATTCTTCAAGTAATTGTCTTCAATGATCTTTATTCTCGTTGATATTATTAGAGTAATAATAGTCAATGAAGAAGTATGTATTGGATATAGACATTGAGACGTGTATTCGAAGAATGGAATTTATGAAATATGAGAATTCAAAATTGAAATAGTTTGAAGATAGTTCAATGTCGAACATAATAGTGAGATAGTTAGATATCCTAATCGATGTTTTAGATTGGTGCGATCTAAGTTGGGGAGAATTAGTAGTCAATGAAACCGAGAACTCGAGGAAGTCAAATAATAATATACGATAATGGGAATGAATATTCATTGCCCATGAATGACAACTCATTTTGTTAATAAAATGAAACCAGTTGTTCTCAAGAGTTAACTCGAAATCTGGTTATCATTTCAATAAGATCGAATTAAGGATATATAAAGATGATCTCAAGCGATAATCAGTATCAAATATGCGGATAGTGAAAACCATTAGAAATCACTAAAACTCATGCTATGTTCGTTAATGAAGAATGAAAAGTTTTTGAAATTTATCTAATTCGAGTTGTTGTTGTTTTATCGATAACAAGATGAAGTCTTTGAAGACTTAAGAGGAGCACAAGCATTACCGTAAAAAATTATAAGTCGTGACGGTAAATTGGTTCATGCCGATTTTGCAAGTGCAAGTACTAAGTTTCAAAAATAAATTATTTGTATTTGTGTTGAATATTAACTACAAATTAAGGGATTTAATCTGTGATTGAGACAATATAGGATTGTCATATATTCAACACAAAGGCAAAAGAGAAAAGAAATCTTGAAATAATTGAACAATATAAACGATTGATCCAAGGATCTTTGATATCGTTATGTAATTTATTCAGTTAACTCAAGTATGAGATTTGTGTAAGTTAAAAATAGATACAATGATGCCTTGGAGGGGAATTGAGGTATAATTTGACTACAATGTTTGCTTGATTATATCTGAATTGTAGAAAAAGTTAGAGGTTCATCCTAAGACTTCTTATTTAGGTAAGAATGTGTGTTGATACAATAAAGTAAAATTGTAGTACATACTTCTATTTATATATATTTCAAGACGTTTGAGAAGAACTATTAAGGATTATTAATCTCGAGATAATCATTTTGGTAGTTGTACCAAATATAGAAATGCATCACTTGTAAATTTAATATCCGAGTGGATTGGTGTAAGATTAAGGTATAAGTTTCAAACTATGGAAGTTTGAAAAAAAAATGTATTGTCGGGTGAAGCAAATAGAAGGTAAGATAGTTACCTTGGATTTCTCAAATATTAGAAATTCACTTTGAAAATCACTTATTAAGGTGATTGTGTTAGTAATACCTTGAATAGGAACATGACAGGGGATGTAGTTACACTAAAAACTACTTAGTAATATCTCTTGAATGAGATGTATAATGGTGATTCATTTGAAGTGCTGCGTAGGCACATCATCACCGTGACAACCTTGAGCATGAAAAGAAAGTTTTTGAAACTCGAATAAAAAAGGTGAGGCAAGAATGTCATGAGGATCTCATGGATTTCTTTAATATATTCATTCAGTGAAAACCAAAATCATTGTGATAAAATGAGTTATTGGTGACTGGAACGAAGGTTGACGATGTCAATTTTATAAAGAAATATGAGATACATCGGCAAGTGGAAACGATTGTACTTAACCTGGAGTGTTATATATTATTCTTGCTCTATATGAATGAAAAATTCATGCTCATAAATTAAATTGAATTAACCTAAGTTGAAATGACAACTGAAGGTTATTAATATTGTAGTTGTAGGACTGATAGTGTTTGCAAAATTTCTTGCCACTATTATGGTTTAATTCTCATGGAAAAATGAGCGAGATATATGTGTGTAGAAAGAGTAGAGAGTTTACGGAGAACCAGGATTATCATTTCACCGAGGAACTAAAAGATCTACTTTCCGAGTGGGGAAGAGATGTATTATAGCTGGGATGGACCTTTCCCAATCTTAACACAATATATCTACATCAAATTTTAGTTCCAAAGAATGTAATTTCCGAGCTTGTGACTTGGAATATGAGAGATACTTGGAAGAAATATTTCACTGTATGAGTTCTCTGGTGTTGTTATTATTAGGCTATAAATACTTGGAATGCTTCCCTTTATAGTTTATATGTTTAACTTCTTCGTCAATTGGTGTGGGATGAGAAGAAAGGTACAAGTTAGTTGAAGCCTCGAGTAATTTAGAACTACACGAAAGAATATTAGCAAACTGTCAATATACAATTACAACTCGGATAATGGAAGGAATATGTAGACAAACATCATAGTGCGTTAAAATATTCAAAAGATGTATATATTCTTTTGAATTTCTCAACTATGAATGGGCAATGTAGATTCGAGAGATTTTTAAGGTTAAGGAAGATTTATTGATCAAGGAATTTAGTTGGAAAATAGGAAAATAACTCCCTTATATCTTCGACGTTACGGTTAGTCAATTTACTTTAATTTCGAGGACGAAATTCATTAAGTTAGGGAAAATGTTACGACTCGTATCCTTAACCTGGTGATTAACGTTAATCTGAAATCTAATTAACCCGAGTTAGACTCGTGGTTAAGTCCGACTTGTCTTGATTAACGTGTGAGTGCAATTGTTGTGTTGTATTGTGTTTGTTTGATGTGAAAAAAATAAATAAAATTGACGGTACGCCTAGTGTGACAAATGTAATTCGTGGGGACGGGGGAACGTGGAAGCAATGTGTACGCTTGGGTGTACTCATTAGCATACGTGGTAAGCGAAAGCCGTAAAATATATAAGTATATATATATATATATATATGTTGATATATATAAATATATAAATAAAACACATAGTTTGGAAATAAAATAATTGAAAAATTATGGGACGCCTAATACCGTGTGTGGATCAAGGCGACGCACATGGATCGTGGGATAGCGTGCACGCTCGAGTGTACTCGTTGGTGCGCACGACGAGATTATAAACACATGAATATATGTGTATATATATGTCGTATATATAAATATATATATACATATATATATTTGAAATAATAAATAAATTGGTGGGCGTCTAATGACACGTGGGGTCGAGGGTAATACACGTAGTGTGTATATGTTGATATATATAAATATATAAATAAAACATACAGTTTGGAAAGAAAATAATTGAAAAATAATTGGACGCCAAATACCGTGTATGGATCAAGGGTGACGCACATGAATTGTGTGGTAATGTGCACGCTTGGGTGTACTTATTAGTGCGCACGACGAAATTATAAACACATGAATATATGTGTATATATATGTCGTATATATAAATATATATATACATATATATATTTGAAATAATAAATAAATTGGTGGGCGTCTAATGACACGTAGGGTCGAGGGTAATACACGTAGTGTGTATATGTTGATATATATAAATATATAAATAAAACACATAGTTTGGAAATAAAATAATTGAAAAATTATGGGACGCCTAATACCGTGTGTGGATCAAGGCCGACGCACATGGATCGTGGGATAGCGTGCACGCTCGAGTGTACTCGTTGGTGCGCACGACGAGATTATAAACACATGAATATATGTGTATATATATGTCGTATATATAAATATATATATACATATATATATTTGAAATAATAAATAAATTGGTGGGCGTCTAATGACACGTGGGGTCGAGGGTAATACACGTAGTGTGTATATGTTGATATATATAAATATATAAATAAAATACATAGTTTGGAAATAAAATAATTGAAAAATTATGGGACGCCTAATACCGTGTGTGGATCAAGGCCGACGCACATGGATCGTGGGATAGCGTGCACGCTTGAGTGTACTCGTTGGTGCGCACGACGAGATTATAAACACATGAATATATGTGTATATATATGTCGTATATATAAATATATATATACATATATATATTTGAAATAATAAATAAATTGGTGGGCGTCTAATGACACGTGGGGTCGAGGTAATACACGTAGTGTGTATAATAGTGTGCACGACCGAGGGTGGTCGTTGGCATGTGTAGTGAATTTTAAATGAGAAAATACATAGGTGTACATATTTATATATAATTGATATAAATAAATATTTAAATAACCTATAGTTTGATTTAATTTATTTAAATCATTGGATTCGCCTCATACGCATATCGTGGCGTTCGAGAAATATTTCATTCAAACATATATAAGGCTGGTTCTGTGATGGTGGTTTGTTAATACCGACCTCAGCACTACGTATCTCGAGAAGAATCAAAACATAAGTGAAAAGAAAATGAGCATCAGATCTGTCTCGAGATTTTTACATTGTGAATCTCGAGATATGTTCATATTTAACCCTCAAACCCATTTCGTCTCTGCCACTGTTCGAAATCGAACAGAGAGAGGAAGATGAAGATCGAACGAGAGAGGGAGAGAAAGAGAGAGCTCGTCCGAGAGGGAGAGACCGAGATCGATGGAGAGACAAGAGATCTCAAATCAAAGGTGAGCTTTGGTAGTTGTTGTTGTGGTTGTCGTTGTTGTTGTTGTTGTTGAGGTCATTGGTGTTGTTGTTTATGTTGTTGGTCATGGAGGTTGGGAGAGGAGGAAGGGCTGGAATATTCTGAGGAAAGAGATGACCGTGAGGTCATCTTTCTCCCAAGAATGCCCATAGAGCTGAGCCAATTCGAGAGAACAAATAAAAAAAATAAAAAAAATAAAAAAAAATACATAAGGGGACTGTTTGACGATACAGGGGATCGTGGAAGAAGGGGGTTTGGTTCCTCCGAACCGGGCTGAACCGAATTGAACCGAACCGGTCCGGTCCAGGGGCCAAACCCCTATTCTAAATTAAAAATATATATATATATATATAAATAGTAGAAAATGGAAGAAAAATGCTGGGAATTTAGAAAAAGATTCCAGAAAAATCAGGAAAAATATATTTATTGACTAAATCAATTGAAATTCAATATTTCTATAAAAAGTGAAGAATTCGGAAGTCGGTCGAGACTTTATATCGGGGTTTTACTTGAAAAACGTGAAAATGTCGTATCGACACAAAAATTAGTAAATTGGTTCTGAATTCATTTGGGATCAATTTAAGGGTTCTAAAAAATGAGGTATTGAGCATTTAATAACCTCAAAATGACTTGTGATAGGTATTTGTACATCGGGACAAGGTCGTGTGACTCGAAAAGTTAAGAAATTGGAAATGGAACCTAATCGAGGTAGCTATGGATTCGTTTAATTATCAACTTTGTCTGGCTATGAAGTATATTTAGCTCATTTAGTTTATAGACTTGAATGTGAGCTATAAACATTGTGATATGTTTTCGTGAAAAGGAAAAACAATGTTTTATGTTACTACGCTATAACTCATGGTTTTGAGAATACTTTAATAGGAAATGAGTTACCTTCCCGAACTATATATAACTCTGCTCAATTCGATAGGTTATGTGAATTACATATTCACTAAGAGGGTTTTGGATAGAACCATTTGGACAATGACAAGTGATTAGATAGCACATACGTACAATGTCTTCCGGGTCGGGTTATGGTGTCATGTAGCCGATGGGTAATCGACCCTAGTTTTAGAAAAATGGGAAAATCACAAAGTGTAATAGCTATCCACAGTTTGATTTGCATCATTTATGTATTGATTTATATGATTTCCATATTCTTGTTAGTTAACATTAGTGCATATTGTTTTTGCATAATGTTCTTGATTATTATATGGATTTTTGATAATTCTATGAATCCTAACTTACGAGCAAGTTGGAGCGGTCACCCCAATTTACATTTCAAGAAATATTGACGAGCGCGATAACTACTAGACAGAGAAGGTTTATGAGTCTAGTTTTTCTCTTCGATGTAATGATTCTTCTTTGGTTTATATATTGTATCGAATTACGCTTTATATTATGACAAGGGTTCGAAGGTTTTATATTACCGAGGTTTATTTCGGTTAAATTGATTTTGTATATCATGTTTAATATCGCAAAAGATTTTTAAGTTCCGCTGCATTTATTATTTGTTTATTATCGATATTTGATTTACAATTGTGTTTATCGGGGTTGAAGATTAGGCTACGGCTCTAGTTAAGTCTCGATTTGGTGTATCGGGGCTTAATTATGGTTTTAGGTCGAACAATTCCTTAATTTATATGAGGGTCGTACAACGAGGGGGTCATGAAATAAATGTGCACGCCCAAGAACACTCGTAGGCATGTCCCATTCAATTTATTGGCGAGAAAATAAACGAATTATATATATTTATACATATTTGATAGATAAATATATATATATATATATATATATATATATAATAAAACTATAAAGTTTGGTTTGAATCATATGGATCATCGATCGGCCTCGATATGAGCGTAAGTGTTTGATGGTGTTAAAATTTGTGTCACTTTAAGGAGTGTCATTTTAACACATCAATCATTAGATCGATCTCGAGATAGTGCGATGCGTACCTCGAGGAAAATTCGTATATATATATAAATCAAAAACTTAAGTTTATCCTCACAATTCGATCATTCGAGAGACATGGGATGAGAGCAAATTTGAGGGTTTGATCCAGGTGATCAATTCGGGAGAGATTTCCTCTTTGAATTAAGGAGCTTTAACAACTATTAGATCGAGAGATCATTAACTTTGTAAGTTGAGTTTTGAGTTTCAAGTTCAGTTTGATGATTGATGATAATTTCTCTGTTAATTGTTGTTGTTTATGATTGGAAATGGTTTATTACCTCACTATAGGTCCTTCCCGATGATTTAGGAGAGATTCGGAGCTGTGATAGTGATTTGGTAATGGAACAGTGGTCTGCTTGCCCTATTCACTTTTGAGAGAGTGCGGGGTGGAGTGCGCTCCATCGAGCGAGAGGAACACGCTCCCTTTATCAATTGGGACACATCCGGTTGGTGGAGCGTGCCCCACCAAGTTAGGGAGTGCACTATCATCTTTGAAAACAACAATTGTCTTTGTGTTTTACTTAGAGTTTCCTAAGGTCTTATGGATGACTTGGGGGTTCTAAACATAGGGTAATAGAATTATATTGATCACAAATGGCTTGTGATACGCTTGAGGAACACCGGAAAGCGTGTGATAATCGAAAAGTTAGGGAATTTGGTAACGGAGACTTAACCCCCTGTAAGTACAGATTCCCTTATTTATCAATGTTGTCTGGTTATCTTATTATATGTAGTTCATGTAGTTTATGGACTGAAATGGGAAACTATGTACGCCGTGATGATTTTCAATAAACGAGAAAACGGTGTGTAATGTGATTCACGAGAGTAAGTTCTTAGGACCGAGAACAAGTTATATATGATACTTCTCACCTATATGTAACTTCCTACTCGGTTTATAGGTTGCGTGGATTACATACTCACTCGAGGGTTTCGAGATAGAACCATTCGGCATTAATGGACTCGCTAGACAACATATCGACCTATATGTTGGTCTAGCAATCGCATTAATAACGTCGATGGGTAATCGACCATAATCTTAAAAATAAAATAAGAATCACAAGTGTAATAGTCAATGATAATTTGATTTGCATATGTTATATCTTGAATTATTTGCTTTCCATATTCTTGTTAGTTAACATTGGTGCATATCGTTATTGCATAATGTTCTTGATTATTATATAGAATGTTGATGGCTATGTGAATCCTTACTTGCGAGAAAGTTGGTGTGCACGCCCCAATTAACATTTCAGGGAATACCGAAGAGCGCTACAACTACGGGATAGAGAAGATATACGAGTCTTGATCTTCTCTACGATGTAATGATTTTTCCCTTGCCTTATATATTTGTATTGAATTAAAGTTTTGTAATATCATAAGGGATGGGAGATTTATATAACCAAGATTTACTCCAGTTTGATTTGGTGCTTGTATATCGTATCTTTATTATCAAAAAAGTTTTAAATTTTCAACTGCGTTTATTATTTGTTTTATATCGATAGTTGATATATCTTGTGGTGTTTATTAATTGTATAAAGAGTGGTTGATGGCTCTAGTTAAGTATAGCGGGATTAACGAGGCTTAATTAGGGTTTCGAGACCATGTATTACCCTAATTGAGTTAGGAGATGCTACAATATCTCTCTCAATCGAAGTGTCGCGATTGTTGGTCTTTGCTATCTTGGGTAGTACGGGCACTACAATAGTAACTAGTGCTACATGTACAGTAAATCGTGACGAGTCACCTAAGATGTGAGCGCATTCGCGTTACGTGTGGATGCCACTATAGGTGTCGATGGTGATGGTTACGTCTCTGAGAAGAGTCAAAATCTCTTCCAGGACGTCTATCGTGTGAAGCAACCCTATGTGTCAAGGCACGAGAGTTTGCAAGATTAATAGGGCTTGGACTGTGGCTCCATTCGATCACCGGTGTCCGTTGATCGGCCATCGCATCCAGTAAAGGCGAATAGCGCGCTTCGATCAATTTCGGTAACTACCGTTAATAATATATAATACATATCCATTAACTAACATGTATAATCCAAACTTAGTTTCCCCAAACTCTCTTCACTTCCAAACTAACACTCTAACTCGAACTTCATAGGATTTCCACTCTAAGTTCAATTTGTGTTCTAACTTTAAATTTTTATTTTAGTCAAGTTGTGGATTACATAAAGTTAAGGTATAAACCTACGTTTTGATACCAATTGTGACGACCCTAGACCCCACAAATCCTGGGCCCACCCGGTCTAAACCTACGTGAACCTCGATCACTCCCACATAGTCAACGTAGGCCTAGTCAACCTCTTATCTAAGTTATTCAATCATTAGTTGCTTATTAGGTTTGTTAATTAGTTTAACAAGTATTAATGTTTACGCAATGAATTTAAAAATATTTAAAGCAACATACGTAAGTAAACGGTAGTCGGGACATGCCTAGGTGTGGATGCATACATCCGTGACAAACGGTGTGAAGAAATGTCATATACATGTATCAAACGTCTCGCAACCCAAAATGAGCCCTAAGGTAACCAAAACATAAGCGTATACCATATGTAAATTTCAAAATATCAAAAATAAACCTACTTTGTAGTAATAGAGAAGAGCTAACTCGAGGGAAGCTCGGATGAAGTCACCAATTACGGCTCCTTGCCCATGCTACTAGTGTGGCGGCCCCACGCCCGAGGCCACCCCGGGAGTCATCTTGTCGTGTGCTCATTGCCTGGTGAGCCCATTCTACACGTGTCCGCACTGCTGTCCATCTCATGTCTCAATATTCGTGTCCACATATGTGTTATTAGTTTAGTTAATTGATTATTCATGTTTTTCTTAAGTTATTTCCTTAAGTCTTTGAATTAGTAAGTTCAATTGTTTGTAGCTTATTCAAGCCCTAGGCTTTGTGCTAGTGGTTTGTGTATTACAAGTTAACGAGTTAATCACCTTTAACAATAAATCATCGAAAGTTTTAATTAGAGTAGGCAAAGCATAAATTCATCACCATATATATATATATATATATATATATATATATATATATCATAATCCATATGATCATGCTCTAATGTTGAAAACCCATAAAAGTACTCGTATATAGGCAACAATACTATAAAACAGTATATATGTACATGTACAATGTCACTCCAGTCTCCCAATACCCGAAATAGAACAAAATATCAAAATAAACAAGTACTAGTAGGTCCTCGACAACAAGCAATCGATGTAGTCGCCTAGGATCCCCTTGCCCTTGCCGGTACTAGGATCTCGCACGCGACATCACAAGAGACAAATGATGAGTCCAGTGATTAAAATCCCAATGAACTCTTCGAGCACTCACATGATAAAGTAAAAGAAATTCAATAAATACTTTTAATTAAAAATGCGAAATGTAAAAGGCATACAATTGTAATTGGCTCATCGCATGAATAAGTAACACATAAGCTAAACAAAGTATGTGTGCTTATTCTAGATGGACTAAATTGTACTTCTGGGTCCCAAGATCCCTTTGTTGGGTGCCCCAATACTTTTCACCTGGTCCCTTGTGGTGCTATCCAAATTCCCTGAGTCATTGACACATGCACCCGAGGCAAGCTCGGGTTGCCATTCACAGAGGGTTGGGTCACACGTGCTACAATTTAGAGCATCATGAACACACAACGAGGAAATCTAGGGGAGTAAACTCAACCCACATCCAATTAACCGAATAGAGTAATGGAAACAAGCATAAACGATAAATATGGAAGTCAAAACATAATCAAATACTCGAGTTTTTCAATTTGGTTTTATAAACCTCAAAACGCTCTCCGACTTTCCTAGACTCCTGAATCCGACCGACTAGCTCCCGATACCGAGCTACGGTTCCCTAAGTCCCTCGAAGTCCAATTTTATAAGTTTAAGTTGATTACAAGTGTTTCAATATGTATTTAGTTAGAAATCACAAAAAATAACCCTTAACTTCGTTTTCATCTATCATTAGCACGTGTGGATCTCGCTCTAGCGCATTAGGTGTAGTTAGCGCGCTAGGGTATCTCAGTATAGCGCGCTATTGTTATTCATTTTGAAAAATAGTTAAGCATCCAGACGGATAACGCTCTAGCCGATCTAGTTAGCGCGCTATCTCAACGTCCCAAATTAATTAAACTAGGATTAGTGTTAATCTCAGGAAAAAGGCTATAATTCGGGCGTTACGTGGACAACTCGGTTGACTCAAACACGAGAACCGAGGGAATATGCTATTTATGGATGATGGTTGTTTATATGTGGTGTTTAAAATAATAATTATTATATTTGCATTGCATGTTTGTATGTTGTTATCGCGAGTTAGTGTGACGGGGAGTTACCTCGAGGTACGTGTAAAGGCGCGAGGCACGAGTCTTCAGGTAGTCGAGGATTGGTGGGACTACTAATGTGCCCATAGGAGTTTCTAAGAACACCAATCATATATATTATAATGGGCCTAAGCTAATTTAATTAGATCAAATAAATAAGGCATATAGTTTGGATAAATTAATTTGAAGCCATAAGATTATCCTAGAGATAAGTATTGACACATTTAGAAACTAATGGAGTTTCAAAGTGGTCTTACTTCAAGAAGTTAGAAGAGTTAATGGGAAAAATGTCAAGTTGTGGGCTATTATATGAGTCTTGGGATACGTATATACATTAGGATCAATAGATATCAATCAATCTCACCTTAATATATAAAGATGAGTTGATCAACACATGCAATTAAAACCATTTTCATTTCTAAGTTGTTGTAGAAGAAGAAGCTTGCTTGGAGAGAAGAAACCAGTGGGTTTTTCTTGAGGAATTGATCAAGCTAGGTGGTTCATCAACTAGGTAGCTTTACTACACTAGCAACTTAGCTAAATTACGTGTTTTGATGAAAATTCGATAATTGAGGATTAGGTCACTGATTTTTGATGAATTTTTTATGAATTACAAGTATAATGAACATTTCAATTGAGATTATCAACGATTTTGATGGAAACGAGTTTTGGTGAAAATTGGAAAAAACTAGTGTACACATGAATTTGAGGATTTCGATCGAATTAATTTTGTTTATGTTGTTGTATATGATGTTTTGGAGTCCCTATTAAGTGGAAAATGAGTTTGGTTAGCTAATTGGGGTGTTGGGGATAGAATTCTCGAATTGAGAATTATGTCACCCGGTAGAGATAAGCGCGCTAACCAGATTAGTGGAGCGCTATCCAGTTTGGGTGCTCAACTTGTTTTTCAAAATGAGGAAAAGTAGCACGCTATGTAGCATCTCCTATCCCGATTAGGGCGATACTCGGCACGAAACCCTAATTAAGCCCCATAACCGGCTAAACTTAATTAGAGCTAGCGACCTCTCCGTTTGTACACGATAAACTCAACTCGTATATTAATATCGAATAAACAAAACAATGTATACGTAGCGAAAATTTAAATTTAAAACATTTTCGATATATACACAATATATAGTAATACGAGTTTATCAAAACTCAAAACCTTAATTATAAATCTCCCAACCCTATTTATATACAACAAATATATCAACCAAGTATATAAGTAAAAGAGGGCTCATTACATTGTAGAGAAAATGTAAGACTCTTAAATCTACTCATTTCCCTTAGTGAAGTCTTTGGATTGCGAACTTTGAAATATTAGATTTGGGTGAGCGCACTAACTTGCTCGATAAGTAAGGATTCGTAAAGTCATCAACAGTCCATATAATAATCAAGAACATCATCCAATAACAATATGCACCAATGTTAACTAACAAGAATATGGAAGGCATATAATGTTGGGGCATGTGCCTTAGGTCAATCTACAAACATTGTTTATCTTATGATTTTAGTTAATAAAATTGCGATTTTCATTTATTGTTTTATTATAAGTGATTGCATGTTTACCTTATAGTAAGATCCATGGGTATTTGCTGAAATATCTCAAATGTCCCTAGTCGGTCATTATAATTGGGAACTATAATGAATTAAGACTAGTGTGAATCTTGATTGATGGTCATGTGATGATCATGCGTATAAGGATACGAATCAAGATCATGAGTACTTATTATGGAATAAGATATTGGACCAACCCATTATGATAACACCACATGGATTAAGTCATAGGTGTTACTCATGATAGGTATATCATTTAGTCCTTCGACTTGAGATTACCATATACTTCAATATTAGGAGCATGGTAATTTGACACAATCAAATGTTATCTTTAACCTGGACAATTATAAAGATTGTGATTGGTTACCGTGTGAATAATATGTGAAGGTGTGTAATCAAGATAGAATATGTCACTCTCGTATAGAGAGATATCAAGATGGATCCCACGATAAGATAGGCTGTAATGGCCAAGTCCATGTGAATTGATATGATCAATGTCACTTGGATGTTTTTTCAGTTTACCTAAAGATCGAGACTAGTACGATTAAACATTAAGGGTGACTTTCCATGTCTTATGTTTAATCAAAGGATATCGCACGACAAAAGGATATTATATATGTTATTCATTAGGTTATATCGATTTTGATATTCATGCTACTTGGGTAATCATAATGTCTTGCTAGAGACCGCTTATGACTTGTGTACCAAAATGATTTTGGTTTACTGCCACTGTCGCATGAACCTATTGGGTCGCAAATAAAGAACGGCTTTCCGCAATTCAATTGGTCCAGAGTAATGAATTTTATATGATAAAATTCATGACATAAAAGCCCTTACGATTTGTTATATGATAACATTAATATTGGTGTATGTGTAATTTGATAAATTTACCTAAATACAATATTTGTATTACGAATAAGATTTTAAGTGAGGGCTTATCTACACATATAAATAAAGGGTGAAACCCTAAAACGAAATAAGATTTTCATTTTTGTAAATTTCGAGTTCTCTGGATTTTGGGAGAGAAAGAAAAATGTTTTCAATCTCTCTTGGGGCTAGCACTCCAAATTATGGTCACCATTCATGTGTAGGTTTCCGATAGAGGATGCGTACTTGAACATCTTGGAAATCGAGCGATTAGAGAAGGAAATCATGGATTAAGGTATGGTTTACTTTTGTAGATCTTGTTTAATGAAACTTGTTTTCCATCATGTTGGGGTTTTCAAAATTTGTTTTGAATTTTTCGCTACGTATGAACCCCAAAACCCAACATATAAATCAATACATAACGGATGCAAATCAAATTATCATTGACTATTACACTTTGTGATCCCCTTTTTATTTATAAAACTAGGGTCGATCACCCATTGACATCATTAATTCGATTGCTAGACCAACACATTGGCCGATGTCTTTGTCTAGTCAATCCATTAATGCCCAATGGTTCTATCGAAACCTTCTAGTAAATATGTAACACATGCACCCTATCTAACGAGTAAGAGTTATGTATAGACCGAGAGATCAACCTCGCGTCTTATACAACATGGTCTCGATCCTTATGAGTTACTCTCATGGATCACATTAGACACCGTTTTCCATTTAATTTAAAACAACACAATATACATAGTCTCATATTTCAATTCATAAACTACATGAGCTATATTTATTAAGATAGTCGACAATATTAATAAATAAGCAAATTTATACTTACCTCAACCTAAGTTTTCATTTCAAATCCCTAACTTTTCCGGGCACTCAAGCTTTCCCGAGAACCTAACACCTATCATAGACCATTTGTAATTAATTTAAGTCCAATACCATATTAGTAGATTCCCTAGTTCGGGTTCCTAAGTCCTCGAGAAAACCTAATCAAAACTTAACTATATTTTTGTTTTCTTGGGTGGGAGCGCGCTCCCTTAGTGAGCGCTCCAAAGAACGCCATTGTGCTTATCATAATCAATTAAGGGAGCGTGCTCCTCTCTGCTAGGTAGAGTGCAACCACTTTGTTTCATCCACAAATTCACCAAACATCAATATAAACTCCAAAGATTCATCATGGATGACCTCTAGTGAGGTAACAAACTATTTTCAATCATCAAATATCATAATTTACGAGAGATTTCATCATCGCCATCAAATTAAACTTCAATTAATACAAAAACAAATCATACCAAAATGATTATATCTAGCTATTGGTCCATTTAAGCTTTTCAATCCTTGTTAATTCGACTCCTTGTACAAACTCCAACGATCAGAACTTAAACTTAAACCATCTTCTCACTCATTTGATCGATTCAAATGAGGAAATAAGTATGGGTTTTAGGTTAAATATATCAATTTTCTCGAAATACGCATCACGCTATCTCGAGGCCGATCAAGTGATTAATGTGTAAAAGTGACACGAACTTTGACACTATTAAACACTTACATTTTTCTCAAGGCAATCCAAGGATCCTTATAATTCAAATTAACTTTATAATTTCTAATATATAAATCTCGTGTATTTTCTCACCAATAAATTCACCCGACATGCCTACTAGTATACTTGGGCGTGCACATTCATTCCACGACCCTCTCGTCGCACTTGGTGTACTAGTAATTCATTGTTTATTATGTATTTTTTAATCATAGGCTTGTATATAATTTCTTTTATTATACTACAACCTATATAACTTTCTTAAACAATTCAAACAAACACAATTCAATATACAAACACACGCACTAATCGAGGTATGCGGACTTAACCATGAGCCTAACTTGGCTATTTAAGATTTGAATTAGTACTAATCACCAGCTTAAGGTAACATGTCGTTACACGCTAGGTAGACCCATTAGCATGCTAATGTCGGATGAAAATTGAATTTAAGGGCTGATTTTGGGATTTTTGACTTAATACATATTTAAACACTTGTAAGTAACTTAAACTCATAAAATTGGACTTCGGGGATTTAAGGAACAGAGGCTCGGGTATCTGGGAACTAGTCGGACCGAATTCGGGAGTCTAGGGAAGTTGGAGCGCGTATTGAGGTGCGTAAACCCATTGGAATGTCTCATGAGATTTATGGTTTTGTTTATCGATATCGGATTATATGTGCGGCTATTGGTGGGCACACATGGGTTTTCTACTCCTATTTTGGTTTGCGTATATATTGGTTGTGACTAAATCACTTACATGGGTTACTTGTATTCGGTGCTCGTGTCGACGATAATAGAATATCTCTACGACCGTCGGGAGGGATGTAAGGTGTTCATTTGACTTCAAATAGCGTCTTGAGGGATTCATCCATTAACCGTAGTTGGGGTTTAGTCACCGTAAGCTTTGTAAGTATATACGTGGTTACGTGGTTCATGTCTGTTTATCGATTATCGGTGGTTTAGGTTAAGGTTTTCTCATGATTATACGGTTGTTTACTTAATAATGCTTTATCTCTAAGCATGTTTATTGAGTATGTGTTGTTTATTAAACGATACTATTTTTTTGTTTGTCTCATGCTTGCCTACATTCATGGGAATATGACTTACTTGTTGTCGGGCGTTATATTCACATGTCTCGTAGTATATCAATTTATTCATGAATATTATGTGGGCTTCTCTTGCGGTTTTACTCACTGGACTCGTTACTATATTTGTTGGGTGGTCAAGTGTAGATCCTTCGACGAGCAAGGGCAAGGAGGTATTGGGCGACTACCTCTCGAGATAGTGACACCACTCGTGTTTGATTATAATATGTATGTATTTACTTTTCGTTGGGTTTTGGGGGACTTTGTAGAATACTTAATACATGTAAATGGATCTTTTGTTTGTACTTATTTCTACTTTGATATATACATAATATTTTTTTGCCAAATTTTCCACTACTTATGATTGTTAAATACGCAAAACTTACTCAATTAAAGACTTTCGTTGTAAAATTGTGATATAACTTGATAAATTGATTAACCGACTAACTAAATTATTTATATTTATATAAAGATTAATTAGCGAAACTAGTGTTAGCCGAAAAGGTGTAAGCAACCGATTAGGTCGCGGGCGTCATAAGTAAGCGAGCCGTAATGTGGCAAGGCTTGGTAACGTATGATGTGACATGGAGGGTCCCAAGGTTGACTCGGGATTTGGGGCCGCCACACTATCTACGCCGGGTAACATAATTCTAAATTCGAGAATTTTGTCCCCAAACTTAACCACAGTAAACTCATTCTCAACTCAATGTAATTGGATCAAAATCATCAAATTCATGCATTCACTAGTTTTTCCCAAATTCATCAAAACTCATGTTTCTTCAAAATCAGTTTATAATTTTCAATTAAAACGTTAATTATACTTGTAATTCATCAAGATTCATAAAAAACTAGCGATCTAATCCTCAAATTTGAATTTACATCAAAACATACCAATTTGAGCTCATTTGAATTTGTAGGAGATGAAGAAGATGATTACCATGTGTTTGATCCTTCAATTTGACCTTCAAATGCTGAATTCCAACTCCTAAATCAATGTTCTTCTCTGTTTTTCTCCGAATTTGTATGCAATGGTAATTGGGTTTGAACAAAAATACCACTAACTTGATATTTATATGTTATGTTATGATCAAGTGTGCTATGCGGATCTCGAGGACAATTTTATGGCTCCAAATCAAGTTGTCTATACCTTGTTGACACAAATATATAACTCCATCTATACTAGTTTTACTTAACTAGGATCATCGGATACACATTGAGGGTCCACATTAAATTAACCAAACTATAGGCTTTCTATGATTTGATTTAATTAAATTGACTTAGGCCCATTCAATCATATGGTTAGTGTTTTAATCACCAAAATCGCCAAATGTGTGGTCCCACTAACCCTCGGCTATGCAAGCACCGGTGCCTCACATCTCGGCACGCATCTCGAGGCACGTCATAGTCTATTGTTTTGAATTAATCGACATAGCCTATAGTTATATTACCCATTTTACTTGATCAATTAGTCATCTTAACATGAATTAGTCTAGTTTTCTAGTGTGTCCGTAGTTCGCCTACCCGATACACTGTGTTGACACGCCTTACGAAGCGATTACTCGTCACACAATCTCGCACGATATAACCATACGAATACAAACATGCGATGTATTATCGAATAAATTTATAAATATCCATCGCAAATAGGCAATCAACAGACAAATAGCTAGTGTACCTAGGTCGATGAGTGTCCTAGCCTACCCGCCGCGTCCACTTGGATATGAGCGACGTCCTAATCTAAAATTACGAAATAAATCACAGCGTTAATAAAACGGGACGTTACACTAGTGGGACTTGCAATTTTCACCAAAAGTGGAGACAATCCGGTGAGTAAATCGAGAAGAAGTTCAACAAGAATTCGTATTAAACAATAAACGAGTCCATAAATCATGCTTTGGAACAAAATAAAGTCTTGAGAAAGAATAGTAAAATGTATGATAGGTAGACTACAATGATCAACGGTAAGGACTAAGTGACCCGAAAGTAAAGGATAGGGAGTAAGTGATCTTGACACTCTACACGTGGGCTCAAAGCCACTTAAAAACGTGTAAGTGTCTAACACTTTGGTGCGATGGGTCAATGAGCTTCAACCGCACCTAATCCGTTAAGGGAGCCACGAGATAGTCTAAATCGATGCTCAACCACAATGAAACTCGAATACCGAGATAGGAGACACGACACATGACGGATGCTCACTCAAAGGATTCAAACTCTTCGGGAAGCCACGAGAGCTAGTCGGGCACGCTCAACCCGCGAGTAGACACGACTAAACCCGACCACTTAAACCCTTAGTCACTCGGTTGGGAAGTAGAGTCCAATAATAGCAATTATTTGATCTAATATAGCATGAAAATGAAAGGAATTAATATTGAATTCCTTACTTGATTTACTTACATCAATACGCAAAATATCGGGCAATCGCAGCTCCCACACGCCTCAAAATACTTACCCGATACTCGAAACTAGTCCCATAGGCTCCTAATATTAATTTCAATAAATTAGGTGTGCTTGAGCCTATTTGATATAATTTAAATTTTTAAATCTCAATATAATTCAAAATAAGGAATTTATAGTGGTTGCACGTTTTTGAGAAAAATCTCGATGTAAGACTCCCAGAAGAATTCTTGAACTCATTTTCCTACAATTTTGTCTCATTTTCTTATTTTTCCTAATTTTTCCCTATTTTTCTTGAATTTTTTATGATTTTTTTTTATGATTTTATGTTAGTTTTATAAGTTAAAATGTATTAAAAAATATTTTTTAATAAAAATAGGGATTTGGGCCCCCGAACCGGGTTCAACCCTATTCGGCGGTCGAGAGCTCGCTCTCTCTCTCTCTCTCTATCTCTCGTGAAAACGAAACAGAGAGAGAACGGTCTGCCCCTCCACATTTCTCTTCTCCTTTTTTATCTTTTTTTCTTTCTCTATTTATATCTTCTTTTTTCATCAAAATGATCAACAACCATACTCTTTTTCTTCCCTTTTTAATTCAACTAAAAATCAACTCTATTAGAATCAAACTACCAACAATGAATTAATCAAAATCTACCATACATTTAACCCATAAGCATCAAAACTAAATAAAATTAAGTGTTAAACTTACTTGGCTTAATAAAAATGATCTCCACATAGCAATTGGTTCATCTCCTTCCTCACCACCACCACTTCTACACCATCTCTAACTTAGATAAAACCTTCACCCTTCATCTCTTTCTCATTTTATACTATCATTAGGTGGGTGAACCACTACCTTACAATTTTCTTTATTTAGCTTTTATTAAATTTGTCATTATCTCTCCATAAACCACAAAAAGTTGACACCTCATAATTCTAATTTATTTTAAAAAAAATCTAATTTTTAAAATGGCTAAAATGCTCCTTATGACTCAACTTCGTGTTTCAATTAAATAAGTTCTATTAGACCAACTTAAATCAATATCATTGACCTACCCAAGTACCGTATACGTTCACATCTCGAGGACTATGCTCACTCGTTAATTCGACAACAACGTCAATAAAGTTGTGCATGCGGATATAGATAAACATAAAATATTCAAGGCATCACACAAATAAAATTATTGAATTATTACCTCGGTGTCGATGTCTCGGTTCGACCGAGTCGCCACGTAGGATTAGATGCCACGTCACGGTCCTATTAAGCAATTGACGAGGATTAGATTTATTAGGGTCGTTACACGACAACAAACACCACGAAACCACTCCATACCAACATCAAAATATTTCCACTTGCCCGTGGAGTCAATTTGGACAAAAACCTATTATCAATTCATCCAAAAACCCAATGTAAATCAATATCAACTATAAAAAAAAATTCCAAAATAGTTATTAACTAAATTGCATTAATTCAATTCATCAAAACCCTTACCCACACCAATGGGGTTTATTCCAAATTGACGCAAATTAACCCAAAACATCAATTCACAACAATTCCTATCAAAACCCCACAAAAGAAATCGAGGAATTGCGAGAATTCAAATTGAATTGAGTAAAATGCCCTTAATTAAGTATTTACCAAAATTCGAGCTGAATACATCTCCTCCGCTGCAAAAAATTAGCTCGAACTGATCGTTTCGCGACGCTCCACACTTTTGCGGAAAGAAATCGAATGAAAATTGGACATTGAGAGATCGTGGAGCAAAAGAAAGATCTGAAAGGTTTGGGGAACAAACTTGTAGTTCATTCTGTTGAAATGAAACCTCGTTTCATTTGTTTTTTTTATCCTTATATATGTATTTATATATAAACCATCAGCTGTTTGTGAGCAGCTTAATTTCTTTTTATTTATTAATTCTCTAAATCTCTATTTTGACGTGTTTTGGCTTTCGGTGCTCGTTTTGGATCCGATTTTTCACAAATTGAGCCATCTTCTCGAAAAAAATAGTTCAAATCCATAAAATGTCCAAAACACTAATTTTGGTCACGCCAAAACCTCAAAAATTTTAACTTTTTATGTGACATAGCAAACACATATAGACCAATTATATTCCCATACTTAGCCAAAACCTCAAAAATCTTAACTTTGTCCATGACCACCGCCAATTGACACGAAACTCGAGGTAAGGTCATGCACCAACTTCATTCTCATTTTACATAGCCACCGATCCCAACTTACACGCAAACTGAAGAAAAATCTTCACGTAAGGATTAACACTTGGTTAATTAGTTTTGAGCAACTAATAATATATTTTCATTCGTGCCCTTCAGACACGCGCTTACACCCCCGATTATGACAAATTGAGGACACACATCAGCACACCTTGACTTCCCGACAAAATATTATATAATACAAACACTACACACACAACACACAAAAATAAATTATACATTGTGATCTCTAATCCAAAACATGTGGGTCCCACCTTGGATACCTAATATCCAAATAAAGTTCGAACTATGTAATTATTCGTCCAATCAAGTTTATGAAATTCTAGGATTTCACACCATATTATTAAGATGTATTCACGCCTATGCGCCGCCTAAGGTTCCTTCATGCTCCTATCTTCTTCTTCAGTCACTAGATCTGTTGTGTTGGGGCCTCCGGCGACGTCAACGCTCGGTCTGCCAGCCAAGAGCGTTTGTCGGGGACCCCTAAGGTTTCTGAACTCGTCCTTTATTTTTTGTTCCCCCTTCCTCTCTATTGGTTTCTCCCCGTCTTCTATATTTTTCTCCTATTTTCTCTCTTCTTTCCTGTGTTTATGTATTAAGGAAGGGGATGATGGAGTCGAGCGAGCAAAATCTGTAGAGGTTTGAAATAAGGTTTTTAGGAGGGTCGTCGTGCAACACCAGGCTCCCCAACAAGATCCATCGAATGTAAGCGTCTCCGATCAATGACCCCGGCCATAACCGAGAAGATCTTATGTTTCTTCGCCAGCGTCTCTTGTTGGATCTGGTATGCCGTGCTAGCGACGACTCTAGATGATGGGGTTTTCTCCTAACTCTTAGTGAAGATTACATTCGTTGTTCCACGAGTTGTATTTGTTATGTATTTAGTTATGTTGTTTTATATTTTCAGTGCATTTTGTTAGGGTTTGGTCTCCGCCGTCGATGAGCGACTTTTTGTCCTTTGTATGAGTGTTGCCCACTTGCCCCTTCTTAGGGATGTTGTCATCCTTCGGGAGGTTGTTGTCCTCCTTCGTGGGATTCTTGCCTCCTCGTGGGGATGTTATTTGTTAAGTCTTTGATTTCAATAAACTTGTATTATAATCTAATTACGAGATCAGTGAGTCTTAATCACGACATGTTTTGTAGACCAGGACTTGAATTAGTGAAAAGTAAATCACTGGCTCAACGTTATTTTTCATTGGTGAATGCCTAATGTGTGTATTATACGGTATTAATTTGTTGCAAAGTTTATAGGTTGAGGTGTATCCTCAATTTTTTCTCATAATTGCAGTTGCAAGTGTGGTCCGAAGAGCACGAATAAAATAAAAATTATTCGTTACTCGAAAACTAGTGATCAAATGTTAAGTATCACTTGAGGGTTTTGTCTCTATTTTCGTGTAAATTGGAATTGGTAGCAACAAAAATTGCAAACAAAGTCAATTGACTGTGGCCAATGTTGAAATTGGGTCCAAATTTATGCAAGTTGGTTAAGTATTGCAAGAAAATTAATCTGTAAGAGCTTGGTATGTCGTGGAAAAAGTTGAGGTTATCGAGGTTTAATTGTGACCAAAACTATTGTTATATACGTTTTATGAAGATTGACTATTTTGTTGAGAGTTTTGCTCGATTTGGTGAAAAAATCGGATTCAAAATGAACACCGGAAGTCAAAAAACTTCAAAATAAGAATTTTTGAGAATTAATATATAAAAAGAATTTAAGCAACTGAAGCAGAAGGTTTATATAAATATATAAATAAATCAAAATAAAAAACATTTCATTTTGTTTCAACTGATCGAAATGCAGAAAATGCTTTGTTTCCTACCCTATCTGCTCACTCTTTCTGTAATGGCATATAATTTACTAATACTAAATTAGTCTCTAATTAGGGTTACTGACCCGTGATGTGACCCGAGAGTGGGTACACAATTCTAATACTCGGCGTGAGGACTGAGAAATATGTTAGATTTGTTATGGTGTATGCTTGCTGTAATGCATATATGTAGACTTATAAAGTCACTCCTACTAGTATTTAGAAGTTGAGACATGAGCAGAGTCGCACCTCGAGATGCATGTCAACATGAGACCAGAGTAGAGAGTGATGTGGTGAGATGTAATTTACGTTAATTTGACTTAGTTTGCTGATTTGATATGGCTATAGGTTGATATACATTAAATGAAACCTAAGTTAGAAAAATAAAACAATAGCCATTTGATGCTCCTCGAGATACGTGTGGAATAATCAAGAGACCAATTAAGTATGAAATTGGTGTCAGCAAAGGAGAGTTAGTGGAAAGTTAGTGGTTTGCAAGTCATGTTATAAGCCATCAGATTAGTCTCGAGATACGTATACACATTAGGATCAATGGATAGAAATCAACCTTATCTACATATATATATATATATATATATATATATACTTTTCAATGGTACTACACACCAACGAACAATGCTAATTTGTTTGAAAAGTGCAAAAGTATTATATACATTTAAATCTTCACAAATTTGTTTTGTAATATTTATATAAGAATTGAGAAATACAATACGTTATAATCAATAAAAATGTTTAGATTTAAACAATAGACTGATGTTTGCGGTACTTTACAATAGAAGTAATGAGAGAATGATCTTATTTGTCATTTTCTCTTTTACCTAACTTTGATCTATTTTATTTTTCTTCTTATGTTGGAGTCCTTGAAATAGCCTACATAAAGAAGCACAAAAAACATTAGAAACTTATAATCCAGCCTTACAAACAAAACACAAGCCCAAAATCAAAATGATTTTTTTCCTAAAATCTATGAAAACAACGATGTCCTTCACGATCTTTGAAGCGCAGAGTTTGCATTTCCAACTCAAATTATAGATATTCACTGATTCACCGCACAAATTTAGCATAATTAATTTGCAAGTTTATGTTCACCTTTATATAACAACACCAAAATTCAAACGAAAAATAAAAAGAGAAAAGTTTTGTGTAAAGACGAAACCGCTAAGATCTTTAGATGTCACTCACTACTATGTGATACTTTACAAGATTTATCATGTCTAAAATAATACTTTGTACAAGTAACTTGTTGGACATTTTCAAAAAGGAAATATTTAAGTCCCACATGGGTTAAAAAGTTCTACTTTAAAGAGTAGATATACTCTTAGACTACTTTAAGTGTAAAAGATAAATCACAAGAGCTATACAAAGTGAGCCACAAGTGCACGACGCATAAGGTGCATTTTAGGCGCACTTAGCACTTGTAATAAGCAAATTTACCAATCTACAATGGATCTTAACTACTCTTCTATCTTAGTGCCTAATCTTAGAGACAACTACTTTGTGACACTAACATTGACAAATGTCGGACGACCAAGTATATATAAGGAATTTTGGCCTTGTCTTGTGGGAATTAATGTCACAGTCTCTCCAAAGATGTTGGTCTTCAATAATTATGAAGAGTAGGTTAATTTCACTGTAAACTTCAAGGTTATTACTCCATCAAAGGGCTACGTATTTAGGTCGTTGACATGGAAGATAGGAAAGTTAGGGCTATAAAAATGTAAAGACCAACTAAGAACTTGCCTCATGCAAACTTTGCACACTGCTCCAATGAGTTTCATATTCATTTTCATTTGGATACACTAACTAATACAAAATAAAAACCTTTCCAAGCATATATACCACCTCAATCATTCACAACAATAAGATACTATTTCACATTATCACCTATCTATGCCCTCTCATTTTGCATTATAGTAGAGTATTTCTTGATTCTAAAAAGAAATATAGTAATCTATTAGGTTTAGCATGTACTGGCTATCAATATGATTTAAGCTCAACAGTTAATGAGCACTTTAACACAGAAAATGAAACCACAAAAATAAAGCCCATTAAACAAAAACCATAAAATTGTTATTACAGAATTTTTTATTTTTACCCACACAACATTAGATGAACTATTTACATGGAGATATAAACATATGCATCAAGAGAAAACACATGGCCCAGAAAGCCCATAGCCCAAGTTCTTCATTTTCGCCTTCATAATAGATAGAAAGCAAGTACTATAAACAGTCCTAGTGAAACCAAAACTTTGTAACACAAATATAGATATGTGAACTCTAAAGACAGAAGGTGTGTGCCTAGATTAAGTATGCCATCATGGAATGGTTCTTCAAATTTCATCTCCATCCATACAAACATTTCACCGAGCATGTACAAAGCGGCTTGAAATCCGTATATCATCATCACATATAGATATTTCATTCAATTGACAAGTTATTACACTCTTAATGCATGAGATAGTATTCAATTAAGAGTCTATACACTCTCAATGCATGACCAACAATCGACGGACTCAACGTCTATCTAACTACACTTTATGTACTCCACAAAAGTACCAACATACATTAGTTGTTTAGAACCTATAATAAAAACTATAACTATATATTTTTAATTAAAATAACAATCTTGTGCACTATCAATATAGATTCTATCAGACAACAATAGCACATAGGTTTTAGTGGAACATAATTTCACCTAGTAATTTAGAAAAACTGACACAATTTAGTTATAAATTACCAAATTTAGTAAAGATTCACATTACAGTAAATTTGTTCTGAAACAAAAAAGATATCCAAAATCCTAATTGCAGAGAGTATTACAATAAGTTGAACAAATATAAAAGTAAGTCTTTCTTCTTATAAATCCAAAAAAAACAAATCATTCTTCATATATGTGAAAGGAAAAACGGTTGAATACCATTTTTGAACTCAAACATTATAAGAACAGATGTAATAAAATAAATAAAATCATATTCTCCCCTATAACTTCCTATACAATTGTGTTAGGCTACCCATTCAAACAAAGCACAAATAAGATGACTCGCAACGATGAGTTCCTTCTCCTTTTTATACGCTTTCGCGCTCGTCCAACATCAAGAACTTGAAATACAAATGAATTCACGAATCAACTCAAGAAGAAAAAAGGAATTGGAGATGAAGAGGTGAGAGTTTGAGTTAAAGAGAACATAAGAAGAAAGGAGGCGAAAGTTTGAGTTGTTGATCGACTTGGAGAGGAAGATAACTCAAGAAGGCAAGAGTTGTTGATCGACTTGGAAAGGAAGTTAAAGCAGGAGGGTAAAATAGTTATTTTGCTTACGACTCCAAATTTGAAGATTGGTTCTTTTATATATTTGATATATACATATATGAATGAGATGAGCATGCATATGGTTTCATTTAACAACTTAGAATTTAAAGAAAGCTTGAGAGGAAGATTGGAGAAGAAGCTTAGCAAGTTTATGTGTAGAAATTTTGGGGTGTTTGAAGGAAACAATCAAGCCAGAGGTGTTCTACAACTAGGTAAGCTAATCTACACATAGTTTTGATAAAATTAGAGGTGATTAATCAGTTCTGGTTTTTATGGGATTTCAGAGGTTAAATGAGATTATTTTCGAAATTGGTTTACATATTTAGATTCCTTGCGAAAAATCATTAAATTTGCAATAAAGAAGTTTGGAATTTGGAGTTAAATTGACTAAATTATGATCAATCAAAGTATTAGGTGTGTTCATGAGTTCTATTAAAAACGCATACATATTTTAATGGTTTAATGATTATATATGAAATGCATGCTGATGTTGTTGCTATGGAGGAGGTATTGGGCCTCTAGTGAAGGAGAACAGGGATCCAAGGCGATGGAGAACATGGATTTAGAGGAGAAAACTCAAAAATTTGAAGTGTAGAATTTATGGGATTTCCTGCATTTAGCACCATGCCTGCGTATATCACGCTAATTAGTGTGAGTAGAGCGCTAAGGGAGTCACTAGTGAACTAGATAAACTACCCAGTTCGCTAGGTGCTCTGGACAACACACTGACTGCAATTTCCTAACTTAAACTCAAACACCTTAAACAAGCTTAACACCCTAACTGAGGGTCTATACATTCTAAAACATATTTAATGATACTAGGAACTTAGGGAATTGTCTCGAAGGTTCGAGTATGAGTTTTAAGGTGTCGAGAGATCGGATTAGCATAAAAGCTTGGCATGGTTTCTAACTAAACTGATTGAGATATTTATTTCACTTTATTTCCATAATGCTTCTTGTTTACAGTCATTTGGACTGATGTGCTATTGTACTCTAGATGCCATGACTTTGTTGTCCTCTCACATTTTATGAATTTGTTATCATGGCATTGGTTTATGTTTAAATGATATTTATTGACTCTTAATCATGAGTTGTGTCATTCTTGGTTATTAAGAGTGTTAATAAAGAAGCATGCTATTTGTTGCATGAGTTATAGTGTTGTGAATCTAATTCCCTTAGTGCTTAGTTATGTAAGTTTGTTGTTGGATTCTTAAATTGTGTAATTTCTTGATATGTGAAAGTAGTTCTTGTATCTAGAATTATGATATGATAGAGATAGCGACGGCACACGGGGTCATTAGATTTTCGGGGTTGTCGAGATCTCGCCACTAGCTTGTGCGGCACACGGGGTGTAGGACCCGAGGTTGTCGAAAAGTATATACATATATGAAAAACGGGCATTATGGGTATATCTACACCCCACATTGTGCAACAGATTTAATGTGATGCAATTTCGTAGTCAACCGGCCCTAGATCAAAACTGTTTAGCCAAATGTCGGTTTCATGATGTTTAACTGAACTATCTTATAGCACGATTCTTGTTTCAACTTTCTCTGCTATTGATATGCTTTCAGATACTTGTTGTATATTTGGAAATTTGGGTAAATGTCTCGCATTGTTACTTTCTACATTACTGCACTCATCGTCCTTTTATGGCGGTGAGTGCAGATACTTCGAGTAGCAGGCCAGGGAAAGTGAAGGTTGACGATTAGTTTTGGGCCGACAGATGATAGTTCCTGCTACTTTTGTAGGTGATCATTTTGTGTATCTATTACTTATGTCTTTTTGTATAACTTTACGTTGTGTATGGGGATGAGAGGTTAGGTTTCCCTATTGTCTCATGTTTTACTTTGGTGAATATTATATGATCGTCTGTTTACTTGGTTTCCACAGTATGTGTTTTTATAAATGCTTCCGCTAATTTTATTAAGTCTTTCGTTGATAATTAAGATAATGTTAATAAATTTTAAATGAACTCTGTAAATTATAATTAATAACTAATGATTAATAACTATGTTGATCGTGTGTAACAAGTTGAATGAGATGAACAGGTTAAATAATACGTTGTTAAGTCCTACGTGGCATGTGTTAGGGTTTAATGATGGGATTAGGCCGGTCGGTATTCGGTTAGGGAGTTGAACCATTGCACTTTCGCTCTGCGATCACTGACATCCTATTTTTGTCCAGTTTCTCTTTGCAAAAATTAGAGCGTCGCGAGACTTTGACGACCCCTCCCTTAATTTAGGGCACCGCCCGACCTAATCCCGTCATTATGCCTTAATCTAGCCACAAAGGACTTAACAACGTATTAGTCAGTTTTTTCAAACTTATCTCCTTACTAATTATCTTTTCTAATAAGCATTATTCAGTGGAAGTCTTAGCAAATCAGCGGAAACTATTAACATAAATACTAAGTATGTGAAAAACCAAGAAATAAAGATCACATGCATATATATAAAATAATGATAACAATATATTAACATGTGTCTGGTCGGGTAACTATCTTACAACTTATATCTACAACCACAAAAGTATATAAAAGACATATAAGTCATACAACAAAATCTCAACCCATAATAGTAGTCGCCAAACTTCTCTTTGCCCAGTCTACTACTCGATGGATCTGCACCCACCGTCATAAAAAGGTCTGTGAGTACAGTAAAGTAGAAAGTAACACTGAGAGACATTTACCCACATTTCCAAACACAACAATAATTCATATATTTACTTCTCATCAACAATATTGAAACACAAACACAATACCAAACATTATAGCTAAACAATGTGACATTATGAACTAAATTCATTAAATTGTGTCTCTAATCCTTTAGCCCATATATTACCCTCTTGGCCACATAGACCTTGGGTAGTCACTTTTTTAGTCGTGTACGTAGGTACTATCATTATAAGTTGTGAAATACGGCTTATCGACCTCATGTAATAGGTCAGCACACATAGTACTTTGATATTACCCTAATCGGTCACCGCTTAATCATTTCATCAACCTCATATAGTAGATACATGAAACTAACTAATCAGCATACCGACATCCCAGAGTCTCATACCCCGTGTGCCTCATATACCCCAAAGAATTCATGAAACTTAAACACATGTTATAATTTAACCGCAATCACATAATGGGATATTGCACACAAATCAGGGCACCAAGAATCCAACAAGTAAAGCAGTTCAGTCAAGCAATAATGAAAGATGAAATGGAGAGAAATATCTCAATCAATTTACTTATAATCCACGCAAAGTCCCTAGACTAACTTGACCTCGCAACACCCCTTATCTCACTAACAACCTCTCGAGACTCCTCCCTAGTTTCTTGAGGTTAATTAGGGTATTTTAGAACCTATACAAATTATCAAAGCTGTAAATCAATTAAGAAAAACCTCAAGCTTTTATTAAAAGTTTCACCATTTATCAAGTTTGGCGCTGTGGTGGTGTCGTGTGTATAAAGGCCATGGCGCCGCCATGGTGTCACCTTTGTATCACACTGGATGGACACAGCGTTGTGGTGGCATCGTGTGTTTAGTTGTACAGTGCAACGACAGCGCCATGTCAACTGAACTCCACCCACAGCTAAGGTCTTGACGTTGTTATGGCGTCGTGCACTCTACACCTACGGTATCGCCACAGCGTCAAACATGTGTAGCTTACTTAAAGTTCAACCTTGCATTCTAATGATCCGTACACCTTCAATACACCTAAACTTAAGCATGATCATCACTAATTTACCCAAAGTTCGCAGACTTAGGTGTTGAAACCCAAAATCATAATTTTCTTAAAAATCCATCAAAACACCTACAATTTCAAAATACCATAACTTTATCAATTTAAATCGAAATTCAGATTTTTATGATAGCAAATTTATTGGTTTTTCATGAGGAATCCAAATCCATAAACCACTTTCAAAAATGATTAGTTGTACCCTATGAAATTAAGCAAAAACCATAACTGAACTAAAAACTTTATTTATTTACCAAACTTTGTTAACTAGTTGTGTACACTAGCTTACCTAGTTGATGATCCTCCTTGCCTTGCCCAATCATCTTCTAACTCACTGAAATTCATCAACACCCTTGCTGATCTTCTTCTCCAAAATTCCTTCTCCTCTAAGTATGAAATGTGAATGACTTACACGTTCATCTCATTAATATATATAGATAAGATTAAACCATAGCAATGATCTTAATGTATAAATGCATCTCGAGGCTAATCTAATGGCTCACATCTTGATTTAAATTCAATAACTCTCCACTAACTCATCCTTGGTAACATACATTCATATTCAATTGGTCTTGTAATGGTGTCCACACGTATCTCGAGGAACATCAATGGCCAATGTTTAATTTTTCTAACTTATGTTACATTTATGTGAATCACACTATAGGCAAATTGATTTAACTATAATAAGCCACATTAACTTAAATTAAACTTAACACATCACTCTCTACTCCGGTCCCACGTCATCACGCATCTTGAGGTGTAATCTTACTCTCGTCTCGACATTTATATATTAGTAGGAGTGACTTAATAAGTCTATACATATACATTACACTAGGAATACACCACATCAATCTAACATATTTCTCGGTCCTCATGCCGAGTATTAGGAATATGTTTCCACTTTCGGCCACGTCACGGGTCAGTAACCTTTAAATATAAACCAAATCCATTATCAGAAATTTGGGCCGTTAAAGAGACAAGTAGATTGAGCCAAATTTTCGCTGTAGAAACGAATGATTCAGCTAGAAATTCGGTAAATTATTCTCAATTCATGAATAGTTCCATCAATTCAATTTAAATTCTCGCGATTTTTTTATTTCTCTCGCGGGGTTTTGATAAGAATTGGTATAAATAGTTGTGAATTAATGTATTGAGTTGATTTGTGTCAATTTGAGATAAATTCCACCGATGTAGATTTGGGTTTTGGTGAATTGAGTTGATACAATTAAGTTGATAACTATTTTGAAGATGTTTTATAGTTGAAATTGATTTACATTTGGATTCTGAATAAATTGATTATTGGTTTTTGTCCAAATTGACTCCACGGGTTGTAAAAAGATTTTGAAATCAGTATTAAGTGATTTTTATAGTGTTGGATGTTGAGTTTTAAGGATTTAATTGCAAAAATACTGATTTGAAGAAGTTTTGTTTGTTCAGATTTAATAAAGTTTGCCTAATCAACAGGTTATATTATAAAATTCACTACTTCTCCGTTTGTGATCTGATTTGTGTGTTCTTGGAGTCTATGGAAAGTATGAAGTGAGCTCTACAAGTTCTTTTTGCTCAATATGACAAATATGGATGTTTCATGGCTAAAATGCTACCCCAAATTAGCTAGTTAAAAGTTAGTTGAAATTGCTATAAATGATTTTTTTCAGAAATAGTTCTCGAGCGTACGTACCTTGCTCGCAATTTTCATGGGATTTAATGATTTGGTTTTACTTGAAGCTCCAACCCCATGATAATTGAGTATGTAAGGAAGCTATTTGAGCCACTTTCAAGGTGATCCGATGTTCCGCAAACCCCAAAAGTTTAGCTCAGAATTAGTTGATTGTAATTAAAACTTACGGTGACTTTTACTATTTATTGATTTATCTTTGAACCTACATATGTGGTTTTAGTCTACGTTACATTTTGCATTGTTTTTTATCATGCATACATGTCAAACGGATAAAGTCGTCCATGTTTTGGTCAATGAGTTGGATGCATCCAGTCTAGACTAGACATATATGGGGGTGTCTAAAGCGAGTAATGTCAATTTCGGAAGCAAGCATTGAACTCTTAGTACTATTTGAGCTCAAGTTTGGATTGCACAATTTATTTGTGAACTTCGAACATAATTGGAGGTATTCATGTTGTTATATTTATTTGTTGATTTATTGAAAAATGCAATTACATCAATGTAGAAATTTACTTATCTTACATCCTCGATTTGTTTTTTATCATGTATGACATACGTTACGAAAGAAAGAAAAGAACAAGCAAAAAAATATATTGGTTATTTTCTTTGAATTCTTTTTCTTATCGTATATTTTTTTTGTTATGTATTAAGTTTTGGGATTCTCGGGTTGAGAGTAGGTCATAGTTTGGTTATGAAACTATTATGAAAACCTTACGAGGCATTTTTAGAGAATTTAGAGACGATTTTATGGTTCAATTTGATTGCAAATATGGAATTGTAGAGTTTATATGATTGTAAATGAGTTTTAATGTGACATCCCATCACCGACTAGACCGGACTCAGCCCGATCCGACCGGATCAGAGGCCCGAACTCGATTCGACCAGGTGACGCAGTCGTGCTCTACGGTATTGTACCCTAAGAAATAAAATAATATTTTTGGTGTGCATGTAATATCTAATAAATAATTAAATAATTATAAATACACACGTGACACAAGGAAAGGCGAGGCGTGGGTTTCGCCTCGGGATACGCGTTGGACGGGAAATATATGACTTAGGGTAGTATCATGATCTATTAGTAACTTAATTTAATTTGGCTTAAGTAGTGTATTAAAATTGATTAATATGCCTATGGTAGGAATATAATAAAATCCAATTATAGCCTTTGCTTTAAATTAAAACCATAGCCTATGTAAAATGAACATATGTGTCACATAACAACCAAACAAGAAATTATGGTACATGGACTTTATGTTGTACAAGGGATTGATCTCGAGATTCATAAATACATCTAGATGAAGGGCCAAGATCTAGATTTAGTTCGGAGACATAATCATGCAATATGAGACACTTGTCACTTATAAGCAACACTTATCAATCTAAATAAATTCATGTCTCCAAATTAACAACCAAGCAATTTGATTTAGAGGCTTAATTAATTACTTAACTTAAAACTAATTATATTACTAATGGTGAAGTGTAGGATCCATTTTGGACCCTTAGATGTGCCACAAAACTCGTATCTCGAGGTACATCTAAAGGTCATTGTTTTAAGTTGATACAAGGTATATAAGGAACACTTAGCTGTTGTTGTTGCAAATGAAAACACCAAGAAATTGAGAGGAAGAACATGAGTTGCTGAAAATTGAGGATTCAAGAATCAATTGAAGTGCAATTAGAGTCTTTAAGGGGAGAAACATTAGATCCACAACAATCATAAGGTAACCCCTCTCTTTTTTCTTGTCAATTTCATGGGTTTTGATTTCATAAGCATGAATGTGGGCTGCTGTGGTTTAATAAAAATGAGATCATGCATGCGCTTAGATTTGAACTCAAATTTGATGCCTCTAAACAAGCATGAACTAAGAATCGAGAATTCAAACTTTACATGACTTTAAATTTGATTTTTTTGGAGAAAATTGGAGATTTAACTATGATTTCGAAATTGGGGTTTCATTAACTGATATGAAATGTTTTAAGACTCAAATTCAACTCACTTTATGCCCAATTTGACTGGAAATTGAGGTGGATCAAATGTATATTCAAAAAAGTTGAATAACTTAAGCTTTTAAGGTCCTTTAATGGTAAAATTGGCTATAAGCTGTTAAATTGTAGAATTCTTATTGTAAACTGATGTAAATAGAACCCAAGTAACACCCAAGGGGTCCCAAAAGAGACTCCAAGTCAAAACAAGATGAATCAACCCAAAAAGAATAAAACAACCATATCCAAACATCAAGAATTAGACCTAACATTGTGATAAGCATAAATCACTCAATTTAACTCCAATTGGAGGGAGCATTGGATATGTTGTTATTGGGTACGTTGAAAAACTTGTGATAAAATTTCATGGTATTTAGAACTATACACTAGGAGAAATCGAATTTGTAACCTTACTAGTCGAAATGAAATTCAAATGTGCGCAGTGTTCGTAAAACTTTGACACCTCGCTCGTTTTTAATCGGAAATGCACATACCATACCTTTTATAAGAAGTGGATATAAATCCTTGTCTACATGTACTTGCCAAATTAGAATATTTTGACCATCAAATTAAGTTACTAAGGCAGTGCATTGTATATGGAATTTAAAGTATATTAATAAATTTAAAGAATTACATAATTGGGTTAAGAACCTCGGGATATGTGCGTGCGAGTAACCGGGTAAACAAAATCAACAATCTTGAATCTAACACCAAACTTTAAAACTAGGGCTCAACGACGACACTTCGCCGAGACTTTCGGCATGTACTACGAGGTACCAGATGAGCGGTCGAGTTTCGACACGCAACACACGAGATTTGTGAACACTGGGGATTTATAAACTTCATTACGCATCATATTATGATCGCATAAGTTAGGTGTGCATTACATCATGATTATTTATGGTCATGCATATAGACATAAGGACCTATAAGAGTCGTCTTCGAGAATTAGATGAGGTAGCTTCGACGGCGAAGAGTCTCCTTCTCTGGCCAGTCGGGCAGCTTCGAGGGATGACTATACGGCGATCTTCTACCCTCCAGCCAGTATGGTAGTTGGAGGAGGTTTTCGCCCTTCGACATTTCCTATGACGGAGTTAGAGTACGTCGATGTCGCTCGGGTTCACGAATTCGCGTGACGGACCTCCCCCGATCATCGATGCTGAACGTCGCCGGGTCGACGGGATTCATGGTAGGTATGGGAACCGCCTGTTCATACTAAAAAATGATTGAATCATGTTTAATTCTTATAATTTACTTATATTATTCCTTGTCGAATTACATTATGTTATAAATTTTATAAAACCTTGTTTTTCAGTTATTGGGGGCTTTTTGGAGACCAAATCCATCCAGTGATCAATGGGAGGGCAAGTTGCACCAGTGAGACGACGACTTCTGACTGCCCTGATCTTCACTATAGGAGTGATCTCTTTTGTGTATATATTTTGCTTTATATACCGAACTTACTTTTGTTCATGCATAGATTATGTGATACTTTTGGACTTGTTCCTTGAGCTGGATTTACGGTACTGATGAAATGACAGGTGTTTTCCCCATTTAGGTTCCCATTTAGTTTCCAGTATTTTATTATATGTTCACCGAATTCCGCACACACTTGAATGTAACTTAATTGTAAAAAAATGGACGAGCTGGTCTGGAACATCTTTTGGGGTCGACGGTGTGACCAAACGCCTCAAGAGACGCTTCGGGCCGGTTAGACTGTCGGTTCACAGTACGGGTGTTGACACTAGCTGTCCTACCTAGCGCACTATGTGCATGAAAACCCAGAGTTCTGAGTTTGCTCCACACATAGGCTTCATTAATACCTTGGGGACCTCCACAAACACTTCCAAAGCCCCAAGATATTATCAACATACAATTAAATTCACGAATCCATCAACTTAAACTAAATAAACTAGTGTATGTACATTACCTAATTGATGAACACACTAGATTGATCAATTCCCACACCTTCAAAACCTCAAATCAAACTGATATTCTCCTTCTTCGATCCTCTAGCAAGGTTTCCTTAGTTAAGTTTTGAAAATGAAAGCATTTGGTTTGCATGTGTTGATTTCTAACTATATATATGAATGGATATAGTTGAATAATAGCAATTGATCTAAATACACATACATATCTCGAGACCTATCTAATGGCCCATACTTAGACACATTTCCCACTTACCTCCATTAACTAAACCTAAGTAACACAAAAGTGTGACTTAATTGGTTTTTACATGTGCTAATACGTGTCTCGATGCAAATTACATGTCTATTGTTTTTAAGTACTAACTAAAGCTATAATTAAAAATCGACTACAGCCACATTAAAGCCACCATATAAGCTATATTAAGCTTTAAAATAACTTTAACACATCACTCTCTACCCCATGTCCCACGTTGGTACACAACTCAAGACACGTCTCCACTCAGGTATTGACACCTACACACGAGTATTAGTGATTTAATAGTCTACACATATACAATACACTAGGCATACACCACAATATATCTAACATATACCTCAGCCATCTTGCACGATCAATGCACACATCACGGTGTGGATCTCACGTCACGAGTCGGTGATCCTGATTACGAATAATAAGCGTGATTAAAAATTTGAGTCGTGACGGATCTTCCCAACTAATGAAAATTTTGTCCTCGAAATTAAGATTTAGGTTATGATTAATACCTGACTCGAAGAGGTACGGAAACCTATCCATCATATAGTATTCCCGCTCCCAAGTAAGTTCTGTATCATCATGGAACTGCCATTTTACAAGAACCTTCGGGATAGAATTGTTCCTCAAATGTTGTACCCTTCGATCTATGATTTGAATAGGTTTCTCCTCATAAGTAATATCATCGCTCAAGTATATCTGACTCAAATTCACAGTCGATCGATCACCTGCTCTCTACTCAGCTAATCAAAGCATCGAAATATGAAAGACTGGATAAGTCCCTTACATTTGTGGAGGCAACTCAAGCTCATATGCAACTTTCCCGACCCGTTTCTTAATCATGAAAGGGCCGATGAACCTTGGTGTAAGCTTACCCTTCACTCCAAACCTCTGAAGATCCTTCTGAGGGGAAACCTTCAAATATACAAAGGCTCCCTTATTGTACGTGAGATCTTCGCGATATCTGTCCGCATACTTCTTCTATCTATCCTAGGCTCCTTTGAGTCTCTGACGGATTAGTTTAACCTTCTTTATGTGGTCAACAACAATCTTAGACCCCATAATCTCTCGGTCCTCTTGCCAGCCCAACATAATGGCGAATGACATGGTCTGCCATATAAAGCCTCAAAATGCATAATCTCAATATTGGCCTGATAACTTTTATTGTAAGAAAACTCACATAACGGCATGTACTCCTCCACTACAAGGAAAATGAAATTTAGAAACGGAATTAGCAACGAATTTAGTTAGTTGCTAAAAAAATGAATTAGAGACGGAATTGAGACGGACTAATTTAGAGACGGAATTGAGACGGAAATAGAGACGGAAATAGAGACGGAATTAAATTTCGTCTCTAAATAATGGCGCCAACATTCCCACCGAAAATTTCGTCTCTCCGTCTCGTCGCGCCGGTCTCTCCGGTCTCGCCGTTTCTCTGGTCTCTCCATCTCGTTGCGCCGGTCTCCGTCATCGGCTCTCAACTCTCTCTCTCTCTCTCTGGTCTCTCCGTCTCTCCGTCTCTTGCTCGGTCCACGGCTCTCCGTTCTCTCATTGGTAAGAGTTTGCTTCGTTTTTACATTTAGGTGGCAACGATGCTTACTCTCTCATGAATCTTGTATGACCTTTTGAGCTTCTCACACCCCATTTTGAATTCTTTTGGTTATCTTTTTTGCTTTATTAGTTTGTTTTCCTCCACAAGTTGGTATTCGAGATCGATCGCCCATTAACATCTCGTTGTTTTTCTGTTTTGGATTTTAGAATATTTTGTGGGGATTGATCACTTGAATGTGTGTATGTATTGTATTGATTTACTCCACGCCACCTGTTTTGGTGTGCTTTTTTTTTTTTTTTTTTTCGGTGGTGGTGCTTGACTTCTTGTTTGTTTGTATAATTTTATGTGTTTGAGATGGGATTATTCTTGTAATTGATATTTTGTATTGTAAGTGGGGTGCATTGATGTGGCAACAAAGACTTTTTAAATTGAAGGTGAAGAAAAATTATTCGGTGAGATTTTGCTTCGTTTTTACATTTAGGTGTCAAGGGGTTTGCCTTATCGATAAATCTATCTCGAGTCAAACTTTCTCGCGGTTTTGAGCATTCGATTTCCCCTGCTTTGTATTTCTTTCCAAATCTACTTGGATTCTCTTCTCCTTTTTGCACTTAAAATGTACTTCATCTCACTCCTTACTGTTCTCGACCATAGTTGAACTTTTTCATGATAAATGAGTAACTAAATAAAGAGGTAAACATGTTAGTGCCATGGTTTGGTAATTTTATGTGTAGTAATAAATTAATAATGTTTTTTCATAGTGCACTATGTAAGATTTGCTTTTTCTTTATCCTTGGAGGTATTTTAAATTTTTGTTGTTATGTTGATGCAGTTGGCAGGTAGTTGTTATGATGTCAGATGTTGGAAAGGTAGAACTACCTTATTGTCTACGACCTGTGAAGGAACAAACTCTTGATCAGGTGACAAATTTTAAGAGTTCGGTTTTTAATTGTTGATTGCTTCTGCGGTTTTATTTTAACTGTTCTTGAGTGATTTGATTTGTTACGTGGTTGATTGTTCGGTGAATGAGTGCACGGCGTCTGAATCTTTTTGAATTTCGATCTTAATCTCCGTCTCTTTCATTGCTCTCTCGCTCTTTGGTCGCTTTCTGTGCTTACCGCTCCGCTCTCTGCTCGTCAAGGTAACAATCAAAAAAAATATTTTTAGCACCCGAATTCTCTTGAAATTGTATCTGCTCACATTTTCCTCCGGTTTGGCTTTCATGTGCATTTGTTGGTGTTCTTCAATTGATCTATTAAGTTAATGTTGTGTATTTTGTTTGGTTTAGAAGTTTTTGTTACTCGCTCTTCTCTCTTGCATGCTTAGTGTTTTGTGGTTATGCTTGTTCTATCTTGTAACAATGAAATGTGAACTGCATTTCTCTTGTGTCTCAGGTTTTGTAGTTATGTTCATTTTGCCATGTTTTGGATGATATGGGTTATTTTTATGCTTGACATGCTGATTGTTTTGGTTGGGTTCGCTATCTCTTGGCTTTTGCTACTGTTATTTTCGCAGCTCATAAAGATCTATGGTGGGATTTTTTATGGGTGCTTCGTTAGCTATGGTGGGATTGTTGATGGGTGCCTTGTTTTTGGCCCGATATAAAAGTCTTATTGTTGTATAGCCCACAATTTTCTTAAATTATTACTTTATTATATTTATATAATAAATAAGTACCGCTTCAATACTCACCTAAAAAAAATAAATTGGATGATATGGGGTTTTGTTCCATAATCAAGAACAAAACTCATTTCATCGTGGACTAGATCTCAATGCTTCATACACTTCTTTTATGACTTTAAGGCCCTCAAAGATGTCATGAGAAAGGTGATCATCGTTGGCCTTTGCCAATTTAGTTTCAAAGTATCTTTGTTCAATAGCAACATAATTTGGTAGTTTTCCTTCTTTTGCAATGCCTTTTGAAGCTCAAATCAAATTGGTAGAATTTGTCAATGTACTTTAGTATTCTTAGATTCTGCAGATGTATGAAATCAATTGTTAAATCATATAAATGATATTCTAGCTCGACTCCCTTTGATGGAAAAAAAATAATTAGTATGAAATGTAAGTGACCACTAAAGATATGTAGGATCTAACTAGTTAGGATTCTAGAGAATTGAATAAACCTATAACCTTAAGGAGGTACGAGTGAACAAGTAGTAGGCGTTTTGATACTATGTGGTATTTGTATGCCTCTTATAACTTATGATTTATTTATTTTTTTGAACTCCTTGTTGCTTATATTTTTACAACCAATTATCATACTGCTTTTTGGTATCGAGTCATGTACCGAGCTAGGTATTAAGAAAGTTGTTTCCAATCAATGGCTAGAAGCAAAGCTTTTTGTTCATGTAGTTAGGTAGGTCCTCAGATTCCCCCTTCTAATAAATTGTGTTAGTTGGACACACAAGTTGACATGTACCGTCGGAAATTATGAAACTAGTTGACTAATTTAATTGCACAATTACAATAGGAATGTCGTCTACAAGTCGAGACTGGATGTACAACCGGCTCGACAACGGCTTCGTTCGAATTGAATTCGCGGCGAAGGTTAAAGAATTCATATCATTTGCTAAGCAACATTGTCCTACATACCAAAGTGAAATGAAGATTAGATGTCCGTGCAATTATAAGAAATGTCGACTTGTACCGTACACGGACGTCGAAACGGTTGAGTACCTCATATGTAGGTATGGATTTGTTTCGGGATATCACTTTGTTGGTACGAACATGGTGAGAACGGAGATGAAGGCCCGCAAAACTTTTACCAAATGGATAACCATATTGATGATGCGATGTGGGAGGAGACGATCCGACAACTTACCGCGAGATGCTACACAACGTGGCAGGTCCAAGTTTCAATTGGAATCACGTGGAAGAATCACCAAACCCCCAAGCACGCCAACTATATGACATGATTGAGGCAAGTAGCGAACAATTGTGGCGGTTGCGAAACCATGACAACGTTGTCCGTAATGGCAAGATTACTTGCGATCAAGTCGAACATCATATATCGAACGAGGGTATAATGAAATCATTAAATTCATGAAGGATTGTTTGCCAAATGACAATTCATTTGTTGAAAATTTTTATGCCACTAAAAGACTAATGCGAGGTCTAGGTCTACTCGTGTTGAGAAAATAGATTGTTGTGAGGACCAATGTATGATTTATTGGGGAGTGGACTCGAGTTGACATCATGTAAATTTTGTGGGAAATCACGCTACATTGCACATCGACGAGGTCGTGGTCGGAACACCAAAAAACGCCCTTGCAAAAAAATGTACTACTTCCCTTTGGGCCCTCGGTTGCAACGATTGTATGCGTCGAGTCAACGGCAAAACATATGCGATGGCATGGAGATCATTCCTCGCCGAAGATGTTATGCCACACTTGTTCGATTCGATAGCTTGGAGACATTTTAATGACGTCAATAGAGACTTCGCGCCGAGGTTCGGAATGTTCGTTTAGGATTGTGCACTGATGGTTTTCAAGTATTTGGGCTTTCAGGGAAATCGTACTCTTCATGGCCCGTAATATTGACTCCTTACAACCTTCCACCGTCGATGTGCATGAAATCTGAGTTTATGTTCTTAACGGTTATCGTTCCTGGACCGACCAGCCCAAAGCAGAAAATCGACGTGTTCGTACGATCGCTTGTGAAAGAGTTGCAAGATTTATGGAACAATGGGGTGATTACATACGACGTGTCCACAAAGACGAATTTTCTCATGCGAGTTGCCCTTTTATGGACTGTTAGTGATTTCCCTGCGTATAGCATGTTGTCCGGTTGGAGCACACACGGTAAGTACGCTTGTCCATATTGTATGGAGGATACAAATGCATTTCAATTGCGAAATGGTGGTAAGACATCGTGGTTCGACTGTCACCGTCGTTTCTTGGCGAAGGCATCACCATTAAGGAAAGACAAAAAAAATTTCGTTAGAGGCAAAATGGTCATAAATGACGATCCGCCCGCTTTGCGTTCCGGTGAAGAAATTTTGGCAGAAATTGAATCGTTAGGCTTGATGAAGGTGACAGAAATCGGAGCGATTCTGTGAATGGGCGGATAGCTAAGAATTCGGGATGGAGAAAAAAAGCATTTTCTTGGGACTTGCCGTATTGGAAGACAAACTTGATCCGCCACAACTTAGATGTCATGCACATCGAGAAAAATGTTTTTGACAACATATTCAACACTATTATGTGTGTACCGGGCAAGAGTAAGGACAATGCGAAGGCGAGACAAGATATTCGTGAATATTGTCACCGACCTTCTCTACACATTGATTCGGCGACAAATACTTACATCCTTGGATGCTATGCTCTTGATACATCAAAAAAACAAAATTGTGCGAGTGGGTTGAAAAGTTGCATTTTCTGATGGTTATGCTTCGAATCTTGTTCGATGTGTGGATCCAAAGAAATTGTGAATGTTCGGCATGAAGAGTCATGATTGTCATATTTTCATGCAACGGTTGATACCAATTGCATTCGAGAGAACTCCTCCCAAACCCGGTTTGGGTTGCAATTAGCGAACTAAGCCTTTTTTTCGATCCCTAATCGCAAAAAGTGTCGATCTCAAAGATATGGAGGTCTTAGAGTCGAAATACCAAAAATCATTTGCAAGTTGGAGAAAATATTCCCTCCAAGCTTCTTCGACTCTATGGAACACCTACCAATCCACTTGGCCTACGAGGCCCGTCGCGGTCCCCGTTCAATTTCGATGGATGTATCCATTTGAGAGGTAATATCTTGAGCCCTTGAAATTATTTTCCCATTCAATAAGTTTTAAATCAACATTTCCTATAACATGCCAACAGGTACCTTAAACATTTGAAAAACAATGTTCGGAACAAAGCGAAGGTAGAGGGCTCCATGTGTAATGCTTATTTGGTCGAAGAAGTCACATCCTTTTGTTCCTACTACTTCGAAGATCACGTCTTTACGTTGCATGACAAAGTGCAACGAAACGACGATGGCGGTCTCGGGCCCACACCGCATTTTGTGGGCAATTTCTCAATTTTCACTTATCCTGGTCGACCCATGGGCAAGTCGAAGGAGCATTACTTAACAGAACAGGAGTATAATGCCGATCATTCGTACATACTGCTCAATTATCCAGAGATCGCTCCTTACATCCAGTATGTCCGTCACTTTCATTCAATAATGCACTACATTCATTATTCATCTTTTACTAAGACATCCTATGTACATGTTCGTTTCTTCTAGGATCTTCGTCGATGAAATCACTCAAGCAATGGGGGAGTCGGAAGTTGATAGTAGTCTAGAGCACAACTTTCCCATATGGTTTCAAACATATGTAAGGTTATTACGATTGTAGGTTATAGCTTCATAAATTTCTTTCATAAGTAATGTGTCTTATTACATTTCCAAATTTTTTGTGAATAGGCTCGGAATTCTATCATAGACGAGACGCTCGTTGATCTTTCTGTTGGTCCTAGTCGATCATGTACTTGTCTACTCTGGTTACCTAGTGAATGGGTATAAGTTCCACTCCGCAACATATGACGTTAATAGATCGACGCGAGCAAGCGAGCGGTGTTTTGGTGAAGGGTTCTAACTACGCCGATGTTTCCCATAACTATTATGGAGTCTTGCAAGAGGTTGTGGAGATTGAATATACCGGCCTCAAGCGTGTGGTCTTGTTTAAGTGTGAATGGTATGACCCTACACCGAATCATGGTGTGAGGACTCACCCAACACTTCAATTGGTAGAGGTTCATCGAAGTCGACGATATAACAACTACAAGCCATTTGTCCTAGCAATGCAAGCAACTCAAGTGTACTACCTTTCGTACCCTTCTATGAGGAACGACCGACAAGAATGGCTAGCGAGTTTGTTGTTGTCAACCAAAATTCGGCCGACGAGGAAACGAGCAAAGACGATAATGACCAGGGCTCGGCAGAGATTGCATTCCAAGATGGGATGCCCACCACGTGCGTAGTCAACGATGCAATTCAGGATATCAACAATCTGGATGATCCGAATGGGGCTCGAGTCATTGTTGAAGCGGGTCCAAGTGAAGAAGTCAATGACTTCATTGTTGATAGTGGAGATGATTCGAAGAAGAATCATCAACTTCTACTCATGAAAGTGAATTTGAAACGGATGATAGCGAGTAATGTATGTCTATGTTATGTCAATGTCCAAAAGCTATTACAATGTAGTCCCATTGGAGAAGGCCCAAATTGGCTATTAATATTTAATATTTTGGTTGATCTTTTATAGGTCTAATTTTTTTTCCATCAATTAGAGATAAACATTATGATATATAGACATGCATACTTTTGACGATATATTTTTTAATTTCTTTTTATCAGCATGGATCATGTGTTCTTAATTCCCATGAATTAGAGTTCATTACTTATTTTTGTATGCCTTTCTTCTCTAAAATTTTATTGGTATTTTGTTAGGTTTCATGGCGGGCGGTGATCATCCCCCACGTCGAGGGATACCATTAGGAGGACATCGTCCAGTCGGAAGAGGTGCGACAGGCCTCTGGATCGAAATACCGATCGGGCGTCATGGTCGGGCCATACGAGGTCGTGGCGGTCGAGGTCGTGAGTCGATTCCCGCATTATCGATTCCGACTTCTCGTGTTCTCGAGCACGATCCAGCCTCGGCGCGTCACCCTCGCCTTCCATACCGTCGGCGTCGTGCCGTACCATCATCCTCGTCATCAAGGACTATACCAAATTGCCGTTCGATCACCGTCGCCGACATCGAGACATGACACTCCCCTGTACCCACGAGGCTGCACCCCCGCCACCGCATCACCGGCGGCATCCCCACAATACGAAGGCGGAGAGCAGGGTTGCGGGTGACGGGCCCTCCGCGGGCACCTCGAGGACGGGGATCGAGCCCCCTCGCGTGCGGCGGATCCCGATCACACCGATTGCCGATGATACGTAAGTTTGTATTTGATTCATATATGTACTTCTAAATATAGATGTAAATTATTAAAGAAGTAGTTAAGATGTTATGCATTTTCATGAAACACGGGAGTTGCATCCTTCTCATTCTTGTGCACGGAGGATGACAAAAGTTTTCAAAAGATGGATGATTCCGAGAAGGGTATTGTTGGAAGTCGATGCATCGAATCATCATAAAGACCACTACCGCGCCAATGGAAGGTAAGCGGGACTAATAAATGTCTTATGATTTATACTATTTTTTCAATGTCTCGTAACAATTGCAATCGCCATTTTGTAGGTATATTTTAGATGGGATGACGCGATTCCCGATGATCTCATTCGTGCGGCGTACGACTCGCATGCGAGCACAAGGTACACCGCATTGATGCACAAGTTAAAGAAGAATCGTGTGCGAGCGGTTTATGTTACGAGATGAGGCATGGAGAAGATACTTGGACTATTGGGAGAGCGAGGACTTCCTTGCCGTGTCTAGGCAAGCGACAACGAATAGGAACACCGAGGTCGAAGGACACGAGGCCGGACCCTCGAAGCACGGTGGTGGTTCGGTGTCTTTTGTGACTACCAATGAAAGATTGGTAAGTTTTTTTCACGCTCTTGTTTATTTTTTACATTTATACACTTGTTCACTATGCTGAATTTATAACTGGTCCTGTACGCAGACTGATTCATCCGAGACGCCACCTACCGTGAATGAATTGTATTTGCATCTCCACACCGTAAATCACGACGGGATGACATTCATCGATACTAGATCAGAGCGGTTCTATGTAAGTATAGAAATGAAATGTTAAATAGTATTAAGTTTACTTTAAAGCATATCATGTATGTTGTTTATTGTTGATACTGCAGGGATAGGCTTCGGAGGAGACGTCGGGAGGCGACCCAAGCTACACCGGAGCAATCGGTGGATGATGAGGCGGTGTACCTCAATGTGGCGGGTGAGTGTCCCAAAGGACGTGTCTACGGTCTCGGGTCTTTAGGGAGAAAGAAGAGGAGATAGCGAGATCCTGGTGCTAGCACGTCCCAGGATGTCGGATATGGTGCCACGTGCGAGTTCGATATCGTTGCCGAGCAATTACGAAAGGTTATGGAGTTTATGCATCGGCATCTCGGGATGAACATGGACGGAGCAGGCCTATCTCAGCCACAGCCACCACCACCACCACCACCACCACCACCTCATGACCAGCAACAGCCGCCGCAAATAGATCCCGCCGATCCACCACAACAAGGGGACAATTTTGAGCGAGAGACGCAAGAGTGGCTTACGAGAGATGAGCAGCTTGGTGATACATAGGTATTTTTCTTGTTGTTTGTGTAAATTTTGAGATTATACTTTTGCTTTTGTAGATAACTTTAGCAATTGTTCGCATGACTTTTAGATTGACACTTCTGTTTGTGCATATTTAAATTGATACTTCTTTATGTTTCATTGGATAGTTGTTCAGAATTGTAAAAATTCCATTTACTACTTATTTCTTACCTTCTTACTATGAGATGTTACATTTGCTTGGCGTGGAGATGTTTGTGAAGGTGTAGCCGAAAGTTCGGTTTTCACTCATGAAAAAACCCTTAACAAATACTTGTACATATATGCATATGTGAGGCCTAGAGCCAATGCACTTTACAAGTTTAGTCTGTTGCAAGTTTGGTTTTCGGTGCAAGTTCAACCATCCAAAAGATAAGCTAAACTGTTTGGTAGGTGGCTTTGATGTATTTTTAATTATTGATGGCTGAACTGCCCACTATACTATTAGTGGTCTTAGTGCGTGTCTTATATCCTAAATTGATTTTTCATTTAACTTAGGGTGCTGAAGTGGACATTTCTTTACTACCTAAGCTTCAAAGCATTCCACATTTCTTGGCTTCCTAAGCTGTGCTCCGTGCAAGGTTCTGCTATTTCCTCAAACCTTAAAGCTTTGTTTCCTGCTTGGTACTTTGCCTTCACCTATTTTACGGTAAATTTTTTCTTTCCTAAACCCTTAAACAATCAAACTTTCTTGCCTTGATATTTCATTCATGTCTTACCTAACGTGCCTTTTAGTAGCAGAACACCCTTATGTTAAAACAGGAACAGTGCATTAGTGTTATTTTTTGTGTAGATTTTGTATGAGATGGCTGAAGAAATTAGACGATATAGGGTTAGATCTAAGCTAACTTGGGACGCATTGATTAGGAAAAATTTAAATGATTTGGAAAGCATGTCGTTAAGTGCACTAAATTGAGAGCAACGGATAGAGTATGATCTAGTAGCCAACCCCAACTAATTTGGGATTGAGTGCTTTTATTTCAGGCATTTTGCATAGAGGTTTCAGAAGTTGCATTTTGTGTTCTTATGAACTTTTTTTCTTGATTGAATATGCTTTTCTTACATTTTAGTTAATGTCTTGAGCAGTCATGTTGTTAATAATTTCATAAACCAGTCTGATGTACTTGTGTGTTTTCTTTAGGCGGACTGCGTGCAATTTTGACGGATCAGAACAAGCTTGTTGTAGCTGTCGGGGGAGCAACTGCACTTGCCGCAGGGGTTTACACAACAAGGTATGTTCAAGATGCTCTATTTTTTTTTTTTTTTTTTTTCTTCTTTTCGAAGATCTATTTCTGGTTGTAATGTTTGAACAAACATGCACCTAATATTTAATATTAGTGGTTTTGGTTTCTATTTGAAATGCTTCTATTGCAAATTTGCATGTTCATTTTCATTTTGAAACTGCCACTAGATGCTTATTCTTGAGTTTCAGATTATGCATTCGAAATGGAATGTACGACTTCCATAGTTCCATTGAGTTGCATACTTGCTAATAAGTGAATAAACAAAGTACACTGAATGTGTTTGTTGATTTCGTGTTGTTCACAGGATAGACACATGAAAGGGAATGGTTCCTTAATTATTAAATAAGAGTTCTATACGTATTGATAAAATGTTTCTTTTCGTTTTCCTCTGAATGTGTTTGTTGATTTTGTGTTGTTCACAGGATAGACACATGAAAGGGAATGGTTCCTTAATTATTAAATAACAGTGAGAAATTCAGGATCAGAAACACCAAAGCCAGGTAGTGAAAGCTGTGTTATCAAAGTGTAGGTTGTGTTGACTGTGCAAGTCACTCCTCTCCATGAACATGGACTGGAGGATCCTGATGTGTTGCTCCAACTATTGATGCCCACTAGTTTTGATAGTCTGATCATTGTGTTCAATTGATTTTCAGGAAGTTCAGACAACACAATAGGAATGAAGAACAACTAAACCAAGCAGAATGAATAAGAACTGACTCCATACCTGCCCATGTCACAACTTTGGGCTTGTGCTTCACCTTGGTAGAAGCTCTATTGCAGTTCCTTCAGTTTTTTGGAAATGAAACAAAAAGTGTGTTGTTTTTTTATGTCAGATATATATGTAACATATGTTAAGAGTTTGAGCTCCAATGTTTGTTAACTCACCTGGCTACTGATGCATTTGCAGAGGGAGACCTTGGTGTAGCCTCTAAACTTTTGGAATAGGTATGTGAGGTTTGCCAAGTGCCAACTCATTTCAGGAACGCCACTAGACTTCTCCTGGAAGGCTGGAATGGCTGCTGGTTGCTGCATTACAAGGCTGGAATGGCTGCTGGCTGGAATGGCTGCTGGAATGGCTCCTAGTGAGTTCTCTGGTTGAAATTGCCTCTTCATATCGATTGAGAGGCTTTGTATGTAATGTATTTTCGGTTCATCTGGTTTGTTTTTTCTTTGTTGTGAAAGGTTTCCTTAGGTTGCTGTTACGGGATTTACTTGTTTGTATATTGTTTGAGTATTAGTTTCCTTTCAAAGATGAAGAGGTTTGTTTAGAGTCTGCCACAGTGCCACTGGCTTGCTGTTTATTTTTGTGCTTGCTGTTTTTTCAAGTGTTAGTTGTGAACAATGTGTAGGCTTGCTGTTTTTTTTTGGGTTGCTGTTTTGCTGTGTTTTTTTTTTTTTTTTTTTTGCTGCTGTTTTTTTAATGCTTGCTTTTTTTTTGCTTGCTGTTTTTTTTTTTTTTTTTTTTTTGTTTTTTTTTCTGAAAATAGAGTGCATGAAAAGTTGAAAACCGCGAAACCAAACCGACCAAACCGCGCAAACCGCGGTTCGGTTTGGTTCGGTTTTCAACTTTCGCGGTTTGGTGGTGGTTTGGAAAATCACCAAACCGTAGACCCTCGGTTTGGTCGCGGTTTGGTGGTTTTCACCACCAAACCGCGGTTTGCCCACCCCTAGTTGTCCCTGTTGGAAAAGGTTGAAAACTAAACTAGACTCATCATTTTTGCAGGCTGGCTATGTGGGTGAGGATGTGGAGTCAATATTATACAAACTACTAACGGTATGTTCCAGAATGTTAATTTAATCTATGGGACAATTCAAGAATAGATCTTTAACTTGGAATTTTGCTTGCCAATCGTAACTGCTGGATGACATTTTAGTCTTCTATAACGACAAAGCCTTTGCCTTTTTCATTTAGCACGTACAATTTTCTCATTTGTCTTGTTTCCTCCTTTATGTTGGCATTTAGGTTGCTGAGTTCAATGTGCAAGCTGCTCAGCAAGGCATTGTCTACATTGATGAAGTTGATAAGATAACAAAGAAGGTCCTATACTTGATTCATGTACTATTTTCAGACTCTTCATGATAAAAACCTTATATATCCTCAATTGTTTGTGCAGGCAGAGAGCTTGAACATTAGTAGAGATGTATCTGGATAGGGTGTTCAGCAGGCACTGTTGAAAATGCTTGAAGGAACTGTGAGTGCACCCTTTGTATTGTTACAGTTTTTTTGCTTCATTATTAATTTTCTTAGAGTAGACGGTGTGGATTTTAGCTATCTCTATGGTCTTCATTCATATTTCATCTCAAATTGTCTTTCATGATCTCTAGGAGAAGAAACAAATAATTTTTTGATACATCACTTGAAAATAGCAAGAAGTAAAACAGCCGCTCTATTTGCTGCGTCAATGGGAGTGAAACCTCCCCAATCTAAGCATGCTAAAAAATCACAGAATTCACTTAAACAAAAACAAAGGATAGTTAATCTATCCACTCCACACTGCTGGCTACAGCTTATAATTTACACTCAGAAATTATTTCTAACAAATTAAAAAAATAGTGAAATCATCAGTCCTTGTCTGCGAATGGAAACCTGGGGTGGAAGAATGGAAGCGAAGCTGTATGCTCTCATATGAGGCTAAAATGTTTATTTATGATGTTTTAGCTTGTATTAGTTCAATATATCATGACAATATCTGTCTAGTGAGCCATTTGTTGTTTCAAGGAATACAACAATTTTGTCTTCGTCTTGATATGGTTGCAACTTGCAATTAAACATGCATGGTATTCTGTCAGCTATGAAAAAATGCCATGTTGTCCCAAGAAAGTATTTTATCCATTTTCTCCTGCAACATATATACAAAATCAAGGGATGCAGTTTTATGTAATAGTTTTTGTACTAATTATCAATTGGAGATAGTTTTTGTTCATGTAGTTAGGTAGGTTCTCAGATTCCCCCTTCTAATAAATTGTGTTAGTTGGACACACAAGTAGCCATGTACCGTCGGAAATTATAGTAAAATATACTGTTTTCTTTTGCACTGTAAATGGAGATAGTTTTTTTGCAGTTTCGTATTTTTTATCATGAGTTTGATCTATTTGCAATATTTGCAGAGTGTGGCCTTATCGAGGGTGACTTGGTTCTTCGATCGAGTGGGAGTTAGTGCCATTGATTGCCCATATCCCTGTGACAATACCTGCCATAATCTGGTTTCCAAGTGAGAGATGAGGAATTTAAAGCATATCATGTAACTTTTATAGTTGTTTACATGACTTTTAGATTGATAATTCTTTTTGTGCATATTTAGAGGATTGTAAGTTTTTTTTTTGTGGTTGTTGAACAATAGGATTGGTGGTTTTTGTGAATACTTAGAAATTTGGAGCATTTGTTATACTAGACAATTTTTCGTGGATATATAAATCTTTTTCAAATTTTGAATTTTACATTTTTTTTCTCTCATTTGAATATTTGTTGATATATATTGTCGATGTATGAATGTCAAATTTTGCTTTTTTGGGGGATGTTAGCACCCCCAAGGAGTTGTTGGAGGGGGTGCAGGCGATGGAGTAGGTCCTATGGTTGTATTTTCAAGTTATAGGTTGGAGAACCAATTGGATTGAGTTTATGTTTAAAAACTAAACAAAAAGGAAAATTAGAGACGGATTAGCAACGGAATTCAGAGATTCTGTTGCTATTCCGTCTCTAATTTTCGAGGAATATATGCATGAAACAGCAACGGATCGGAGACGAAATGGAAAAATTCCGTCTCTGATTCCGTTGCTAATCAGAAACGGATCAGAGACGGAATTCATTATTTCATCTCGATCCGTTTACGATATAACAACGGAATCGAGACGAATTCATTAGTTCCGTCTCGATTCCGTTTCTGATTAGCAACGGAATCAGAGACGGAATGCAATTACAAATGTACCATTTTGAAAAATTTCCATTTCGTTTCCGTCTCTGTTCCGTTTCTAATTTCCGTCTCTAATCCGTCTCTAATCAGAAACGGAATTTATTCCGTCTCTAATCGAAACGGAATTTATTCCATCTCTAATCGTCTCTAAATCGAAACGGGATCACATTTCGTTTCGATTGAATCAGCGTCGACAATTTCAGAGACGGAATTTATTCCGTCTATGTTCTGTTGCAGATTTCAATTAGAGACGGAATTTATGCAAATCAGAGACGGAAATTTCCGTTTCGATCTGCTTGTTTTTTAGTGCTCCCAAGATTTTCCAAGCTCTAACACATAAGCCCGTAACATATCCTCGAGAACCTGGATCAATCTCTTGACCGCCCATCATTTTGAAGATGAAAAGTTGTGCTGAATTGTTGGCGCGTATCATACTGCTCCTGCGTACTCCGCCACATCTTGGACGTATACATAGCATCTTAGTCAGACGCGATAGTCAATGGTACTCCGTGCAGCCTGAAAATCACTCGCTCGAACAGTATACTCAGCTGATCAAATGTGTAATGTGCAGCTACTTTTGGTAGAAAATGAGTAGACTTCGTTAGTCTATCAATTATCGCCCAGATATAATCATGTATCCTGGCGGTCCTCGGCAATCCCATCACAAAATCCATAGAGATTTCTTCTCACTTCCATCGTGGAATGGGAAGAGGTTGTAGCAATCCTCCAAGTTTGCAATGTTCAGCTTTCACTTGCTGACAAATTCTACAGTTCATGATGAACTCAGACATATTCGCCTTCATCCCAGGCCACCAGAAATGTATCATGGTACATTTCGGTCTTGTCTGGATGAACGGTGAATCGGGAACGGTGTGACACTTGAAGAATCTCATCTGTCAGCTCTGGCACTAACGGTATCCATAATTTGTCTCTGAATCTTAGACACCGATCAAACATCTTCATCCAGTCAACACAATCTGCACTATGTGCCAACTCACTCAACCTCGGGTACAACCTATCAGTCATCTTACCCCAGACACATTTTCTATAGACATTGTATGTACTCTCATCTGTGCGCAAATTTCAATTTGAGTACCTGTAGGAACCTCTGATGAATATGTTGTCATCGATGCCTCAAGTAACCCATACTCATGCGTCGTGTGGCATCTGACAACTTCACCATCTCTAACTATTATCATACTCAGCACATCTGCAACTACGTTGGCTTTTTCTGGGTGATGCTCCATAGAAAGTCGTAATCCTTCAAAAACTCTAACCACCTGCGTTGTCTCATGTTCAACTCCTTCTATGTGAAGAGATATTTCAAACTATTATGATTAGTAAAGAGTGTGAATTTCTCTTCATACAAATAATGTCTCCACATCTTCAGTGCAAACACTACTGCTGCTAACTCCAAATCATGTGTGGGGTAATTCTTCTCATGCACTTTCAACTGTCTGCAAGCGTAAGCTACCGTACCATTACCATGTATCAACACGCAACTCAGACCCATATGAGAAGCATCTATGTACATCAAGAATCCATGTCTAGCTTCTAGCAACACTAATACTGGCACAGTAGTCAACAATCTTCTCAGCTAATCAAATTCCTCCTCGCATTCCTCAGACCACTCAAATCTAACGTCTTTCTGGGTCAACCTATTAATCAGTTAAGCGATCTTTGTGAAATGCGTCACAAATCAACGATAGTACCATGTCAAACCTAAGAAACTCATGATCTTTATCACTAAAGTCGGTGCTGACCAATCCATAATTGGCTGAATTATGACTGGATCCATTGCTATCCATGTTGCTCTAATAATATGCCTCAAAAACTTAACCTCCGAAAGCCAAAATTCACATTTTTTGGACTTGGAATAGAGTATTTTCTCCCTCAAAGTCTATAACGTATCCTTGAGGTGCTGCTCGTGATCGAAACTATCTCGACCTCTACCTCTACTTTTGCCTTGACCTCTACCACCCTGTTAATATTGATGTGGCGCTGGTAGAGCGAGCAAAGTAGTAGGAGCTGGTAATGCAGGTCTGGCCGGTGGTGGCAAAGGATGTCTACCAACAATGGTCTGCAATGGCATAGGAGATTATATGTAGGGCACAACTAAAGAAACTGTGCCTAATCCCTGAGAACCTCGCTCCCATCTCCTCGGTCCCTTGCCCTTTTGTCTCCTCCTCTCATACTTTGCAACTTGATTAGGTGCTAATGTTGGTACTACCAGTGTCCCATCGGCAACTCTGCCCAAATAGTAGGTCTCATAAAAAAATGCGCGCTCGTAAATTTCTCCTAAAGTCCTGACACTTGAAATGAGCACATAAAACCCTATATCTGGCCTCAGTCCATCTCCGAACTGATATAATCCTCTAAATCATCTCTCACTAGATCCCCAACAAACTGCCTCACATAGCTGTATATGTCTCTATAGCTCATCATCGACTCATCAACTCCTTGTCTCAGATTCATGAACTCCTTCATCAACCTCTTCATCACTACAGATGGGAAGCACTGCTGATAAAACTTCTTCTTGAAGGAATCCCAAGACTCAAACTCTTCTGCAAAAGCTATCGTCGCACACCACCAAACATCGGCGTTTCTCTGTAGCATGTATGATGAAATCTCAACTTTAAGTATATCATTAATCCTCAAGACTCTATGTAGTTTCTTTTGAGATAAGACCCACTTCTCGATCTTCTCAAAATCTCTCTAACTGTCAAAGTAAACTGGCTTCAGTCTGATGAAATCCTTCACTAACTGAACCTCTGTTATCGAGCTAGAAAATGGAGGTATGAAAAATGGTGTATAAGTTGTCTCTATGGCTGGAACTAACACTACCAGTATGATCTGTACTATCGGCACTGCTGTTGGTACTGTGGAAGTAGTCGCAGTAGTAGGGGCTAGTGTCTGAGCTGGTGGAGTGAAACATGACGTTATCATGGCAATGAACTCTGCCAACTGCTATCCTTGAGCAGCTACTCGGTCGGATAGCCTATAAAAGTCATCAGCTGATGGAATAAGAGGTTGGCTGCCACTCGCACCTGCATCCCCGCTATCGCGTGAATCAACCATCGGTGTCTTCCAGTTGATAGTGAACGCGAATCAGCTACTACGTAGATAACGCATATATGCACATATAAAAAAAACTAACATGTACACATAAGAAATTCCCAACTCACTTTCACTCACTTCCCAATTAATGGTTTCTATGTACGGATCATCTGGTTTTCCATAACTAAAATTTATGTTTTCTAGTTTTAATTTTATTTGTTTCTTATTGGAAAAGTTAGTCCATTTGCTACAAACTGTAGCTTTGGTATCACATTGTTGAATAACTATATTCCACAATCCTAAGCTATATAACTTAGGCTCTCCTAAGCTTTATAAACTTAGACTCTGATACCAAATGTAACGACCCCTTCTCAAATTAATCCCGTCACTTAGCCTTAACCTCACCCCGTAGGACTTAATAAGGAATTAGTCAACCTTTTCAAAACCTTATAACTTACCAATTAATTTTCTAAATATAAGCCTTTACTTATCTTATATCATTTCAAAAATCAGACTTAATTAAAACTTTTTTACAGTTTATTTAGTTATGGCGGAAGACTTAATAAATATGCATAAGCATTTATTATAAATCCAAAGTTTGAGGAAACCAAGAAACAACGATGACATGCATATATATAATGAATCGACGATAATATATAATCATGTGCCTGGTCATGGTACTAATTTCTTAACCCATAATATAAACAACCCAAAAGTATATGAAATGACATGTAAAGTTATACAACAAAATCATAACCTACAAAATTTGGTATAGCAGTGTTCCACTAGCTTAGAGGTAGTCGTCGATCTTCTCTTTGCCTGGCGTGCTACTCGATGGATCTGCACCCACCATCATAAAAAAGACGGTGAGTACATGAAAGTAGAAAGTAACACTGAGAGACATTTGTTCACATTCTCAAATATGCAACAAGTATCTAAAAGCATGAAAATAGCAACTATGCTAAAAATAGAATATACAAAGAGATACTTTAGTTAAACAAAATGAAACTGACACTCGACTAAGTAGTAATGGGTCTAGGACCGATCGGCCGCGATCTTCATCACATCAGCCTTTCCGCTATATATGGATAGAGTTGAGCTCTACATCTCTGTGAAGGTCTGAGCAGCGCTCTTTGCCTTTATAACCTTTCGTTGGTGCCAGCCACCTGTACATACTTACCAACAACATCGGGTCTCATACCTCATGATGTCACCCAAGTTATGCTTACTAACAACCCCGGGACTTATTTCTTGCGTGTTACGCAAGATAGTGGAGAGATCCCGATCACCATGGAAGTCTAGTGACCCTCGTATGTCCATCGTACCTCTATTATAACATGTCCCTATATACAAGAACTACTTTCTTATTTCAAGGGATAACATGGTTTAAGATTCCAACAAAGCAATTGCATATCTAATGCACAATGGAAATGGAATATACAAAACTATAAATCATTGTAACAACTCGTTACCTTAAGCTGGCGATTAGTACTAATTCAAATCTTAATTAACCCGAGTTAGGCTTAGGGTTAAGTCTGGTGTACCTCGATTTGTGTGTGTGTGTTTCCATGATGTGTGGTGTTTGTTTGAATTGTTAAACAAATATATATAGGTTCTTGTATAATAAAAAAATTATACACAAGCCTATAATTAAGAAAATACATAATAAACAATAAGTTTTCGGTACACTAAATGCGACGAGAGAGTCGTGAAATGAATGTGCACGCTCCAAAATACTCGTAGGCATGTTTGGTGAATTTATTGGCGAGAAAATACACGAGATATGTATATTTATATATATTTGATATATATAAGTTATAAAGTTTGGTTTAAGATTTATGGATCGTTTAATCAACCTCGAGATAAGCGTAAGTACTTGGTGTCAAATTTTGTGTCACTTTAAGGAGTGTCAACACCTCAACCACTTGATCGAACGCGAGATAGCACGATGTGTATCTCAAGGAAAATCTATATATATAAATCAAATCTTCATCGTTATCTCATTCGAACAATCGAGAATCACGTGAGAGAGGGTTCGGGTTTGATTTTGATGGAAGGAGACGAATCAGGGAGCTAAACCAACGTGAATTGAGAAGCTTAAACGCATCAAAAGGCAGAGATCATCACTTTGGTAAGATTTGTTTTTGAGTTTGTTGAAGTTGAATTTCATGGTGATGATGATTTCTTAGTGAATTATGGTATTTGATGTTTGGAAATGAGTTTTAACCTCACTAGAGGTCCTCCCTGATTATTTGGGAGTGTATTTGAGGTAGTTTTGATGATTTGGTGAAATTGGAAGAAGAACAATGGCTGCTGCTCTATGGGCTGTTTTGACAGCATAGGGTGGAGCGCGCTCCACCTAGCAGAGAAGCGCACACCCTTCATCAATTGGGATGAACCCAGTTGGTGGAGCGCGCCCCACCCAGTGAGGGAACGAGCTCCCACCCCTAAAAACAGCAATTGTGTTGTGTTTTTCATTGATTTTCCTATGGACTTAGGGAGTGACTTAGAGGTTCTAAACTTAGGACAATTGACCTATATTGATCACAAATGATTGGTGATAGGTTGAGGAACACCGAGAAAGTATGAGATGACTAGAAACTAAAGAAGTTTGGAAATAATGACTTAACTCGAAATAAGTACGGATTCGCTTATTTATCAATATTGTCGTTATTCTAGTATACATAGCTCATGTAGTTATATGAATTGTAACGGCCCCGAAACCAGGTCGCCACGTGGGGAGGCGCGGTCCCAACATCTGTCGGATCCTTGACCTCTTTGGGTCCCGTGCGCCACTCAACGTCCTTGTTACATCATAACTACTCATTATGCATGTTAAGCTCATTTCGTAATCAATTTAGCTCAACAGTTTAATCATTTTTTTTTATGGCATTAAAAACAAAACAATGGAAGTCTTAAATTTAAAAACAAGTAAAACAATTAAATTTATCATCAAAATGAGCATCAATTTAAGAGCAACACCTATTGTGGAAAACCGGGGAACGATACTACGTATATAGACGACAATACTAAGCGGTAATATATACCGGTACGGTGTCTATCCGGTCTCCCAATACCCAAAAGTAAAACAAAATATCAAAACCACACGTACTAGTAGGTCCTCGGCCAGCGGGCAATCGAGATAAAGTCGCCCAAAATACCTTGCCTGCTCTACTAGCACTAGGATATGCACTCGACCATCACAAAAAGCAAGATGGAGAGTACGATTAGTAAGATTTCAACGAAGTACAGAGAGCATTTATAAGGAAATAAATAGATGCCAATAAACATGTCAAATAATCATGCGGAAACTAAACGAGCAAAGCTGTGCTAAGATCATCACATGAATAATTAACACGAAAGAACAAAGTGTGTACTCGTCCGGTCGGACTAAAGCGTACTTCGGACCCCCGGGATCCTTTCGGTGGGTGCCCCCACTTCCTTTCACTGGTTCCTCGCGGGCTTAGCAGACACGTGCACCCTTACATCGGGTCGCAATTCACCGAATGCTGATCACACGTGCTACGGACATAGTGTGCCATAAGTACACAACGAACAGGTGGGAGTAACTCGACCACCAACCCAAACATATCACGGAATAGAATACAATAACAAGGAATAGAAAATCAACGATGAAAATGTAAACCCTCAGTGACTTTCAGATGAAATCTTACGTACCTCAAAACGCACTCCAGGTTTCACTCACGTCTCGAGATACGTGTCCGACTCCCGATTTTGGTCTCCTAAGTTCCTGGTGTCCAATTAAACCATTTTAACTAGTTTAGAGTTAAATTCAATGAATTTATAATGTGTGGCCCAATTATAAAGATTTTCATTTCAAAAAGTTTTGGTTTGACACCCCTTTCGAATTATCTTAGGGGTGTCAACTCGGCAGTAAAAAATTCTCAAATACCATTTTTCTATCTTTTTCCCATAATTTCCCATATTTTTCATATTTTTCGTAATTTATTTTAATTTAAAACTATTTTTAAATTAAAATTTCATATTATATTATTTTAATATATGGGTGGGTCCACTGGGCCGGGTCAAACCGGTCCACCGGGTCGGTCGACCGGTCCAAGCTGAGTCGGCCCGACCGGTTCGGACCCACCGGGTCGGGTCGGGTTGGGCCGGGCCGAGCCCAACCAGTGGGCTGGGCCAGAGCCCAGCCGAGTCCCCTCCCCCACTTCCTCTTCTTCTTCTTCCTCTCCAGAGACGCCTCTGGTTCACTTTTTTTTTTTTTTTTTTTTTTTTCTTTCTTTTTTTTGGTTTGGGTTGGGGTTTCTCTCCACCCCACCCCGGTGGAGTCGATGGCGGTGGAGACACCCCTGCCATCTCCACCTCGGCCGGTTCGGCCTCCATGGCCGAACCCCTTCATGGCCACCATGGCCGACACTTCGACCACCCAACAATCAACAATGTAAATGGCTTACCTCCACCCCGGTTTTCCGCGCTCCAGCTCTCTTCTTCTTCTTCCTCCTCTCCTCCTCCTCCTCTGTTTCTCCTCCTCCCGGCCTTATGAGTGTGCGGTGTGAGAAGGAGAGGTGTGGGAGAGTGTACGTGAGGGAGAAGGTGAGGTGAGGTAGTGACGTGAGAGAGAAGTCAACATGATGAGGGGGTGAGGTGGAGTGTACATGTGGGTAAGCTAGTTGACCCTTTGTCTTTGACTCCAAAATGTGACCCAGTGGGACATTCGCCTATGTTTTCGAGCGTTTCGACGTCGGGTTACGCGTCCGAATCGCGATGTACGCGAGCCATTGCTAACGTCATTAGTCACTTAGAACATCTATTACATAGTAATTATTTGACCATTATTTATTTATTTATTTATTTTGTGTGTTTTAGTTTCTCAGACCTAGTGTACCCATAGTTCGCTCCTCGGTGCCGTATCGACACGTTTTTCGAGACGAACACCGTTACACTATCTCGCTCGGTTCGATGATAGAATTACACACATGCGATGTTAATCGAATAACTCGATGCACAATATCGCAAATAGGCAAACAATCACACAAAATTACTATTTACCTAGTCGGCATGCCACCTGCCCTATTTGCGGTATCCACGTGGATCGAGCGTCGTCCAAGTCGGAAATAAATAATAATAACGGCGTAATTAAAATTTGGGCCGTTACAACTCTTCCCAACTAGAAAAGAAATTTCGTCCCGAAATTTTAAATAACTTGAAGTTTCGTACCATGAAATAGTTGAGGGTAACGTTGCGCATAGTAGACTCAAGCTCCCAGTGAGTCCTTACGTACCATGATGTTGCCAACGAACCAACACCTTGGGGATCTCCCTGTTCCTAAGCGTACGAGTCGCGCGGTCCACAATTGCTATCGGTCGCTCCTCATATGTTACATCGGGCGAACCTCGATCTGTCTCAAGTCAACCATCGGTCTCGGTCCGACCTAGCCAATCTTAACATCGAGATATGAAATGTAGGATGAACACCGGCTAACTCTGTTGGCAAGTCCAATCTGTAAGCTACACTGCCCAACTCGTCTTTGCGACTACGAATGGTCATATGTATCTCGGCGCCAATTTTCCACTTAATCCCAAATCTCTGTGACCACTTTCCATGGGGAAACCTTTAGATAAACCATGTCGCCCTCTTCATAGCTCGGACCCTCGTGATACTTATCCGCATATTTCTTACGTACGTCTTGTCTTTGCTTGAAGTCTCTGTCGAATCTGCCTAATCTTCTCGTGTGATCAACAACTATCTACGGCCCATCGCCGCTGTATCCTCGGGCGCGCCAACACGCGGGTGATCTGCGGGGCTGCCATACGACGCCTCAAATGGAGGCATCCGATACTCGCGATAGGCTTGTTATTGTAAGCAAACTCACACAACGGTAAATAATCCTCCCACGAACCTCAAACCCCAAAATACAAGCCACGAGCATATCTTCCAGAGAATCGTATCGGTCTCTCGGTGTCCGTCTGTCTGAGGATGGTAAGGCTGTACTAAATTGCAACCTAGTGCCAAGCTGCTCTGCATCGCCTCCCGAATTTCGAAGTCAACCTAGGATCTCGGTCGGATCTGATAGAGGCGGCACCCCGTGCAATCTAACGATCTCTCTCTCGAAGATAATGCTCGGTTGTGGGAACGAATATCTCATAGAAATAGGAATGAAATGCGCCGATTTCGTGAGTCATCGATCACAACCCAAACCGCATCGTGTCTCCTCGTAGTCTGCGGTAACCCGCGACAAAATCCATAGTGACGTGTTCCCATTTCCACTTGTGGAATTGGTAGTGGATGTAGTAAACCGCTTTGGTCTCCTGTGCTCGACCTTAACTGGCTTGCGCAAATATGACAACTCCTTACGTACTCGCCAACGTCGGCCTTCATCCCTGGCCACCGAACAATCGCCTCGAAGTCATGATACATCTTGGTTCGACCGGGATGAGCAGGTGTAGCGAGACTGTGTGCGTCCTCCAAAATTCCGTCCGTATCTCGGAGCTGCGGTATCCACAACCTCCCCGGTGTCTCAAACAACGATCTGCCGACTCGCCCAATCCGTACACTCCGGATCTCGAGCCATACCAGCGAGCCGCTCATAGAGTCCATCGATCCTCGACACTCGGCCACTCGTTCAATAGATACGATCGGAACTCTCATCGACAACAAATATATGGCTCGATCGTAGTAAAAACATCGGTCATGCACATAATCGACGCGCGCCTCTAATAAGCCATGCTCGTGGGTCATATGTCGTACTACGATCATTGTCGATACGCGCTTACACGCATCGATGCGTCGGCTACTGACATTCGCCTTCCCTGGGTGATACTCGATAGTGAAGTCGTAGTCCTTAAGTAACTCAAGCCATCTTCTCGACGCATGTTCAAATCTCTTTGAGTGAAAATATACCTCGGACTACGATGATCGGTGTAGAGTACGAACCGCTCTCAGTAGAGATAATGTCTCCAAGCCTTCGATGCAAAAGCATTGCGACAAGCTCCAAGTCATGCCTTTGGATAGTTAACCTCATGGGGTCTCAATCGTCGGGACAAGTAAGCTCTTGGTCTACCCTCCTGCATCAAAACGCATCCAAGTCCAATGCACGATGCATCCGTATACTGTGATAAACTCTTGCCGACTCACAGCGATGTCAACAACGGCGCGAAGTCAATCTTCTCTTCAACTCCCAAAAAGCTTGCTCACACTCCTCGGACCAATCAAATTTGACATCCTTCTTAGTCGGTCTAGTCATTGGTCTTTGCAATCGAGGAAAAACCACATGTACGAAAGCGGCGGTAGTATCTGCTAGTCCCGGGAAACTCCGAATGTCAAAAGCGAGATTCGGTGTCCTCCAGTCAATAATTGCCGAATCTTCTCTGAATCCACGAGAGATACCACGATCGCTAATAACATGTCCCAAAAATCTTATTGCACTCGGCCCGAAATCACACTTGCTAAATTTGGCGTATAGTCTATGCTCTCTCGGTGTCGTCAAAACCGCTCACGAGATGCCTTGCATGCTCCTCGCGCGTCTTCTTTGTAAATCAAGATGTCATCGATAAAGACGATGACATACTGTCCAAGTATGGTCTCAAGACCACATGCATCAAATCCATGAAGATCGCGGGGCATTAGTCGACCAAAAGGCATAGCGTAAACTCAAACAACCCATATCTTGTCTTGAAAATTTGTCTTCTTGACGTCCTCTTCTCGAATCCTCAATGCGATGATAACACGAGCATAAAAATCAATTTTTGAGAAGAACTTGGCGCCCGTCAAACGATCGAAAAGATCGTCGATCTGAGGGAGTGGGTAACGGTTCTTAAGCGTCACTGATTCAACTTAGGTAGTCTATGCACATCCTCATTGAACCATCCTTCTTCTTCACAAATAATACGGAGCTCCCAGGGTGACATCTTAGGGTGAATGAAACCACTTCTCCGATAAGTCATCCAATGCCTCCTAACCTCCTCGTGCTCGACGGTGACATCCGGTAAGATCTACTAGCGATCGGTTGAGTACACAGTATCGGCTCAATGATGAACTCAATCGCTCTTGACGGTGGCAATCTGGTAAATCATCGGAAATATGTCGACAAAGTCTCGAACTCTTTGGAACATCTTATATCCCGACTTGACCACAGCCTCGGGCTCGACTATTCTTTGCAAATGCCTCCATCTCTGAGTCGTAGCTAGTCGGCCTCTAGTAATGGGTAGTGCGGTAGCGACTCCGGTAAATGTAAACTCTGGAATCCCCGGACCGAAACGTGACGATCTTATTGAAACAATCAAGCTGCGCATGATATCGCCAACCGATCCATCCCTAAAAGTGCATCAAACTCGAGATACTTTAGGACACGTAAGTCTATCGGCACAGCGATGTCCCTACTACCTCTATCGTGCGATTCAGACATATCCGGTTAGGGTATATCTTATCCCAATGGCCGTGCGAGGACAAGGTGTGTGTCTAGCGTACGTGATGCTAACCACAACTCTCTCTACCATGCGTCCGGCAATAAATGATAATGTACTACCGAGAATCTATCATAACATGCATCGGTCTACTCATAATAGATAACGTACCCTCGACGAGTACATGCAGTCGCATCTCGATCTGGCTGCGCGCATTGCATGTGCTCTCTCCCTGCACGACCTGCTTGTGCTCTGGTAATGTCGGTGGTGTCCCGCAATCGGCTTTCGGTGCCCTCTCGACCACAACGATAACAATGACGTCTCTCCCTTGACCCTGAATCTCGACCACGACCCTGGTCTCTCGACCCTGTCCACGGCCTCCACGATCCCTATCCCGACGATCTTCTTTGTGGTGACGTCGCGGCCCACTCTGTGGGTGCGGGAGCTAAGGCATGCGTCTGCTTGCCTATCCTCGTCTTTGGGCCCAGCTATCCGGTGATCAACCTTACGGTCCTATCTCGTCTATCATCTCGACGACCTCTATTAAGTGATCTCTCTGTCTCTTCGGTCTTTGATCGGCCAAGAACTCGACCGTCATCTTTGCGGTGCCTATCGTACGTCGCCGCTTTCGTCCCGAGTAGTGTCTCGTAAGATAATGCTCGATCATACACCTCTGAAGAGTAGTAGCACTGTCGAGACTATCGCGTCGGCAATCCGCTCATCAACACCACGTACGAAATAGTAAATGCGAAGCGTCTCGTGCCGCTACATCCATCGAGAACCGCAATAGGTATCGATCTTGCTCCATGTCTTGCATCGATGAGCGGTTACCACAATCGTAGAGCCGAGAAAATCCTCCTCGATCTCGGCCTCATGCGTGGGGATGAACTCGTCATAGAACAACTCTCTAAAACTCAGCCCATGTCGGCGCTCCGGGTGGATATCCAAATAAGTCATCCACCAAACCATTGCATTACCTCTCGGACATGCTCCGGATAAACGCGCTGTATCTTTGTCATCATTCGCATCGACATGGAAACGCTCATGCGAAACTATCCACTTCCTGTTGCCTCGGGTCTCCACCTCAGTAAAAGTATCCCGTGAAACTTCATAAACTCTCTAACAAGCTTCGCCTGCGGGTCGAGGTGAATGCGGAAGTAGCGAGAACGATGTAGGCGTCGGTGCTCGGTGGTCATAGGTAGGGCGTAAGAGTCGAAGTCTCTAATGGTATCACCATGTTGGCGAGACTCCTCGGCTCGGGTCTCCGAAAGTGGTGTATCGATGGCATAGGTGATGTAGTCGGGCGACGGATGTCTGTACGTAGGTGCTACGAAGCTGTGGGAACTAATCTTTCTTTGTCGCGGCGGGTGTCGCGACTTTGAGCTCTAAGTAGTGAAGGATCTCTGTCGGTGGGAATCGTGGGTGCAAGTCGATCCTCTATACTACGAGTCGCTACGGTAGTAGTAGTGACGTCCACTAGTAGGATCACTAGTCGTCTATCTCTCTGGTGGGTCGAGGAAATTTGTCAGTCCATCGTGATCGTATCGAAAGGCGTGCGTCGGATCGGCCTCGGTATATATATACGTGTTAATATATAATTTACAATAAAACATAACATTTGTATAAATCTTAATTCTACCGTCTCACCATCACTTCCCAACTAGAGTTCTAAGGCAAGTACATCGGGTTTCCACATCTAAATTTTAAAATTTTAAGTCTTATGCTCTTTCGGTTAATTTCCAGGGTTCCTCGAAACTCTCGCTACGATACCAACCGTAACGGCCCGAAACAGGTCGCCACGTGGGGAGGCGCGGTCCCAACATCTGTCGGATCCTTGACCTCTTTGGGTCCCGTGCGCCACTCAGCGTCCCTTGTTACATCATAACTACTCATTATGCATGTTAAGCTCATTTCGTAATCAATTTAGCTCAACGGTTTAATCATTTTTTTTTATGGCATTAAAAACAAAACAGTATGGAAGTCTTAAATTTAAAAACAAGTAAAACAATTAAATTTATCATCAAAATGAGCATCAATTTAAGAGCAACACCTATTGTGGAAAACCGGGAACGATACTACGTATATAGACGACAATACTAAGCGATAATATATACCGATGCGGTGTCTATCCGGTCTCCCAATACCCAAAAGTAAAACAAAATATCAAAACCACACGTACTAGTAGGTCCTCGGCCAGGGCAATCGAGATAAAGTCGCCCAAAATACCACTTGCCTCTACTAGCACTAGGATGCGCACTCGACCATCACAAAAAGCAAGATGGAGAGTACGAGTTAGTAAGATTTCAACGAAGTACAGAGAGCATTTATAAGGAAATAAATAGATGCCAATAAACATGTCAAATAATCATGCGGAAACTAAACGAGCAAGCTGTGCTAAGATCATCACATGAATAATTAACACGAAAGAACAAAGTGTGTACTCGTCCGGTCGGACTAAAGCGTACTTCGGACCCCCGGATCCTTTCGGTGGGTGCCCCCACTTCCTTTCACTGGTTCCTCGCGGGCTTAGCAGACCGACACGTGCACCCTTACATCGGGTCGCAATTCACCGAATGCACGATCACACGTGCTACGGCATAGTGTGCCATAAGTACACAACGAACGGTGGGAGTAACTCGACCACCAACCCAAACATATCACGGAATAGAATACAATAACAAGGAATAGAAAATCAACGATGAAAATGTAAACCCTCGGTGACTTTCGGATGAAATCTTACGTACCTCAAAACGCACTCCAGGTTTCACTCACGTCTCGAGATACGTGTCCGACTCCCGATTTTGGTCTCCTAAGTTCCTGGTGTCCAATTAAACCATTTTAACTAGTTTAGAGTTAAATTCAATGAATTTATAATGTGTGGCCCAATTATAAAGATTTTCATTTCAAAAAGTTTTGGTTTGACACCCCTTTCGAATTATACCGGGGTGTCAACGGCCGAAAAATTCTCAAATACCATTTTTCTATCTTTTTCCCATAATTTCCCACATATTTTTCATATTTTTCTGTAATTTATTTTAATTTAAAACTATTTTTAAATTAAAATTTCATATTATATTATTTTAATATATGGGTGGGTCCCTGGACCGGGTCAAACCCGGTCCACCCGGGTCGGTCTGACCCGGTCCAACTGGGTCGGCCCGACCCGGTTCGGACCCACCCGGGTCGGGTCGGGTTGGGCCCGGACCGGCCCAACCCAGCTGGGCCTGGACCGGCCCAGCCGATCCCCTCCCCCACTTCCTCTTCTTCTTCTTCCTCCAGAGACGCCTCTGGTTCACTTTTTTTTTTTTTTTTTTTTTTTTTTTTTTTTTTTTCTTTTCTTCTCTTTTCTTTGGTTTGGGTTGGGGTTTCTCTCCACCCCAACCCCGGTGGAGTCGATGGCAGGTGGAGACACCCCTGCCATCTCCACCTCGACTGGTTCGGCCTCCATGGCCGAACCCCTTCATGGCCACCATGGCCGACACTTCGACCACCCAACAATCAACAATGTAAATGGCTTACCTCCACCCCAGTTTTCCCGCGCTCCAGCTCTCTTCTTCTTCTTCCTCCTCTCCTCCTCCTCCTCTGTTTCTCCTCCTCCCGGCCTTATGAGTGTGCGGTGTGAGAAGGAGAGGTGTGGGAGAGTGTACGTGAGGGAGAAGGTGAGGTGAGGTAGTGACGTGAGAGAGAAGTCAACATGATGAGGGGGGTGAGGTGGAGTGTACATGTGGGTAAGCTAGTTGACCCTTTGTCTTTGACTCCAAAATGTGACCCAGCTGGGACATTCGCCTATGTTTTCGAGCGTTTCGACGTCCGGGTTACGCGTCCGAATCGCGATGTACGCGCGCCGCTGCGTCATTAGTCACCGAACATCTATTACATAGTAATTATTTGACCATTATTTATTTATTTATTTATTTTGTGTGTTTTAGTTTCTCCGACCTAGTGTACCCATAGTTCGCTCCTCAGTACCGTATCGACACGTTTTTCGAGACGAACACCCGTTACACTATCTCGCTCGGTTCGATGATAGAATTACACACATGCGATGTTAATCGAATAACTCGATGCACAATATCGCAAATAGGCAAACAATCACACAAAATTACTATTTACCTAGTCAGCATGCCCTGCCCTATTTGCGGTATCCACGTGGATCGAGCATCGTCCAAGTCGGAAATAAATAATAATAACGGCGTAATTAAAATTTGGGCCTCGTTACATTATTGTTTTATATCGATATTCGATATAAATTAGTGTTTATCAGGTGAAGGAGGTAAGACTGGTGTCTTTAGTTAAGTTTGGTGAGGGTAATCTGGGCATAATTAGGGTTTCAGGCCGGGTATCGCCCTAATTGGGTTAGGGGATGCTACAATCACTACCTAATAGATCACTACCTAATAGCATGCTATTTCATTGACCTCATGTATTGACAATCAAAAATGACATAGCACATGATTTGGAGTCAATGAAATCATTAAATCAACAATCTATACCATGAAAGCAAACTCATGAAATGAGAAAGGACAATAAGTCATGGTATATGGAGTACAAAGGTAAATCAGTCCAAATGACTGGAAATGAATGAATAAATAAGAATGAAATATAAATAAATATCTCAATCGGTTTACTTAAGTAGGGCCCCGCCCAACTTAAACCTACGTGGACCCTCGGTCAACTCCTGCAGAGTCAACACGGGCTTAGTCAGCCTATTATCTGAGTTATTCAATCATTAGTTGCATATTTGATTTGTTATTTAATTTAACAAGTCTTAATGTTTACGTAGAAAAATTTAAAATATTTAAAGCAAATTAAATAGATAAATGGTAGTCGGGACATGCCCAGGTGTGGAAATCCTGCAAAAGTAGATCTCATGTATATATTTTGTGATAAACAGTGCGAAGAAGTGACATATACATGTATCAAACGTCTCAAAACTCAAAATGAACCCCAAAGTAACCAACAACATAAATATATATATATATCATATGTACATTACAAAATATCAAAATAACCTAATGTAGTAACAGAGATGAGCTAACTCTGAGGGAAGCTCAAAGGAAGTTACGAGATCACGAGCTCTTTGCCTCTCTGCTACTTAGAGGGACTGCTATTGTAACCAAAGGCGGAGACAACTCCATTGAGTAAATTCAGAAGAAGTTCAATATTAATTCAGATTAAACAATAAATGAGTCCATAAATCATACTGGAAAGAAACAAGGTGCTGAGAAAGAATCAATAAAATGCATGATAGACAGACTGCAGTGGTCAATGGTAGGGACCAAGTGACTCGGAAGTAAAGGATAGGGAGTAAGTGGTCCTAGCACTCTAGACGTGGGCTCAATGCCACTTAAAACGTGTAAGTATCTAACACTGGTGAGACGGGTTAAAGTCGCATCGATCGCACCTAATCCGTTCGGCACTATCGGCTCGCTTGAGCCACGACCTGAGAAAACATTCCAAAGGGAACCACAGACTTAACTGGATGCTCAACTACAATTGAACTCGAATACTTGGGAGGAGACACAACACATGGCAGATGCTCACTCAGAGGATTCAGTCATGTCGGTAATCCACGAGAGCTAGTCGACTGCTCAACCTTTGAGTGGACACAACTAGACCAGACTACATAGACCCTAGGTCACTTGGTAGGGAAGCAGAGTCCAATAATAGCAATAATTCCATCAAATATAGCAAGGAAATGAAAAGAATTAATATTGAATTTCTTATTAGTTTACTTACCTCAATACGCAAAATACCAAGCAATCGCGGCTCCCACATGCCTCGATATACGTACCTGATATCTGACACTAGTCCTCTAGGCTCTGACACTAGTCCCCTAGGCTCATGGTATCAATTTAAAATGAACTAGGTGTGGTTGAGCCTATTTGATATGATTTAGATTTTTAAATCTTAAAATAATTCAAAATAGGGAAGTTACGGTGTTGGCACGCTTTTCGATGAAGATTTCAATGTAAAAACCCCCGAAAAGACCTCCAAACTCACTTATTTTCAATTTTCTCACTTTTTTCGAGTTCTCCCTATTTTTTCTTGATTTGTTCTAATTTTTTCATAATTTTATGTTATTTTTTATGATTTTTTTAGTTATTAATATATAATTTATATATATTTATATTTTTTTAAATAAATTGAGGTTTTGGGCCCCTGAACCAGGCTCGGTTATGCCACCAAATCTGGGCCCGGTTCTCCTTTGGATTGGGCCTGGCCAATGCCAGACCCATTTGAGGACCGCACGCATCTCGAGAATTACCTCACTCGCAAACCGATGATCAAAATAAAATAATCAAATTGCGTACATTTTTATTTTAGATGGGTAACACAAATCATCCAAAAATAAAATACCTCAGTGTCGACTCCCAAGGGTTGACCGAGTTTGCCACATCACAACAAGTCCAGGTCATAGTCCTTAAATGTCATGTGGTATGAGTTAGAATTTTTAAGGTCGTTACAGTCTTCCCAACTAATAAGAATTTCGTCTTGAAATTAAAATGTTCAAAACAAAATTACTTACCAAATTAAAAGAGAAACGGGAGACTCTCACGCATATAATGTAACTGCCCATTTTATTAACGTGGTTATTCATCTCGTAATTTCAGACGTGGACGCCAACTCAAATCCACGTAGATGTCGCAGGTAGGGTAGGACACACGTCGACCTAGGTACACTAGTTAATTTTGTGTTGGATTACTTATTTGCGATGCATTTCATAAATTTATTTGTTAATACATCACATGTGTGTATGATGAATAGCGATATCGTGCGAGGGTGTGTGACGGATAGTCGCCTCGAAGTGTGTGTCAACGCGAGTATCGAGAGGCGAAGTACGGATACACTAGAAAAACTCAACAAACTTACATAAATATGACAAAGTTATTAAATTGAAATGGGTAATGTAACCATAGGCTAACTATATTGAAATTTAAATAATAGACTATGACGCACCTTGAAATGTGTGTCGAGACGTGGGGTACCGGATACCGGGTAGCTGAAGGTTAGTGGGACCATGAGTTGGTTAAATTGGATAAATAAAACACTAACCATATGGTTTTATAAGGCTTAATGTAATGTGAAATCAATTAAATAAGCTAAGCCTATAGTTTACACTAAATAACGAAGACCTTGAGATGAATATCTAGATTATCATAATGAGTAGTATTTGGAGATGAGTGTGTTATTGGATTCATTAAGGGGTGTGTTACAGCATGTTTATACACCACAAGATAATCCTCGAGATACGTATGCATACTTGATCTAAATCAAATATATATACAGGACTTAGTAGATTATTGATTCAAACCACTCACACCATACATGCAAAAACCAGTAAAGCATAGGAGAAGAAGGATTTCAAGCTGAGATTCAACACCTTAGAGACCCATTTCAAGAGCTCAAACCAACATAAGCATCATCTTCATATCCTCCACTCTCCAATGAACCCATTTTTTATTGAGTTGTGTGAATTCGGGTTTGATGGTCAAACCTCTGATTTTAGGTTAAAACGTGATGAATTAAATGTTGTTAGATCATATTCATAAGGAAGTTATCATTGGTGTAACTAGATTTGATGATGTTGATAAAATTGGGAAGTTGTGGTGAATGCATGAATTTGGAGAATTTGGGTTAAAATTGATGGTCTGGAGTGTGCTAGATGTTGTTTTGAAGTTAATATTGTATGTAAAACATGTTTAAACCAATAGGGTAGCCAATTGAGATGAGAAAGACAAAATTCTCGACTTGAGAATTATGTCCCAGATGACGGATAGCGCGCTACCTGGAACGGTTAGCGCGCTACCTAGAACGGTTAGCGCGCTAATCATTCTGGGTTTCCAACGGTTCTTCGTCCTGAAGAACAGTAGCGTGCTACCTGAATCCCATAGCGCGCTACCATCACCTAGCGCGCTATGTGTACCCTTTAGCGCACTAACGACATATTAAATAAGGATTTAAAAGGTTGTTTTGGTAATTCTCCACTTATACATGTCTAAACATTAGGAAATAACCTAAACCTATAAAACTTGGACTTCAGGGACTTGGGGGACCATACTTCGGTGTCGAGAGCTTATCGAGTTGGATACGAGAGTGCGGGGAGGTCGGAGAGCGGTTTGAGGTTTGTAAAACCCAACTGAGAAACTCTGAGTATTTAATTCTGTTTTCTATTTCATTTCCATCACTTTCGTGCTGTTTCTACTACTATATTCCGTTACTTGGACGTGGGTTGAGGTTACTCCCCCGGATTTTCCTGGTCGTGTGTTCATGATGCACTGGATTATAGCACGTGTGACCTGGCCTCTCGTGAATGGAAACCCGAGCTTGCCCTTGGTGCACGTGTTGATGACTCAGCGAATTTGGCCAGCACCGCGAGGGACTAAGTGTCGGGCCAGTTGGACGTGACCACTGGTGGGAACTTGGTGACCCGAAGTACACTATAGTCCACCTAGAGCGAGCATACACATTTGTTAGCTTATCTTTTTATTTATTCATGCGATGAGCCATTTACAGTTGCATGTTTACATTCTGCATGTTTACTTGACAGTCCTTCTTGCATTTCACTTACTTTATTATGCGAATGCTCAGAGGGTTCCTTAGGATTTTACTTACTGTACTTGTCATTTGTCTTGTTGTGATGAATGAGTGCAGATCCTAGTACCAATAGAGGCAAGGGATCCTAAGTGACTATATCTGATTGTCCGCCGTCGAGGACCTACTCATACGTGTTTTATTTTGATATTTTGTACATTTTGGGTATTAGGAGACTTGTGATGACACAGTACATGTATATATACCATGTTTATGGTACTGTTGCTTATTTACATAGTACTTTTTCGGGTTTTCCACAGTAGGATTTGCTCTTATGGATAATGTTTACCATGCTAAATTACTTACCAAATGTATCAATTAAGGCTTCCCATGACATATGTGTTAGCTTGTAAGATACAACCCACTAGTATGGTTAGGCATTAGAATAAACATTTAAATACTTAAAGAGAATAAGTTAAGCAAATACTAATAATCCACTAACTAATTTGATAAAACACACGTGGACACGAATTCTGAGACAAGAGGTGGACGGGCAGGTGGCGGACACGTGTAGTTGGGCCCACTTGGCAAGGAGTACATGGAGACACGTCACCCCGGGACGGCAGGGCTGCCATATATAGGACTCTCATTTCCACATTAATTCATCGTCTCCGTGGTGTTGCCACTTGACGAGAACTAACGGGATGTAATTGTTCCTCAAACTCTGCACCTTGCGGTCTAAAATATGCACTGGCTGCTCCTCATAAGTAATATCCTTGGCTAGGTCAATCTGAGTCAAGTTCACTATCGGTCTGTCTCCCTCTCTTTACTTGTCAAATCTTACCATCGATATATGAAACACTTGGATGAATGCACGCTTAATACTGCGGTGGTAAGTCAATCTTATATGCAACCTTGCCAACTCTCTCTATGATCCCGAAATGACCTATAAACCTCGACGCGAGCTTTCCTTTAATCCCTTCAAAGTGGTGAGAGTTTTAGGTAGACAAAGTTTCCCACTTGGTACTCTAACCCATCTCGATACTTGTCAGCATATTTCTTCTCTCTCTTGAGCTCCTCGAAGACGATGACGTATCAGTCGTATCTTCTCAGTGTGATCTACCACAATCTTTGGCCCAACTGTCGTTATATCCTCAGGCTCTATCTGACATGTTGGTGTTCTACACGGCCTGCCATAAAGTGCCTCAAACGATGTCATCCCGATGCTAGCCTGGTAACTATTATTGTAGGCAAATTCACTCAAATGTAGATATTCTTCCCACGACCCACCATACTCCAACACACAAGCTCTGAGCATGTCCTCTAACACCTCAATCAGTCTTTCTGATTGTCCATCAGTGTACGAGTGGAACGTCGTTCTATGTTGTAATCTCGTGTCGAACTGTGCCTGCAAGCTCCTCCATAACATGGATGTGAACTGCGATCCAATGTCTAACACAATAGATAATGGAACCCTGTGAAGTTTGACAATATCTCTCTCATAAAGGACGCTCAGCTGCTCAAACTTGTATTTGGTAGAAACTGGCAAGAAGTGTGTAGATTTGGTCAGTCTGTTCACGATAACCCAGATATTATCATGCTTGTGCAGAGATCGAGGTAAACCACTGACGAGATCTATAGTGATTTGCTCCCACTTCCACTCAGGAATGGGAAGTGGTTGTAACAGTCCTTCAGGCCTCCAATATTCAGCCTTAACCTGCTGGTAAATCCCGTAACTTCTGACGTAATCCCCTACGTCTGCCTTCATCCCCGGCCACCAAAATAGACGTTTCATATCTTGATACATATTGGTCCTACCCGGATGAACGATATAATGTGAGCAGTGAGCCTCATGAAGTATTTTTGTACGTAACTCAGCCACTGATGGAATCCACAATCGTCCCCTATATCTCAAGCACGAGTCTGTCGACTGACTCCACTCTGGATGATCTGAACTCTCTGCCAACTAATGGAATCTCTATAACTGGTCATCGGCTGCTGACTTTCTGAAACCTCTAAATATAGACAAGTTGAGTCCTCATCTGCCCACAAATGTGTGCCTCTGTAGTAGTCGAAATGTCAACTGAATCCATCATATATGATGCCTCAAGGAGTGCAAACTAATGAGTCATCTGACAAATAGCAACCTCTGCATTGAATCTCTTACGGCTCAATGCGTCTGCCACTACATTTGCTTTCCCTGTGTGGTACTCCAAAGAGAAGTCGTAATCTTTAAGGGACTCTAGCCATCTGCGTTTTCTCTTATTCAAGTCGTTCTGCGTAAAGAGATACTTTAAACTCTTATGATCGGTGAATAAAGTAAATCTTTCGCCATACATGTAGTGTCTCCAAATCTTTAGAGCAAATCCACAACCGCGAACTTTAAGTCATGCACAGGGTAGTTCTTCTCATGAATCTTCAGTTGTCGAGACGGGTAAGCAATCACACCGCCTCCCTGCATCAGAACACACCCTAATCTGACTTGTAACGCATCAGTATTCACAACCATGCCCTTTCCTACCTCTGGCAGTACTAACACTAGAGATGTCATCAATCTCTCATTCAATATCATGAAAGCTTGATCACATTTCTCGTCCCACTCAAACTTGACATCCTTCTGAGTCAACCTCGTCATCAGGGCCGCGATCTTTGAGAAATCGTGCACGAATCTCCAGTAATACCCTGCTAGACCCAGAAAGTCGTGAATATATGTCACTAACTGTGGGATACGCCAATCCATCACTGCTTGGACTTTCGAAGGATCCACTGATACTCCACTAACTCCAACTAAATGTCCTAAAAATCTGGCCTCTGACAACCAGAACTTACACTTGCTAAACTTAGCATAAATTCGGTGCTCTCTAAGTGTCTTTAAGACTGATCTTATATGACTCTCGTGATCCTCATGAGTCCTGGAGTAGATCAAAATATTGTATATGAAGACAATCACAAAATGGTCTAACTATTGTCTCAACACACGGTGCATCAAGGCCAAAAACATTATCGGCGCATTCGTCATCCAGACGGCATGACTGCAGACTCGTAATGACCATAACGTATGCTGAAGGCAATCTTTCTCTCTGTCTTCATCCCTGATCCTAAGCTGATGGTACCCTGACCTCAAGTCAATCTTGGAAAACCACACAGCACCAGTCAACTGATCAAACAAGTCATCTATTCGGGGAAATGGATACTAGTTCTTGATCATAACATGATTCAACTGCATGTAATCAATGCAAAGTCTCAAACTTCCATCTTTCTTCTTCACAAACAGTACTGGAGCGCCCCATGGAGACATGATAGGATGAATAAATCCTAGATTCGTCAACTCTACAAGTTGGGTCCTCAGCTCCTCTAATTCTTTCGGTGTCATTCTGTATGGAGGTATCGAAATCGGCTTCGTCCCAAGGACTAGGTCGAATGTCTCCATCTCCTGGCTCGTAATCCGGGTAACTATTCGGGGAACACATTTGTGAACTTGCACACCATGGGTACCACCTCAATAGTCGCCACCGATTTCTCTACTATACTCAGAATACTGGCGAATGTCTCCATCTCCTGGCTCGTAACCACTCTACCTCTTGTACTCTGAAGCTGCGTTGAAATGCCGCGGAAACTAAACTCTACTGCTCAGGAATCTGGAATGTGACTGTCTTACTGAAGCGATTCAACTGTGCGTGATATGCTGCCAGCCAATCCATCCCCAATAACGTGCCAAACTCTAAAAACTCTAGTACTTTGATGTCTATGGCATCTTGTGTCCCTCTATCTCGATGGTACAACTCTCACATGCCATATTAGGGTAAATCTTGTCCCCGATAGCCGTGCTAAGGATCAAATGTGTGCTAAGCCTAATGGGTCTCAACTCTAACTCGTCTTCCATTCGCCCAAAAATAAAAGGCACGGTCAAACTAGAATCAATCAAAGTATGCATCATGCGACGACAAATAAAAATAATACCCTCTATGAGTTGTCGTGTCTCCCGTGGGTCCGCTTGAGCCACTACGTGTGCTCTCTCTCTCTTTCTCGGGGTCGTTGTTGCTGCGAGCTTTGCTGCACGCCAAAGAGTTACGGACAATTAATTTTAAGATGCCCTTCATGTTTGCACTGAAAACATAGTCTCGCTCCTTGTTAACCAAATTGTCCACTCTGCCATTGGCCTGACCTCTGGCTCTTTTGTCCTGACCTCTAGCCCTGCGGGCCACTACCACTACCTCCAGTCCTACCATCGATAGCCCTAAACTGCTGCCATGACTGAGAAGTCTGCGATGCCTGTGGAGTTCTGCCTGTGTAACTCTGCGTCAAAGGAGGCGCGGCTGCATAAACTGGATGCGGAGCCACAGAACCTACAATCTGCTCTCTCCCAAACCCTAATGGTTCCTCTTTCTCTTCTTGTCTCTACCATGGCCTCGCTCAAATCTCCGCCTTAAACTTTGAGCAATCGGTGTCTCTACAGGTCGTAGGGCGTCATCCTCGGGGTGCGTGATAAGGTAAGCCTCTTTAGTCAAATTATGCTCGTAAGCCCTATCAAAGTTACTCTACTCGGTCGTAACCACTGTGCCCCCAATGATAGGAAACAACCCCTCACAAAAGAAATGGACCTGGTCCCGATCACTGTCGGAAACACCATCAGCAAACGACAACAACTACTGGAATCTCCCTATATACTGAATCACAAACCTTTTGAAGTCATTCCATGTCTGCGGCTCTCCCTGGGTGGCTACCAGGTTGGTCCACCAGGTTTCTGCGTCCTTAGATAAGGAAAAAGCTGCCAACCCAGACATCTTGCTATCCTCTAACCTCAAAAGTCTCTAGATTTTCTTATGACTCCTAATGAATTTATGTGCCTCTGACACATCTGAATCTCCACTAAACTTCCTCAGTCTGTACCTCTCGTACTCCCAAGTCAATCTGGCCATAAGCGTCAAATCAAAGTCAGCATCTCTCTTAGTCAGTGTCGAAATTGTTGGCGCTGTTATCTCGAGTAGTACGGGTACTACGATAGTAATGGGTATTACAAGTACTTGTAGATCGTGACAGAGTCGCCTGTGGTGTAAGCGCACTCGCGTCCGGTATGCAAGCCGTTGTAAGTGTCGATGGTGATTGAGGCGGCCCTCGCCGCCCCGGGGTGACGTGCTCGGTGTACTCCTTGCCAGCTAGCCCTACTACACGTGTACGGCACCTGCTCGTCCTATTTCTATCTCGAAATTCGTGTTCACTTGTGTGTACAGCGTATAAATAACATATTCAGCGGAAGTCATACTTAAATGCAAGAATTATTAATAAGCAATTTAACAAATCCTATTGTGGAAAAACCCTGAAAAGTACTCTGTATAGAGGTAGACAACTGTACTATCTAAGGTATAGGCATGTACAAGGTCATAATACTCCCCAGTTCCCAAAAGAATCAAAATATCAAAACAAAACACACGTACAAGTAATCCTCAATGGTAGGCAGTCAGAGGTAGTCGCCTAAGATCCCTTTGCCCTTACTTGTACTCGGATCTGCACTCAATCATCACAGAAGAAAATGGATGACGAGTCCAGTCAGTAAAATCCCAAGGAACTCCTCCGAGCATTCAAATAAACAAATGGAAGTCAATAAATACTGTTAAATAAACATGCAGAATGTAAACAGACAACTGTAAGTAGGGCATCGCATGCATAGATAACAATAAAGTGCAAATGTATGTGTCTGTTCCAGTCAGACTAAACCATACTTCGAAATACCCTTCCAGGATCCCACTAGTAGGCGCACCCAACTAGCTATCACCTGGTCCCTCTCGGTGGCGGTGTAGACCTACGACGCATCGACACATGTAGCAGTTCATTAGCTCGGGTCGTTATCCACCGAGAACTCTTGATACACATGCTATGGTCTAGACTGCATAGACACATAACGAAAAATCCGGTGGGAGTGACTCAACCAACCGTCCAAAAATTACAAGATATAGATGTAATAAAGATCACAAGGAATACTTGGAAATGAATGGAAATACGAAGCGAAATAAATACTCAGAGTTTTTCAATTATGTTTTACAAACCTCACAACGCACTCCAATACCCCGTAATCAATCCCCGAGTCCAAGTCCACAAGGTCCTTGGTCGCCAATTGATCACCCGTGTCCACCTATGTCCATTTATCAATAATTCCAATTTAGTATGACAATTTACGACCAATTTCTAAAAAAATTAGGCCAATTTGCCCATTTCGCGCTTTTCGAGGCAAAACCCCTCGAAAGTCACGTCCGAATATCCAAATATGTTATTTTTCATAGAAATTCATCAATTTCTATTTATTTTATTGAAATATAATTTTTCGGGATTTTCTCAATTTTTTCGTAATTTTTCCCAATTTTTCTTTCCTTTTCTTCTCTTTTTCTTTTTCTCTCTCTTTTTTTTTACATTTTGTTTGGGTCTGGTCGACCCAAATGGGTCGGACCCGACCCGACCCTGGACCAGAACAGGTACAGGCTCGGCCCATGAGGGGGTGCACATGCGCGCACGCGCGTGTGCGTGTGCACCATCCTCACCGATCGAACCAAAGACCTCTGGTTCGATCGGGAAGGAACTTTTTTTTTGTTTTTTTTTCTCCCTCTGTGGTTTGGGTTGGAGTTGCTCTCCACCCCAACCCCGGTGGAATCGATGGCAGGGGAGACACCCCTGCCATCTCCTGGCCGAACCCCACTCTCGGCCACCATGGCCAACCACCGAAACCCACAACAACAACCGAGAACTCACCTCAATCGTGACGTTTCGCCTTCTCTTCTCTCCTTCCTGGCTTCTTCTTCTCCTCCCCCTCCGCGTTCCTTCTTCTCCTCTCTCGGCCTCCCGATTTCTGTGTGTGTGTGTGCGCGCGCGCGTGGGGTGTGTGTGTGAAGGTGGTGAGATAAAAGTTGGTGAAGTGTGGATAAGCTTGTTGACTTTGTATCTTTACTCCAAAGTTTGACACAGCTGGGACACTCGCCTGTGTTTTCGGGCGTTTCGACTCCCGGTTTCGCGTCCGAACCGCGATATACGCGTACCACCCCGTCACTAACCACCTAATATCTATTCCATATTAGTAACTTGGCCAGTTTTTTATGTAATTTGTGTTTTAGTTTCCCCGACCTAATATTCGGTCCCGTCAACTACTCGGTACCCACGTCGACACGCATATCGAGGCACATACATGTCACACAATCTCGCACGTATTGTTATGCAACATACATACATGTGATGTATTTCAATCAATTGCACCGCAAATAAGCATCCAACACACAATAACTATCATACCTAAGTCCCCGTGTGTCCTAGCCTACCACGGCGTCTACGTAGATCTGAGCTGGCGTCCACGTCTCTAAATTCAATAAAATGGGTCGTTACTTTTCTTCCCAACTAAATAAAATTTCGTCCCGAAATTTAACTGTAACTTAAGTCCAATACCAGAGAATAGCTGAGGGTATCGTGTCCTCATCGTCGACTCGAGCTCCCAAGTGAGTCCATCCGTCCAATGATGCTGCCAACGAACTAGGACCTTCGCGAGTTCCCTGTTCCAAAGAATCTATACTCGACAGTCAACGATCTCTATCGGCCTCTCCTCATAGGTCACGTCAGGGTGTATCTCCACCTGTCCCAACTCAATCGTCGGTCTCGGATCTTGACCTAGCGAGTCTCAACATGGAAATGTGAAATGTCGGATGAACCCCAGGTAACTCCAACTGATATGCAACAGTGCCTACTCTCTGTGCAATCCGGTATGGCCCAATGTATATCTGTGCCAGTTTCCCCTTAATGTCAAATCTCTCGTTGACCTTTCCAAGGAGAAACCTTCGGATACACCATATCACTTTTATCATAGCTCGGACCACTTGCGATACCAATCCGCGTATTTCTTCTATCTATCATGTGCAGCTCGCAGCTTCTGACGAGTTTTTCGGATTTTCTCTGTGTGATCAACAACTATCTCAGGCCCTACTATCACTGTATCTTCCGGCTCTGCCCAACACGCAGGTGATCTACAGGGCCTCCCATACAGTGCCTCAAATGGTGGCATGCCAATGCTCGCCTGATAGTTGTTATTGTATGCAAACTCACACAGAGGCAGATAATCCTCCTACGAACCCCCAAACTGTAATATACAAGCCCTGAGCATATCCTCCAAAATCTAGATCAGTCGCTCTGACTGTCCGTCGGTCGAGGATGATAAGCCGTACTAAACTGCAACCTGGTGCCAAATTGTTCCTGCATTGCCTCCCATAGTTTCGAGGTCAATCTGGGATCTCTGTCTGACACAATGGAAACTGGCACCCCATGAGGCCTAATAATCTCCCGCTCAAACAATATGCTTAGCTGGGGAAAAGTGTATTTCATCGAGATTGGAATGAAGTGAGTCGACTTCGTCAGTCTACCAATCACTACCCAAACTGCATCGTGACGCCTCGATGTATGCGGTAGCCCACTAACAAAATCCATAGTGACATGTTCTCATTTCCACTGTGGAATGGGCAACTGCTATAATAATCCACCGGGTCTCTTGCTCAGCCTTCACCTGCTGGCTGACGCGCGCCGAACGCGTCAATAAAATTAATTTACCTAAACCAACTATTTTTGTAGAATAGTGGCAAAGGGTCGATCCCACAGGGATTGGTAGTCTTTCTAAGGTCAAAAATAACGAAAAGGGAAATCGAGGGTTTTAAAGAATGAATAAATTAACTAATGTTTAAAATAAATAAACAAAACAATGAAAATAATTTGAAAACAATTAATAAAAACACCTAGGTCAAGACATACAAGTTCGATTCGATAAAAGATTGGATTTGGTCGTTAATATATGTAAAATATGCAAATCAAAATATCTTAGTGTAGCTATAGAACCAGTAACGTACGCAGTTCCTTGCACTTCCTAATCTCGATAGCCAAGGTACGACGGTGACTATTTCTCTAGTCAAACGTATAACCCTATAATCAAGCGTATTGGGTTTAACACGATGACCGCAATAGGTTTCGTGAAGGCACTACACCTAGACAACCGAATCACTCGTGTGTCCGATTTAGCTTAGATTTCTAAGGTATTCAACCGGTCCCAAAAGAGACTAATCAATTGGTAAGGTCAATTGCCACTAGTGTGGTCTTATTGCACAAGTACGGATGCTTACGACACACTGGCAAGTAAATCAAGATTTAAACATGAATTTAACCTCGATTATTGAAATAATACCAAAGAAAAAAAAATATTAATGAAAAGATTGAAATTAAAATATATAAATCTCACAAATCCATTGATATGCGCAGTCGAACCTCCCTCGCAGTCTTGCCTAGGCTAGAGGTTTTAGCCTCGCATAGTTGAAGAACACAAAAAAGAATAAGAAAAAAATAAGAGTTCCGGAGGAGAGCCCCCGAGCCGCCAAGAAGAAGATAAAAACCCTCTCTGACTTGTATTTATAGCTTGCTAATTTGATTCCTTCCACTTTGCCTCTGCCGCACGCTTGTTAATTAGCCTTGATCTCTATATGTAGCACATGGATCGATGAAGATCAAAGGCTTTGTTCTTATGTAGGTCATATGCATCACTTGCAACTGCCAATAGGTTTTTATTTTATTATGACATCATGCTGATGTCATCAATTTCTAATTCATTTATGCTGAATGGAATAATGAACGTCCACTGCACATGCACTTCAATTAAGCACGTTATCAATGCAACCAATGATGTCTCGAAATACGTGCAGTTTGCTTTTTGATGCAACTAGCCACCTATCTCCAAAACTCCCTCTTCACACCCTTTTCACCCTCGATTTCGATCGCACACTTCATTAACCCTGAAAATAATAAATAAACACAATTAGGCTAGTATTTTGGAGATTTGACAATAAAAATATATAAATAACATATATATAATATTAGATAATTAACGACTCAACACTGGCAAATGTGACAACTCCTAACGTACGCACCTACGTCAGCCTTCATCCCTGGCCACCAGAATAGTCGCCTCAAATCATGGTACATCTTGGTCCGACCAGGATGAACTGTGTAACGAGACCGGTGTGCATCCTCCAGAATCCCATCTCGTATCTCCTGATCCGCAGTTATCCACAATCTCCCTCGGTATCTCAAACACCGATCTGTGGTTTCTGCCCAATCAGTGCATTCCGGATTCCGTGACATACCATTGACCCGCTCATAGTGCCCATCAGTCCTCTGACACTCGGCAACCCGTTCAATCGATACGGTCGGTATCCTCATCCGAAAACAAATGTGATGTTCCGCCGTAGTCGACAACTCGACCATACACATAACTGATGCTTCTTGTAATAAGCCATGCTCATGTGTCATCCGCTGCAACAGTCTGAACAGCTGTCGAGTCCACTCCTGCTCAATGCGTCTGCTACGACGTTCGTTTTGTCAGGGTGATACTCAATAGCGAAGTCGTAGTCCTTCAGTAACTCCAGCCATCTTCGATGGCTCATATTTAGATCCCTTTGAGTGAAGATGTAATGTAAACTCTGGTGATTTGTATACAACACGGGTCGCTCTCCATAGAGATAGTGCCTCCAAGCCTTCAGTGCAAAGACGACCGCTGCAAGCTCCATGTCGTGCACTGGATAATTCCCTTCGTGGGGTCTCAACCGTCTGGAAAGATAAGCAGCGGGTCTACTATCCTGCATCAACACACAGCAAAGACCAATGCTCGACGCATCTGTATATACTGTCAAGGTCTTGCCCAGCTCCGGCAATGTCAATACTGGTGCAGATGTCAATCTCCGTTTCAATTCACTAAAGGTCTACTTACACTCATCTGACCAATCAAGTCTATCAGCTTTCTTAGTCAGTCTCGTCATTGGCGCTGCAATCGAGGAAAAATTATGCACAAATCGCCGGTAGTATCCGGCCAATCTAAGGAAACTCCGTATATCAGCCACAGACTCAGGTGTCTTCCAATCAATGATCGCCAGAATCTTTTCTGAATCCACTGAGATACCCTGCTCACTAATGACATGGCCTAAGAATCTCACCGCACTTAGCCAAAAGTCACACTTACTAAACTTGGCGTACAGTCGGTGCTCTCTCAGTGTCGTCAAAACTGTCATGAGATGTCCCTCGTGATCCTCACGATGTCTGTTGTAGATCAAGATATCGTCGATGAACACGATGACGAATCTGTCCAAATATGGCCTCATGACCCTGTGCATCAGGTCCATGAAAATCGCTAGAGCGTTCGTCAGCCCAAACGGCATGACTGTGAACTCTAATAACCCGTATCTCGTGCTGAAAGCGATTTTCTGGATATCCTCTTCTCGAATCCTCAACTGGTGATAACCTGAGCGAAGGTCAATCTTCGAAAAGAATCTGACACCCGTCAGCTGATCAAATAGATCGTCAATCTTAGGAAGTGGGTAACGGTTCCTCATAGTTACCTGATTCAGCTTCCTATAGTTGATGCACATCCTCATTGTACCATCTTTCTTCTTCACAAACAGTACTGGAGCTCCCAAGGTGACATACTAGGGTGAATGAAACCCTTCTCCAACAGCTTCATCCAACTGTCATCTCACCTCCTCCTGCTCCGCTGGTGCCATCCGATAAGGTCGACTGGCAATCGGCCGCGTCCCTGGTATCAACTCGATTATGAACTCAACAGCTTGTGGCGGTGGCAATCCGGGTAAATCATCTGGAAATACATCAACAAAATCCCTAACCATCGGGACGTCCTCAAGCCGTACACCAGTCCGAACCTCGGGCTCAACAATCGCCGCAAACGCCTCCATCTCATGCGCTGTAGCTAGTCGGCCTCTCGTGATGGGTAAGTCAGTTGCCGATTCAAGTAATACAAACTCCGGTATTCCAGGAATACGAAACTCTATCCTCTTGCCGTAACAGTTTATCCGTGCATGATATGATGCTAACCAATCCATCCCGAGTAGTGTGTCAAACTCTAAGTACTCCAATACTCGAAGATCAGCTGGTAGCTGATGTCCCTCCACCTCTATCATCACATCTCGACATATTCGGTTAAGGTATATCTTATCCCCAGCAGCCGTACTGAGGACAAGATGTGGGTCTAATGTCTATGTAACTAACCCTAACAATCCAACAATACGTCCAGCAAGAAACGATAAAGTACTACCAAAATCAAACATAGCATGCATATGGCGACCAAATATAAGTAATGTACCATCAATAAGCTGCCTAGTCGCCTCGCTATCTGGCTGTGCTAACGCATGCGCTCTATCTCTGGCCTGGTCTTACTCTCGCGCGTGGCGATAGTGGCACCCGGCGGTCAGCCCTCAAGTGTCCCCTCTGCCCACACCGGTGACATCTACGGCTCTCCAGTCAACCCGTCTGTCCGTCTCTAGATCTCGGACCCTGACCCCGGTCTACTTGACCCCTGTCATGTCCTCCCTGATCTCAACCCTGACGGCACCCCTGTGGCTGTGACCTCTGCCGATCCACTGGTGCTGAGGTGATAGCATGAACTGACTGTGACTCCTCATATCGGAACTAATTGCCTTGAAAATTGTCTCGGCGGCCCCTCTCGGTCGAGACAACTGCTGACGCAATCATGTCATCAACCCCTCTGGTGAAATAATAAATCTGTAAGCGCTCTGTCCCGGCGACATCTAGAGAGAACTGAAGCAAATGTCGGAACCTCTCCATATACTGCATCAAGGTCCGATTACCTCTGTCTCAGGGCCAGGAACTCCTCCCTTAGTCTCAACCTAACCTCCATAGGTATGTACTGATCGTAGAATAGCTTCCTAAACTCAACCCATGTTGTCGGTTCCGGATAAGTATCTCGGATATGTCGTTCACCAGACTGTCGCATGCCCTCTCAAACAGGCTCCCGAAAGTCATGCATGTACTGTCTCATCGTTCCTCATCAGCTTATGGAAACGCTGATGGGACACTACCCATCTCCCTGCAGCCTCGGGGTCACCGCCTCCGTAAAAGAATCCAGGCTGGAACTTCAAAAACTCTATCAATAACTTCGCCTGTGGTGCTAGGACGAATGCTGATGTAGTAGTTGTATCAGTAGTGGGGGTGGCGGTAACCTGGTCCGTCGTCATGAATGGAGGCGTAAGAGTCGACGTCTCTAAAGGAACGACAACTACGGTAGCTGTCTCTGTGGGTGCTACTGCTGCTACCCCCTGAACTGGTGTCTAGGGTACCACCGAAACAACAGATGTCCCCGCTGGTACGGTCACAACTACTGGCTCTCTAGCGGAAGTGAATGCCACCAGTACCGCGGTCTGCTCTCGTAATAGCCGTAATACCTCGGCAATATGTGTCTCCTGAGCCGAAAGTCTATCCTCCATACTCGCCATAGTCGGGACATCCCTAGCCACATCGCTAGTCTGTCCATTCTCAAAAGGAGTACCGGACTGTCCGTCCATAATCTACATCGAGAATGTGCTCCGGATCATTCTCGAGGCATATACGTATATCATATAATAAAATGAGAATATAACACGCATATAAGTTCTAACTCTACCCGCCTCACATCACTTCCCAACTAATGTTCAAAGGCAATAACTTCGGGTTTCCACATCTAAGTTCATTGATTACATTTTATTGTCTTAGGACTTCCATTTTTCTCTGATACCAATTGTGGCGGCCCTCGCCGCCCCGGGGTGACGTGTCTCCGTGTACTCCTTGCCAGTTGGCCCTACTACACGTGTACGGCACCTGCCCGTCCTATTTATGTCTCGAGATTCGTGTTCACTTGTGTGTATAGCGTATAAATAACGTATTCAGCGAAAGTCATACTTAAATGCAAGAATTATTAATAAGCAATTTAACAAATTCTATTGTGGAAAAACCATGAAAAGTACTTTGTATAGAGGTAGACAACTGTACTATATAAGGTATAGGCATGTACAAGGTCATAATACTCCCCAGTTCCCAAAAGAATCAAAATATCAAAACAAAACACACGTATAAGTAATCCTCAACGGTAGGCAGTCAGAGGTAGTCGCCTAAGATCCCCTTGCCCTTACTTGTACTCGGATCTGCACTCAATCATCACAGAAGAAAATGGATGACGAGTCCAGTCAGTAAAATCCCAAGGAACTCCTCCGAGCATTCAAATAAACAAGTGGAAGTCAATAAATACTGTTAAATAAACATGCGGAATGTAAACAGACAACTGTAAGTAAGTAGGGCATCGCATGCATAGATAACAATAAAGTGCAAATGTATGTGTCTGTTCCAGTCAGACTAAACCATACTTCGTAATACCCTTCCAGGATCCCACTAGTGGGCGCACCCAAGTAGCTATCACCTGGTCCCTCTCGTTGGCCGGCGTAGACCTACGACGCACAGACACATCTAGCAGTTCATTAGCTCGGGTCGTTATCCACCGAGAACTCCTGATACACATGCTATGGTCTAGACTACATAGACACATAACGGAAAATTCGGTGGGAGTAACTCAACCAACCGTCCAAATAATGACAAGATATAGATGTAATAAAGATCACAAGGAATACTGGAAATGAATGGAAATACGAAGCGAAATAAATACTCAGAGTTTTTCAATTGGGTTTTACAAACCTCACAACGCACTCCAATACCCCGTAATCAATCCCCGAGTCCAAGTCCACTGGGTCCTTGGTCGCCAATTGATCACCCGTGTCCACCTATGTCCATTTATCAATAATTCCAATTTAGTATGACAATTTACGACCAATTTCTAAAAAATTTAGGCCAACTTGCCCATTTCGCGCTTTTCAAGGCAAAAACCCCGCGAAAGTCGCGTCCGGAATATCCAAATATGTTATTTTTCATAGAAATTCATCAATTTCTATTTATTTTATTGAAATATAATTTTTCGGGATTTTTTCTATTTTTCAGGAGTTTTCCCAATTTTTCTTTCCTTTTCTTCTCTTTTTCTTTTTCTCTCTTTTTTTTACATTTGGTTTGGGTCGGGTCGACCCAAATGGGTCGGACCCGACCCGACCCTGGACCAGAACAGGTCCAGGCTCGGCCCATGGACCGAGCCTAGCCCGTTCTGGGCCCGGCCCATGAGGAGGGTGCACATGAGCGCGCGCGTGTGCACCATCCTCACCCGATCGAAACAGAGACCTCTGGTTCGATCGAGAAGGAACTTTTTATTTTGTTTTTTTTTCTCCCTCTGTGGTTTGGGTTGGGGTTGCCCTCCACCCCAACCCCGATGGAATCGATGATAGGGGAGACACCCCTGTCATCTTCACCTTGACCCGGTTCGGCCTCCATGGCCGAACCCCACTCTCGGCCACCATGGCCAACCAACGAGAACTCACCTCGATCGTGACGTTTTGCCCTCTCTTCTCTCCTTCCCGGCTTCTTCTTCTCCTCCCCCTCCGCGTTCCTTCTTCTCCTCTCTCGGCCTCCCGATTCCGGTGTGTGTGTGTGTGCGTGGGGTGTGTGTGTGAAGGTGGTGAGGTGGTGAGAAAAGGTGGTGAAGCGTGGATAAGCTTGTTGAGTTTGTGTCTTGACACCAAAATGTGACACATTTAAGACACTCGCCCGTGTTTTCGGCATTTCGAAGCCCTGGTTTCGTGTCCGAACCGCGATATACGCGTACCGCCCCGTCACTAACCACCTAATATCTATTCCATATTAGTTACTTGGCCAATTGTTTATGTAATTTGTGTTTTAGTTTCCCCGACCTAATATTCGGTCTCGTCAACTACCCGGAACCTGCGTCGACACGCATATCGAGGCGCATACAGGTCACACAATCTCGCACGTATTGTTATGCAACATACACACATGTGATGTATTTCAATCAATTGCACCGCAAATAAGCATCCAACACACAATAACTATCATACCTAAGTCCCCGTGTGTCCTAGCATACCACGGCGTCCACGTAGATCTGAGCTGGCGTCCACGTCTGTAAATTCAATAAAATGGGCCGTTACAGTGATGGCAATTGTCCCCTAAGAAAAGTCAAAATCTCCTCCAGACGTCTACCCTGTGAAGCAACCCTCTGTGTCAAGACCTGAAATTCTACCGGATCAATAGGGCCTAGACCTACAACTCCACTCTCATCACCGGTGTCCCGTTGATAAGCCATTGTGGTCTGCAAAGGCGAATTACGAGTTTCGATCAGTTTTCTTAACTACCGTTAATAGTATATAATACATATCCATCAATTAATATGTATAATTCAAACTCAGTTTCCCCAACTCTCCTCACTTCCCAACTAATACCCTAAGTCAGGTTCATAGGATTTCCAAATTTGTATTTTAGTCGAGTTGTGGGTTACATAGAGTTAAGGTATAAACCTACACTCTGATACCAACTGTGATGGCCCCAGACCCCACAAACTGGGCCCCGCTCGGCCTAAACCTACGTGAAGCCTCGGTCAACTCCCGTAGAGTCAACGCAGGCTTAGTCAGCCTCTTGTTCGAGTTATTCAATCATTAGTTGCCTATTTGATTTCTTATTTAATTTAACAAGTATTAATGTTTACGCATCGAAATTCAAAATATTTAAAGCAACTTAAATAGATAAATGGTAGTTAGGACATGCCTAGGTGTGGAAATCCTGCAAAAGTAGATCTCATGTATATATTTGGTAATAAACAGTGTGAAGAAGTGACATACACATGTATCAAACGTCTCAAAACCCAAAATGAGCCCCAAAGTAACCAACAACATAAATATATATTATATGTACAATACAAAATATCAAAATAACCTAATGTAGTAATAGAGATGAGCTAACTTTGAGGGAAGCTCAGAGGAAGTCGCAGATCGCACTATTTGCCTCTACTACCAAAAGGACATGTTGTCACCAAAGGCGGAGACAATTCCAATGAGTAAATTCAGAAGATGTTCAACAATAATTCAGATTAAACAAAAAACGAGTCTATAAATCATCTCGAAAGAAACAAGGTGCTGAGAAAAAATCAATAAACTACATGATAGACATACTGCAGTGGTCAACGGTAGGGACCAAGTGACTCGGAAGCAAAGGATAGGGAGTAAGTGGTCCTGGGACTCTACACGTGGGCTCAAATCCATTAAAAACGTGTAAGTATCCAACATTGGTGCGGCAGGTCAAAACCGCATTGACCGCACCTAATCCGTTCGGCACTATCGGCTCGCTTGAGCCGCAGCTTGAGAAAACATTCCAAAGGGAGCCATAGACTTAACTTGATGCTCAACTACAATGGAATTTGAATACTTGGGAGGACCCACGACACATGGCGGATGCTCACTCAGAGGATTCAGACCCATCGAGAAGCCACGAGAGCTAGTCGGCTGCTCAACCGCGAGTAGACACAACTAGACCAAACCACTTAGACCCTAGGTCACTCGGTAAGGAAGTAGAGTCCAATAATAACAATAATTCCATCAAATATAGCAGGGAAATGAAAAAAATTAATATTGAATTTCTTACTAATTTACTTACCTCAATACGTAAAATACCAAACAATCGCGGCTCCCACACGCCTCGATATACGTACTCGATACCCAACATTAGTCCTTGAGGCTCCTGGTATCAATTTACAATGAATTAGGTGTGGTTGAGCCTATCTGATATGATTTAAATTTTTAAATCCCAAAATAATTCAAAATAAGGAAGTTAAAGCGTTGGCACGCTTTTCAAAGAGAATTTCAGTGTAAAAATCCTCGAAAAAGACCTCTAAAATCACTTATTTTCAATTTTCTCACTTTTCTTAATTTTTCGAATGTCTCCCATTTTTCTTGAATTTTTCTGATTTTTTCATAATTTTCGGTTATTTTTATATATTTTTTAGTAATTAATATATAATTTATATTTTTTAAAATAAATTGGGGTTTTGGGCCCCTGAATCGGGCTTGGTTCGGCCACCAAATCTAGGCCTGGTTCCCCTTTGGACTATGCCTGGCCAATGCCAAATCCATTTGAGGACCGCACGCATCTCGAGAATTACCTCACTCGCAAACCGACGATCAAAATAAAATAATCAAATTGCGTACATTTTTATTTTAGATGGATAATACACAAATCATCCAAAAATAAAATACCTCGATGTCGACTCCCAAGGGTTGACCGAGTGTGTCATATCACAACAGATCCAGGTCACAATCCTGAAATGTCACGTGGCATGAGTTAAAATTTTAGGATCGTTACAGCTAGTGGCATCATTAGCGCGCTACCAAACTTTATCTAGCGCGCTATCCGAAGTTAGCGCACTAGCTGTCCTACCTAGCGCGCTATGTGCAGGAAAACCCAAAATTCTGCAACCAAAACTCTGAGTTTACTCTACTCTTAGGCTTCATTAATGCCTTGGAGACCTCCACTAATACTTCCAAAGCCTCAAGACATTATAAACAACATAAAAACAACTATCCATACAATTAAATTCATGAATTCATCAACTTAAACTAAATAAACTAGTGTATGTAGATTACCTAATTGATTAATACACTAGATTGATCAATTCCCACACCTTGAAAACCTCAAATCAAACTGATCTTCTCCTTCTTCAATCCTCCAACAAGGTTTCCGTAATTGTTAAGTTTTGAAAATGAAAGCATTTGGTTTGCATGTTTTGATTTCTAACTATATATATACACGAATGGATATGGTTGAATAATAACCATTGATATAATTACACACGCGTATTTCGAGACCTATCTAATGGTCGCCCATTCTTAGACACATTTCTTACTTACCTCCACTAACTAAACCTAAGTAACACAAAAGTGTGACTTAATTGGTTTATAGATGTGTTAATACGTGTCTCGATGCAAATCACATGGCTATTGTTTTAAAATACTAACTTAGGCTACATTTAATTCAAAATCAACTATAGCCACATTAAAGCCACCATATAAGCTACATTAAGCCTTAAAATAACCTTACCACATCTACCATCGGTCCCACGTCGTCACGCAACTCGAGGCACGTCTCCACTTGCGACTCGACACCTATACACGAGTATGAGTGATTTAATAGTCTACACGTATACAATATACTAGGCATACACCATAACAAATCTAACGCCAACTCGGGGCGGTCAATGAACACATCACGGTGTGGATCCCACATCACGGGTCGGTGATCCTGATTACAAATAATAAGCGAGATTAGATATTCGGGTCGTAACACTAACGTTCCAAAATCATTTTCCTATTTTTCCACCAGCGCCATTTTGGCTCTAATTGGAGAAATTGTAACACAAATTTGAAACGGTACATACTGTTAGACTTGACTACAACGAGTATACCCACCCAACCTAGCCTGCCCATCAAATACTTAAAATATTTTTCAATATAATATTTATTAAATGTATTTATTTTATTAATATAAAAAGATTTAGTAAAAAAACTCCTATCATGAGCGGGCTCAGACAATTAAGTATTAGCCTAAGCTAGCTCATCGAACAAATCTGCGTTCTATTATTACTTTGAAAATATATTATCAAATATTTTATAATTCATAAAATAACAACACTTAAAAAAAATAACAAAATTAAAAATAAAGAAACTACATAGCACATTTAGAAATGTACTATTTCAATTTTGAAATGAACCAAAAGGTTGCTCGAGAAAAATTATGTATGTCAACTTTTGGCAAAAAAAAAGGACATTACTATCCCTTGTAACTTAAATTAATAAATACAACTTAGTAACTTATAATAATTTTATTACTTAAGCCAAAAAAATAAATATATTACTTAAAAAACTTTAAATATACAAATAATTAAAAAAATCCGACAAATTCAAACAATTGGACTACCTGAATTTTAAGTAAATCGGATCTGAGCAAAACACAATCGAGTATGCTCATTTATATCAAGGGTTATTATCTACGTCGGACCATTCGGAAATTCTCGCCTCGACCTTGAATTAAATCAAGGCCTTGTTTGATATGAGGTGGAGATATCTCTAAGGAGATAACTCACATGGAGTTGAGAACTAATCTTAAATTAAATCAAGGCCTTGTTTGGTATGAGGTGGATATATCTTTAAAGAAATAACTCAAATGGAGTTGGGAACTAATCTTGTTTGGTTGCCCAACTTCATGTGAGCTATCTCCCAACTTACATCATAGGGTGAGAGATATCTCCCCACCACCCCCTAGGGAGTTATCTCCTTGGAGTTGTGGACACAATTACTGCTTATTAATATTTTTTTTATTACTCATCCCTCTCTTGTTTGAAGGCTATTCTTTAAAAATTTGAAACTTCCCTCCAAGTTTAAAGTTGAACTGTAACGATCCTAAAAATCTACCTCGTGCCACGTGTCATTTCAGGGTCGTACGTGGGACCCACTTGTCGTGATACACATGTCCAAATCTCGGGAGTCAACACCGATGTATGCTATTTTTGTTTGATGCTTGTATTATTTATTAGACCAAAGATTGAACAAGTTAAATTAATTAAAATTGGTTAATGTGCGGGTAAGGTACACGCGGGGCATATCGATGTCGAGACGAGCGAAGGTGTACCTCGAGTCGCGTGTCGACGTGGGACCGAAGTAACGACATATGGGGTAAGCTGAATTATTTTGGACTAACGTTGAATTTATGTTGGTTTAATAATTGGCTAATGTGGTCACATTAAATGTAAACATTAATGGGACTATAGTTAGTGAAAAATTAAAATGGCCACACGATGTGTCTCGAGACACGCATTGACAAATCAAGAGGTCAATGGAGTTAACTTGTGAGTCATTTGTGCATGACTTGGTTAATAATTGAGTGAAGGTAGTCCCTTAGACATGCCTCGAGATACGTGTGCACAAAGGGATGTGTGGCCACGGTTCAGTCTTTATCCAATACATAAACCTCTCACTCACTCACCCACTCACAACGTTTGGCAAGGAAGGAGGAGAGAAAGAAGAGAGATTGTTGGGGTGTTGGAGCAAAGAGAAGAGCAACCAGTGAGGGTGGAGAAGTAGTGGTGATCACACTTGCAAAAACATCAAGCAAGGTACCTCTCCATCTCCATTAACATCATTTGAAAAAATTGGTGATTTTCATGAGTTGAATGTTGTTGTTGTTGATTTTGGGTGGTTAAATGTTGGGTTTAGGATTTGAGTTTATATCGCATTTAGCAAAGCAATTAGAGAGTCTTGAGGTTGAAGAAGAAGAAAAAAAAAAACTGAAGGGAGGTGAAACAGAGGCGTTTCACGCCCCTCTCTTTCGTGATCGAAAGAGAGGGGAGTTTTGGGCTGGACCCGCTCAGGCCCAGCGGGCTGGGCAAGCTGGGCCCCGCCCAAACAACGCCGGCCCGATTCAGTGAAAATGGGGCCCAAAGGGCTCCAAACTCAAAAAATTAAATAAATAACATAACATAACATAAAATCCAATAAGAATCAAGAAAACTCAAGAAAAATTCCGGAAAAAATTGGAAAAAATTAGAAAAGGTTGAGGAAATTGGAAAAAACACTTGTTGACGTTGTCGAAAGTTTTTACACCAATAAATATTTCCTCGAAAAGTGTGCCACCACTATGATTTTTCTAATTTGAACAATTTCGGGAGTTAAAAAAATCTAAAATTTCTCAAATAGGCTCTAACACAATATAAACTTGCCCATATGATTATCAAGGGCATAGTTTACTAGTGTCGGGTATTGGTACGGATTTGGAGGCGTGTCAGAGCCGATTTGAGTGCGCAATAGCTTGGATACAGGTAAGTAAACCAGCAAGGAATTTTACAGTTATTTCATGAGCTTTAATTTGTTGTTATTGCTTTGTTCATCATTTCTTTTGAAATTTCCATTGGTTGAGTGGTCCATTGGCAAGTGAGTCATGGTTAGTATTTATCTGTGATATGAGCTCTTATCTGAACGCCGTTGATATCTCCCAATTGAGTGTACGTTGGGAGCACTTATCCGGGCCTGTGGATATCTCATAGTCGCAAGGGTTAGGGCTGGTAGGCTGTGTCTCATCTTGAACCCAAGTCAGCTGGGCTTTTGCCACGACTCAACGACCTCTTGGTCGAGACTCCTTGCTATTCGATTTTCGTATTCCAGACCCTTACTTATCGATTGAATTATTTATTGTCTTTTATATTCATGTGTTCCCTGTTCTTTTCTTTCTATCTGCATGAATTAGATTGATTTATTTATTTCGAAATGTTGTATATATGTCCTGCTTGGCGTTACTTACCGGCTCGTCATTCTTGTGTTTAACGGAGTGCAGGCCCTCAGTCCAGCAAGGGGAAGGCTCCACAGCTAGGAGATATCATTTGAGGATACCGGAGTAGTCATTTCTACTTGTCTGATATAGGTGATTTTTTTGTATTATTAGATATACTTGTTTTGAAACACTGGGAGTTGAGTTTTTGAGAGATTTTGGGCATGTATATCTTGTATTTACTCTCCTCTGAATGTACATTGATGATGATATACATATTTGGGGTTTCCACACTCTAGGGTGTCTTTGAGGTCTTTGAGGTTTTTCAGTTAATTTGAAGTTTAATTGCTTCCGCTATAACTATGATAACTCACTAATTGATTAACTCAACTTTAATTGTTTGATAAATGATAAATGATAAAGGAATGCTAACTAGGCTTGCGTGACTCAGCGAGACGGGCTCGGGGTCCACGTAAGTCTAGGCCGAGCGGAGCCCAGTTTAGGATTGTGGAACTAGGGCCGTCACATGAACCAAACATGAAAATATTAACTCCAAGGAGATAACTCACAACTAACACTGTAAGTTAGCAAAAACAAACCAAACAAGGACCAAATTAGGACGTTTTTCGCGAACTTCACCGATTTAAAACATTTTTGTTTCAACAGCACTGAAATATGGGCAATGTTATTTGTTAGATACTTTTTGTACATACATTACATTAGGGGTGTCAATTTTTCGGGTTCGAACGGGTCCGAATCTGGACAACCCTTGACATAAACGAGCATTTGTATTATCCAAATCCAACCCGATTTAAAATTCGAACAAGAATGTTTTGCCCAGACTTGATTTACTTTAAATTCGGGTTGTCCAAATGTCCGCATTTTTGAATTTTTAAAAATTTTATTTCATGTTTAAAAGTTTTTTTAATTAAAAATATTATTGTAAATCCTTCATAATATAATATTTTTTGACATAATTTAAAAAAGTTGTCCAAGTTGCATATACTCTTTTAAATTACAAGACATAATAAAGTTTTTTTTAGTAAAAGACAAAACGCATAATGTTGTCCTGAGCAATTTAGCTAAGTCTCAAAACTAAAATAGTATATTTCTATATAATCTATATATGTACTTGTTTTAAAAAAAAACTATAAATATAATTTCGTTATTTTTATAATTGTTTTTGTGAATAATCATATAATGTATAAAAGTATATTTTCAAAAAAGGGACATCTTTTGAAATCTAGGTCGGGTCCAGACTTAGAGGGTCTTGTCCAGACCCGGCCCGAATTTTAATTCGGACATAAAAGCCTTGCCCAAACCCGACCCCGATTTAAAAAATTATTGTCCAAACCCTTTTTTTTTTGGGCCGACGGGCCGGACAAAAAATTGACACCCCTACATTGGATACACAATATATAGTGTGGATTTTATTGGGATATGTATCACACTATCTCAATGAAATCAATACCATTGTGTATCCAATGTATGTACCAAAGTATGTCAAAAAATCATTTTCCCTGAAATATTGAATACAAAGAAGAAAAATCTGCTTTTAAGAATGGGAGAATCGCATTGTCATTCTGGGACTGACCCAGTAACTAAGAAGAACACAGCACGCAACATTATACAGCCGCGACTGAGTTTACTTGCACTATACACATAGTATACTCCATATCAATATTCGACTGCACGCCCAGTGATATTTCTAATCATTATAAATCACAAGCAGAGAATACAAGCAAGCCTAAGGCAGTAATGTACCTCTTCACTCGCTAGAATTTGCAGCAATGCCCATTAAATTGAGCATGTTGCGGTCTTCCTTAAACCTCTCTAGCACTGTTCCTTTCAAGTTCTCGAAGTTCCCCAGCTGCCCCTCTTTCGAAACGACTCCCCAACATTCTATAACTTCTGGAATTATTTTGTGAGACTTCGAAAGCTCTGGGCTCCCGAAGGTGGTGCAGGCCATTGTGTGGCCCTGATCGAAGCTTGCAGATAGGAAGAGACCGAAGTGATTCGCGTCCTCCAAAACCAAGTCCATTTGGTATGTTTTCTGAAGTGAAGTTCGCCGCACACTGCCAATTCATACAATCAGAATCTTCAAAATGTTTTTACAGTGATTTGGCAAGAAATGTTTATCTTCAAATTCAAATAAACTCTTGCAAGTTAATCTTATGTGTTGATATAGAATGCACTTTGAATGCCAAGATCAGGAAAACATACAAAATATTGGCTGACGAGCCTCTATGACATAATACTCAACCACTTTCATGTTATAATTCCTTTTTGCACACGTTTTCGCTTGCCCATTATTTAATTTTTGCAACCAAGATGATTGCTAATTTTCTTATTTTATTTTTTCTGTAGAGAAGAATCAAAGATCCACAAATGAAGAATTGGAAACTTACCCACTGCAAATTAGCATTTGCTCCAGTTGGACGATAAACAGATGCCACTGGAAATAGCTGAAAAAGAAAACACTTCATATCACCATAGAAGTCACCGTGCTTCTCCCAAGGTTGAGATGCATAGCCCCCATAGATATAACCTTCTTTATCTTTGATGATCAGCACGGTTGGCACTTCTTCATTTCTGCAACACAAGTTGTAAGGAACTTGTCCCTCTTTACAACATATTGATCACAAAGTTTAATAGAGAAAAATAATGCAACCAGTTAAACTACCCCGAAGTAGATGATGCAATTTTATTGTATCTTAGAGATTTTTCTCTTTCTGATCTTTATTCATTTTTTTTATGGTCGGCAAATGATTCATAAAGACTACCCTCAGTTCCCACCAACAATTCACCTCACGTCATAACATTATATCACATAATCTGTTAGTCATTTATGTTGACAAGCACATAGGATAGCGTTCAATTCTTATCATCAACAACAGCATTGAATTTAAGTCGCAGCATTTGAAGTTCATAAACATCACATCCCATTCAATTCAAGTGCACATCATGCATTGTAATTTATTCATGCCCGGTAGTGCCTCTAGTTTTCCGAACACATCACGCATAATTCTCACTTAGATTGGTCTCTAGGACTAGGAGTACAACTCCCATCATGGGAAGGATGGTAGTTTAGGATAGTTTAATAAGGAGAGGGAATAGAGCAGATGATTGGGATTCTTTAGAGGTTTACAGAAGCCAACAGTTGTTAGTTGCAAACACATGTTAACTCACAAAGCCTAATCCAAACTACATGGAGTGAGCTACATAAATTTGCTAACTTCAATCAGTTAATTAAACTTGAAAAGGCTGTATCCATATTGCCTTAGTCTAAGACTTTTCCCAATGTTATATAAGATCTACCTCTTCTTCTAAAATTGACATTAATTGTAAATACGTCACTTTTCCTAACTGAAGCATCCATTGGTCTCATGTGTATGTTCAAACCATCTTTAACCCTGACCATATAACCATCTAAATATTCTCCTTTTTGTAACACTTATTTTGTTACTGTAGTCTTTTGTTTCTCCCAAAAAGTTACTCAAAAAAACACCAAAAACTTTATCAGACCATACGTATCAAATGTGAGTTATTTATATATGAAAAAAGAAAAAATCTTCAATAATGACACGCAAAAACATAAAGAATCATTGCAAGCTTTTGACTTTTAAAAACAACAACAAACAAAGCCTCAATCCCAAATTAGTTGGGATCAGCTCATGGATCAAACTCTTCCGTTGCACTCGATTGTGCAATTTTTAATGCAATTTTTTTTAAGACTACAACAAATCAAATCTCAACAACAAACAAAAAAAATAGTTGGGGACGGCTACATGGATCAAACTCTTCCATTGCACTCGATTTAGTACAATTGATATTCAAATCTCACCAAAAAAAAAAGAGAAAAAAAAAAGAAAAGAAAGCATGAGTACCATAGGGGAAAAAGGAATGAACATAAGGAAGTAACTTACAATTTCCATAGTAAATGCTAATAAATGCATGGAAGAAAAAGTTCAATTTCCAAACTGTAATAATTACTTGATTACTTTAAAGTATAAAGTAATCAAGTAAATATTACAGTTTGCAACTTAGGCCTCGTTTGGTTCGTTTTCGCTAACTTACAGTGTTAGTTGGGAGCAAGGATCGAAACTTCGGTTTCGCCTTATAATTCGCCCTCTTGATAATCGGAATCAATTCGGAGAAGTTTAATTCGGCGTGGAGAATTTTGGTAAAAATTCGCTAACTTAAAGAAGTTTAAGAAATTTTTATTAAATGGTCAATAAACTGAAACTCATTTTATGGGATGTCAAAACAAGCACAATTATGCATTTATACCTAAAAAACTTACAATTTAATGGTTTCAAGTCAATTTTATTGGCACTAGTCATGCATACTGTGTATGGTAGATCACTTTTTAGTGATAATAATTACACTTAATTTAATTCTCTAACCATTTATTAATTGCACATTCTCATAAGTAAAATTAAAATTATGAAACTTGCTTTTTTATATGGGTCAATATTTAAAGCAAAAGAAAATATCCACTTTTTGACATTATGCATCGATCGAAAAAACTACAAAGCATAGTAGAGATGTGTGTGTAAAAGTGAATCTCGATGCATACATTGAATCATAATGCAAAGTCATGGGATCACATGATTGGTGTGGAGATGTGTGTATAAAAGTGAGCCACTCTCACATTCTCAATAACCCCTAAATGCCACCATCAATTACAACCCTCAACCCTTTCGTCCCCTACATACTTATTTGATTTTTTTTGCAGAATGTTTGCAATTTCTCTTTGTTTTTAGCAATCCATATCAATTTATATCAATGTTGTCGATTTTGAACATAAACTTCGGAGAAGTTTTGTAATTTTTAAAGTACCCGTGAACTTTGTTTTGATCCCTTCAACTTCGATAAACTTCGCCTAAACTTCGGCTAATTTTATCGAATTTTCATTCCTTGGTTGGGAGTTAACAGTTATCTCCTTGGAGTTAATATTTTCATGTTTGGTTCAACTTTAAACTTGTAGGGAAGTTTCAAAATTTTAAACAATAAAAAATATGAATTGACATAAATAGCCTCAAACAAGAGAGAGATGGGAATAAATAAGTCATTAATGAGGGGTAATTGTGTCTACAACTCCCAGGAGATAACTCCCTAGGGGGTGGTGGGGAGATTTCTCACACCTTAGGGTGTAAGTTGGGAGATAACTTGCAGGCAAGTTGGGCAACCAAACAAGATTAGTTCCCAACTCCCTGTAAGTTATCTCCCGAGATAACTCCACCCCTAACCAAACAAGGCCTAGCATATTTCAATATGCAATCGTGTTGTTTAAGTATGCCATGAAAAGAATACAGCATTTAAAGCAAATAATGGCGAGAACCAACATCTAAAATATAATAAACTACACCATATGCCTCCATCCACAAATCCAAGCCTATAACATGCCCACAAGCAAATCTCAAAGTGAGTCATTACTTTTCATGATCTCAAAAAGTATACAGAAATTATGTCAAAACCTTAGGAAACTAGAACTTCACAGCAGTAGAAGTGCCAAAAAAAAGAAGAAAATAGATACAAAAAGGGCCTCAACAATAGTCAAAAAAAAATTATCGTGTCACAATAGGCCGGAAAAGATTCATACTCACGATATGTTTCCCAAGAATGTGTTGAAACTTAGGCCATGTACTGCACTATGGTATAAAAGTTTCCATTCTTCCAGTTCATGCAAAGGAAGAGCACCTCCTATGTGCCAAGCATATTCTCTTCTCAATAAAGGAAAATCAGCAGTTTTATTTTCAGAATGCAGTAGATGAGGTACTTGGAAACCTGGTCTCGCTGCATGATTAATTGTCTTATTAGCCTATATCGACAATTAACTCAATATATGTAAGAAACATTCACATAGAAAATGTTTTTGCAAAGCTCTAATGATTTAAGGGAAAAATAAATGAACAAATTAAAGAATAAAGAAAAAAAAATGCATACAGCTATTTAGTTTTTTTTTTTTTTGAAGTAAGCTAATGCAACAAATGAAGAATCAATGGAATCCATCCTTGATCACTTGTCCTACCAAAAAAAAAAAATCCTTGATCACTTGAGTTCAGTATCAATTTTCCCAAATTTAGGATGATCTAATTTACACCCAGATTATTATATTTTTAAAAAAAATTATCTATGGGTGTGTGGACCATTTTCAGCCCTTCCTTATTTTTGTTCAACTAATCATGTGGGAGCTAGTTAAGGGCCCCAACCCCATAACCAGGAAGAAAACGATGTTGTATAATGTATTATGTAGCTACCACAATTTGGACTCGCAAACTCTACCTCAGTCGAAGCTATGATGTTCATCGTGTTGCCATCGCACCATACCCCTTGGGAACTAATTTACACCTTTATTGATTGAGTTAGCATTTTTCTTTAAATAAAATTACTTCAATAGTTGAGTCACAGATGGATTTTGCTTTAAGATGTTTGAAAAAATATACATTATCTAAAGAGATGCATGCTCCCAACTAATTGGTTGTAGGTAGGACTAGAAACATGCAAACTCAGAATTTAAGAATGCATCCTAGCGACTAGTAGCAATTTAGAGAGTAGACATTGTTTATTATGCTTTGACCATTTACACATAAATTTTAAAATTTGACTTTACGCCCGGCGCAACAAAGAAAATAAAATTCTTTAAAAAAAAAAAAGAATATTCGATGTAGGAGTACAAGTTCAATTATTTTTTTAAGCACAACGATGGTTTTGCATTGTTTAGAAACCAACCCGCATATGTCTCAAAACTCACAAGCATAAATCAAAACTACTTCCTTAATTGAGTTTTCGTGAAGATACTTTGAAAAATTAATTAAAGAACACCAATGAATAAATTGCTCTAAATAACCACAATTTCAACAAAAAAAAATTATTAAAAGTTGAGGGAAAAGGGAAACAACAACAACAAAAACAAAGCCTTAACTTCAAATTAGCTGGGGTCGGCTTGAATGGACCAAACTCTTCCACTATGCTCGATCTAGTGAAATTGATGGAGAGCTTTTGAAGTCCTTTAAACCATTCCTAATCATGCGAGCGAAGTTATCTTAGATCTAACTAAATCCCATCAAATATCTTTAGTTTCAATTTTGCCAAGTTTTCCAACTAGGGTATTTTCAGGTCTCAAATATATTAATTCTTTGACACTTCCATGCGAGTCTTTTATGTTTGCTTTCCAAGTGTCTCCTTCATCCCAAATTCTTAAACAACCACTTTCTTGTAAATTACTCCATTAGCCTCATGCTTCTTGTTCCTCTGAGAACATGCGATGCTCACGGGCCTATCATGTTTCAATAAAGTACATTCTGCCCATGCTAAATGAATAAATAATCTAACTTAAATGAACCAAGAGTGCATGTTTGTTAGTTAGAATTAGTCTCTTGCAGATATTAGCATTATCAATAAGTTGAGTCTTAAAAGCTTGTTTATGATTGGATTACTTAATGATAAGAGAAATAGCAGAAGAGCCTATTTTGGTTATTGAGTATTGAGAATAGAAGGGATATGTTACTAGAGATTATTGGTAACCAAAACCAATTTATCAAGGGACATAAAATGTGTCATTGAATCAAGGCAAAAGCCATCTTTTGGTCCTTGAATTTTCAACTTTTTATGCTTTTGGTCCCTGAACCTTCATTACTGCATATTTAGTCCCTCGACTTTCCAACTAGTGTACATTTGGTCCTTCAGTTATTTAGGTCGTCAAATTGGTTGACGACGCCTGACGTGGCTAATTGAATCGACCAGATGTTCGGTTCCTCTCCGAACCAACGGTCGAACCAAAACATTTTTTCTAACACAACTAAAAAAACAAAAAAAGACCAGTTTTCATTCATCTAAATCAAAATGTTCACCAATCTCGTCTGCAAACCAATCCATCAACAATGGCGTTAGTATCTCCTTCACTTCCATTCCACCACCATCGCCAAACCCAATCACTACTCAAAAACTCACCCCACATTCTCTTTCACTAAGTTTCAACACTCTCAAATCTTCTCTCTCAACACAATCAACAACTACAACAACGACACCCATCTCTCAAAGAACCGAACGTCTCTGCCAAGAAATTATTCTCTCTCAACACTCCCAAATCCAACCATCTCGATCACGCCTTTCATCTTCTGCAATGGGAATCCCAAGAAAGTCTTGATTAGGGCGACTAAGCAAACGCGATTCGCTTGTGTTCACAAAGTTGTGGATAAACCAAGAACATCGAGATTGGTCGGGAAGTTCACGACTTGGTCTCAATGGAGCACGCCCATTTGAGAAACGATATCGTTCTCAACACCCGTCTCATGACAATGTACTCAATGTGAGAGTCGCCATTGGAGCCTCGCAGTGTGTTTGATGGAATTGAGAAGAAGAATTTGTACCAGTGGAATGCGATGATTAGTGGGTACAATCATAATGAACTCTGGGTTGATGCAATGTGTTTGTTTTGCGAGTTGGTTTAGGTGATGGAGTTTAGGCTTAGAGAATAACTAGGTCGGTTTTAATGCTTTTTTTTTAATAGATGGGTTAGAGAACCGGTTCGGTTCACATATGAACTGCCGATTTAGAGAAGAAATAGACATGTGGCCAGTTCAGTTAGCCACGTCAGCCAATTTGATGGCCCAAATAACATAAGGACCAAATGTACACTAGTTGGAAAGTTGAGGAACTAAATGTGCAGTAGTTCAGGGACCAAAAGCATAAAAAGTTGAAAGTTCAAGCACCAAAAGATGGGTTTTACCTTGAATCAATAGTCAACTAACTTAAGTCTAATTCATGTTATTGATTTTTCCTAGTTTTTTCCATTTTATTCATTTGCCATATTCAATGGTAGCTACTCTCAATTTATACTTTCAAGAGCCCCTTTTATTCATTTTGTTTGATAGAGGAATTAGCTTTGCAATACCAGTGGATTTGACACTGCATATGACTATTGCTAATTGTCTAGAGATAATAGAGTAGGAACTTCTTTTCAAAAAATACAGTAAGACTTTATTTCTTGGTTTGATATCCATCCCTAATGGTCTAGGTAGTGAGTGAAGGGCAATGCAGGAAGAAGTGGATCATCCAGTCAGGGACAAGATAAAAAATGAGCAAATATGGTGGAATTCACGCATTTAGCGAAGGGCAAGGATGCAGGAAAAGAAGAAAAAAACAGCTGAAAGGAGTTGAATAGCCTAAGATGATTTGACATCTATTATAAAGAAGGAAGGGAAAATGTTGCAGCAATTTTAAATGAAGTACCATAAAAGAGTTACTCAGAAAGGAAATGCCAAAATAGTTTTTTTTTTCAAGAAGCAAAAAAGGAAGTAGATGAAAAGAGACTTGTTAGTGATTAACAGGCAACAAGATTTATTCTATCAGTAGGCAGCTCTGGTGGGTCAAAATGATATTGGGTTATTGCCTACTTCAGTTGCTAAACAGTTTAGTGTTGGGTCTTTTCTATGCTTTGATATAAATTAAAGAAAGACAGTACCTTGTGATGGTTTCCGAAAGCTATGGACAAGTTGGCAGCAAGATTAAAAAAGAACAAAAAGAAGGGTTGAATAACTATGCAGAGAAATGTCTCCCTTACATGAAAACTCAAAAATAGATGTGAGGTTTGTGGACCTTGTAGTTAGTCTCTACGTTAGAGTGAGAATCAGTATAAAATGAACAATATTGTGAATATTGATTTCAAATCTTTCCGTGGTCTTTAGCACATGAACCAAAGTTATAACGTCGTGTCTGATTACAGTAACTATGTATCTTCAATGCACACAAACATACAAATACTGATAGAGAAACCAATTCCAAACAATTTCCATTGAAAAATAACCAAAGTCATATGTAGAAAATGTGTGTCCGAACTCCAGAGACCACCAATGACAAGGAAGAAAACAATAAAACAAAGTCGCCAATCAAAACAAAAACACGCATGTCAATCCGCATAACCATCTCAGAATAGATAGTTCCAACTTCTAATAAGACAGTAGGAATAGAAAGAATAGTTCTAGCAAAAACACAGGAACATTGGCATAAACAAATAAGACAAATAAAAGTAGCAAAAAGAAAACTGCTTAAATAGCCAAGATAAAAAATAAACAAGTGCGGCTGAATTAAAATGTAAGAAAGAGTATAAAAGGACATACCTAAAGACAAGAAAAAAATTTCCCAAGTGGGCAACATAAGGAAATTGTGGTTGAACTAAAATGTAAGAAATAGTATAAAAGAGCATAAATAAAGAAACCTGGATCAGGAGTCATCATCAAGCTTCCAAGAAATTTTCGGATGGATGGTACATGGCTACACCATCTTTTATATTCCTCAAAAGACATACCACTTTCAGCATAGCCTTCAACTTTTTTAGAAAATGTTGCAGCATCAACAAATATGGCGATGAAGTTCTTACGCCAAAGCTGCCAATGCAATCCATCCTCAGCATTTATTTGAGAAAAAACAGCGTCATAAACTCCAGATAAAACAGCTTCCAGATCTGACCTGATCGATAATGATGCAGCCACATCATGCTAATTGTGAATACCAAAAAAGATTAAAGCAAGGGAACAGATTGCTTTCAGATGAAGCTTAAATGAGAAAAATGCAAAAAATTGAATAACATAAATTATCTAGTATCAGTTTAAGAAAAATGAATGGTCATATGATGCTGGTTTTGCAGAGAGAAAACATGGTGCTAGCTTCTTTCAATCAACTTGAGTGGCTGCGAAAAGCATCAACGTAATTCCAAACAATGATTAGATGTTTCTTATTCCATTAAAAGAAAACTTGATGCAGGGACATGAGTTCATCTTCATGTCAGCCAAAATGCAATCTGAATATGAAGGAAGATTATTTTTGGTTATTAGGCATTTAGGCTCTTGATTACCAAAAAAATGTTTCCGTAAACGCTTAATTGCAATGTGTGCTATTAGAGAACAATTGAGCTCCAGAGACATCCAATATTACCTATTCACGATGCCATCCCCTGTCACATCCAATAATTGATAAATGAACTCCTCGATTTCATCTGGTGTACCTCTCTCGTAGATGGCCTACATGATGGGAAGGAAAAAATCTGGTATATTCAAAACAGTTAAATTGGACAAAAAAAGACATAAGAAAGATATATATAAAAAAGGAAGCTTACATAAGGAAAGAGACTAGAATTATAAATGTACATAGTTACATAGATTTTTCTTTAATAAATCATGCATGTATAGGCCGAAACCCATGGACATTTGAACGTAAGAAAACAGCTGTGGATCTTTCTACTCATTAGTTACATAGAATTATAAATGTGTCTTCGTTTTCTAGGAACTGAAAGAAATCTACTTTTTCTCTATTAGTACAATATTTGTGAATAGTTGTGGATCTTTCTACTCATTAAACCAAGCATTTCTTTTAATAATTCATGGACTCTAATTAACAAGTGTAGCAACGCATGATTGAGGGTAGGCCTTTATTTTGCAAACAAGCTAAAAAAGTAGTTAGTCAAGCTAAAGCAAATTTCATGGAAGATCTATATACAAGGTTAGGTAATAGAGATGGCGAAAAATATATATATAGGCTAGCCAAATTAAGAGATAAAAAGAAACAAGACCTAAGTCATGTAAGATGTATTAAGGACGAAAATCAAAATGTTTTAACGCGCGATGATGATATTAAGGGGAGATGGAGAAGTTACTTCGATAGTTTATTTAATGATGGCCAAGTTGATACTATAATAGATGAAAACCTACACCAAGAAAGAAATGTAAACTATACACGCAATATTAGAATTGTAGAAGTTAAAGAGGCATTGAAAAGAATGAAACTAGGGAAAGCATGTGGCCCAGATGAAATACCCATAGAGGTTTGAAATGCTTAGGAGAAATTGGATTGACTTGGTTAACAAAACTTTTCAATAAAATATTAAAATCAAAACGGATGCCAATGGATTGGAGAAGAAGCACGCTTGTGCCAATCTTCAAAAACAAATGAGACATTCAAAGTTGTTCAAACTACCGGGGAATTAAACTTATGAGTCACACTATGAAACTTTGGGAGAGGATAATTGACAATAGGCTAAGGAGAGAAACAACAATATCAGATAACCAATTGGTTTCATGCCTGAGAGGTCAACTATGGAGGCGATTTTCCTTGTAAGACGATTGTTAGAAAAATATTGAGAAAAGAAAAAAGATCTTCATATGGTATTCGTAGATTTAGAAAAAACATATGATAGGGTCCCTAGAGATGTTCTTTGGTGGGTTCTAGAAAGAAAAAGAGTGCATGCTAGATACATAGACACTATTAAGGATATGCATGATGGAGTAGTAACGAGTATAAAGACATTTGGAAGAGCTACAAAAGAATTTCCCATTACTATAGGACTACATCAAGGATCGGCTTTAAGCCCATATATATTTACTTTAGTTATGGATGAACTAACTAGACATATTCAAGAAGATATACCATGGTGTATGCTATTTGCAGATGATATTGTCTTAGTGGACGAAACAAAAGATGGAGTGAATAGGAAATTAGAACTCTGGAGGAATACATTAGAATCTAAAGGCTTTAAGTTGAGTAGGACGAAAACCGAATACATGCACTGTGAGTTTAGAAACACTAGACATCGAGATGGCGGAGTGGTAAAATTAGGGGAAGTAGAAGTTCCTAAGGTAAACCACTTTAGATACCTATGATCAATCATACAAAATGATGGTAACATTGAGAATGATGTCACACATAGAATTCAAGTTGGATGGAAGAAATGGCGGAGTGCAACAGGGGTGATTTGTGATCGAAATGTTCATACTAAGTTAAAAGGAAAATTTTATAGGACCGCCATTAGACCAGCTATGCTCTATGGAGGTGAATGTTGGGCGATAAAGCAACAACAATTACATAAAATGAACGTAGCAGAAATGAGGATGCTTAGGTGGATGTGTGGTAAAACTCGTAAAGATAGAATAAGAAATATAAAAAATTAAAAGACAAGTAGGAGTAGCACCAATTGATACAAAGATTAGGGAAGGGCGGTTGCGGTGGTTTGGTCAACTAGCAAAGACGGCCTACAAATGCCCCAACTAGAAAACTTGACTCGATAGAAACTGTAGAAATTCGACGAGGTAAAAGGCGGACCAAACTTAACATGGGATGCATTAATTAGGAGGGATTTGAATGGTTTGAAAAGCTCACCATCAATTGCACTTAATCGAGCACAATGGAAAAGTTTGATCCATGTAGCCGACCCCAGTTAATTTGGGACTGAGGCTATGTTGTTGTTGTTGTTTGTTGTATATAGAAAAGTTTCTTAATTTCAAGTATAAGCTCTGCCAGTGAAAATGATTGTGAAGATAACAATGAGACTTAATGGATCTCATAGACTTTCTCTACTCTACATATTATTTCAAAAGAAGCCAAGCTAGGATATTAATGCAATCCATAGCATCTCGTACAAGTGAGTCCAACCAGTTAAAGTTTTGCGCTAGAATAGATTGAATATTACTCCACAATTAAACATCTATTCATATTAATGGAGCCTAAAGCCCAAATACAACAAAGTAAAGCATAAACTAGTCTTTAACAACTTAAACTAACCAAGAACATATTGCAATATATTAGGGCATTGAGGTTGGAGTACCAATCAAAGAATCTTCAATTTACAATATTGTTGCAAAGGCCTTGCCTAACCAACAAAAATTCCATTGTCTACGCATCCTTAACTCAAATTTCTTAAACCAAGCCATAAAATAGGCTGCCAAAGAACTCATTTGCAATTTTTTTTAGATTTTATGCATTTCTCTAATATTTGTAAGAAAAAAAGAAGTGTAAAAGAAATGTTTTGAATGCTTCTTCCACTCATAAATGTTATTCTTCTGCAAAGGGGTTAATAAAAGCTTAAACTACTTGCCTAAGATAGAAAAGCTCGATAACTAGTATTGCATACAGAATTATTATTCACAAATATTATTAAATTCATCTAATTTTATTGCTTAGACGGTTAGACGGACCACACCAAGGCAACATTCAAGCATTGGTTTGCCTAATAATGACAGTCGCCTTGGCATTGGCTTAACTCCTTAAAAACATTGATTAATGATTGTCAAGAGACAAAATTGGTGAGCTCCAAATTATGATAAAATGAAGGTGCGACCCAGTGAAAGGGAATAAAACAATATGTACAGTTTTCGAGATTTTCCCCTTCTCCTACATGGATTGCAAGGCGCCAAGGTGATCCCAAGGCAATTTCCTAACCTAGGCGGCCAAAGAAATATTTATTTAGAGACCCCTAAATTATTAATTATTTATTTATAGGTCCTTAATTAACAATAACTTTCTATTAGTTATTGTCATCCATATCTAATATATACTTACAAGGTACTAACAAACCTTTAGGTCCTTATGTAACATTAGTTAGGTTAAGATTTTGTTGTTTGGTACATATCACAACACCAAATTTAATTGAAACTTGCCCCTTCAATTTTCTAAAAATCATTTACCTCAAAAGGCTTAGAGACCGCCTTACAATCATTGTTCTCCTCTCATCTCCTCTTCCCTACATTTATCTTCTTCCGCTTGAACCTTCTTTATTCAGTTCCATATGTTCTCGGATCATTCTCCCATACTTTTACGATCCATTTTCTCATTGATTATTGGTGGTTTCGTTTTCTTCTTTGCTTTTCATATCCATTAGTTTCATTACCTTCTTCTTCTCATTTTATTTAATTTCCTATCCTCAATTTTTTGCCTTCGCTATTTATCCATAAGAATTCAAAACAACTGTACAATTGGCCACCACAGATGCAAAAATTCAAAACTAGCATTGATTTTAGTTTATTCCAATGCATTGCAAATAAAAAAAAAAAAACAATACTCAAACTTTCACCAACATAAGTTTGATCGCCTTTTGTGCCTCTTCTTTCATAAGATTGTATGGAAACAGTAAAACCACAACTTCACAAACCAGACTATTAAAACAAAAACCCTTTGAAACTTACTTTGGCGATGACGAAATTCTCGAAGGTGAGTCCGATATCGCGGCGCTTCTGCTTAGCCAAATAGAACAATCTGTCCCCGAGTGGCGGCGGAATTTGGAAATGTCCCTGAACATTACTTCAATTCAATTATGCATACCAAAAAAAAAAAACTAGGGTTTCATTTGGGAGAAAGATATACCACAAAAACGTTTCCGCTGATGAACTGGGCATTGCACTGAGATTGGTGTGCGAGAATCCGGTGAAGACGTTTGAGATCTTCGATTTCCTTCTCCGTGAAAGCTCTGAAACATCAAATCAAGACGAAGACATTCAAATTTTCAATCGCAGAAGAAAAATGGCAAGATGTGATATAGAATCTGACCTGCACGCGGTGAGAAAGCGTGGATCTTTCGATGGAGATTGAGCGTTGCCCATCGCGATCACGCGATTTGCTTCATCGGATTGAGGAACTAGTTCTGATTGACGATATGGATATGTTCATCTCTTCACTTGATAAAGAGATTCTCTAGTTGATTTTTTTTTCAAAATTCCTATTGCTTTTGATCACTGTAGTAAATTAATCCACCCTCCACAAAAAAAAAAAAAAAAAAAACAACAAATAAAAAATTAAGGGAAAATGTTAGAATGACACCCCTAATGACACCCTAAGTGACACCCTGGCGGGCGGGTTCCACATAAAAATGAATATGCTCAAAATAGTTCCTGGCGCATAACACGCATTGTGTGTATCTCGAAGCGCACACGACAGCTCTCATAAATGTAGGCCAACACGTCACGTCACATTTTTACGTGGAACACGCCTGCCACGGGTGTCATTAGGGGTGTCATTCTAACATTTTCCAAAATTAAGAGTTACATTGTAGGCACTAGGGGTGCACACGGATTGGACTAATCCGCGAATCCAATCAAATCCGGAACAATTATCACTAATTGGATCAATTTTTTGATCCTTTACACTGGACCGGACTGAAAAATCACTAATCGGACAGGACTTGATCGGATTACGGATCCTACATTAAAAATTTGCGTATCCAATCCGATCCAATCCGTTTATCACATCAACACATATACATATATGATTATATGTACTATAGTATCTCAAATAGCATAAACTCAAACTATCAAGTAAAACTGTAGTATCTCAAAGACTATACTTGTTCTTAACTCTTTAATTACACTTCATACATTTTTTTTTGTAGGTTGTATATTGCAACATGCGTTTTTTTGTGCTTTTGTAAAGGTGTATAGTGCGGATTTATGTATAACATATTTATATATCTAGGAACTTGCATTTTAAAGGTTATTGTGATGACAAGTTTGTGGAAAATATGTTATATATACATTTTTGGGATGTATGCTATAAATTTTTCGTTCACGAGATGTATGATTTTTGTGATTCATTTGATAAAGTTTAATTTAATGAATTTTTGGATAGGAAAACATCAATCCGCTGAACTTGATCCAGTCTGGTTCGCATTTTGCAAATTGGATTGAGTTGGATTGATGACATATTTGGATTGGACTGGACTGTGAATTTTCAATCCACACTAATTGGATTGGATTGTGGATTGACCCTAATCGGACTGGACCCAATCCATGTGCACTCCTAGTAGACACCAAGCGATTTTACAAGGACACCCAATTTTTTATTTTTTTTTTTTTTGTGAATGCACTAAATTACCTTAACTCTTAACCAACGCACCTCACCACTAATTAATAAAAACCAACGAATAAATCATTAATTTTTCGCTTTTTAAGTTCTTTTTTCTTGCGTTAATTTGTTTGTCATTTTGAATGTTGTTTGATGAAAATTAGCCATCGCGGGGATGGTTTTTTGTGATTCACATGTTGTTTGGTTATACAGGGCCCAAAGTCGCTCGGTCATGTTTAGTCGATGTCAGTATTTAAGTGTTGGTGTATACTTGTGACGGCCCCAACTACTAAACAGGGCACCGCCCAACCTAATCCGGTAATCAAGCCTTACTCTAACTCACCTAAGACTTAATTACGTATTAGTCAGCATTTCGTTCCTATATTCCTCTAAATTCATGTTTTGATCTATATTATCATTTTCATATAGTTTAAAGATTACGCGGAAGCCATGATAATTTAAAATTCCTAAGTATGGAAAACCAAGAAAAGACAGTAGCACAAGCACGTATATATAGGACACTATTCACTCAACCCAATATACAACCCAAAATGACATAAAAATAATACATCAAAAGTCGAGACATACAAAATGAGTGAGGAGAGTCGCCGAATCGCTCGAGAGAAGTCGCGTCGATCTTCTCCTTCCCAATCTGCTCGCTCGCCGACGGACCTACATCCACCGTCACAAACTAGACGGTGAGTATAGTGATATTTAAGTACTAACTGGAGAATTTCATGCCACATTTCCAAAATAAACGAATGGTATTTAAAAGCATAAAGTAGCGAAATAAAGTACTAACAAGAAATGCAAGTAAATACCATAGTTCAAGATGTAGATACAGACACAGGCTAAGTCGAGATGATCTACGTCCGGTCGACGGTGAGACCTATCACCTAACCTTTCCCACTACTATATGGAGTTGCGCTCAACATATCTCACACAAATAGCGGAGCCGCGCTCTACGCTTTACAACATCAATCTCATGCTTGCCGACCACCCCGAGTCTCATACCTCGTGTGCCGCGCAAGTGTAGTGGTGAGTGCAAGAACCCCGGTAGACCCATGTCTCCGTGAACCGCGCATCTCTCGTGCAATGGACACTAGATAATCCCTACTTTAATTTGAAAGACAAATAATTCCAAAATTCTAGGATACCAAGATAAGTTAGGCTACAAAGTCCAAAGAAAATCGAAGACAAGTCCAAGTAAATCCACATTATTCCATTAGCATGTTTTTTATCAATTTTGTTCAAGAATGAACTCAAGTGTAGAATCAGAGGCAACGAAACAATTCACAAAGCATCATGTCACAATATTCATCCATGAATAGATACAAAAACAACATGATGTGTGTTCAAGTAGCAATGTCTACCAATAGACCAATAAAGCAATAAGAGAATGAAATGAAATATAAAATTCTCACAGTCGTACTTACAAGTCACACGTTTGTCCTAGTCTATCCGATCCCTCGACAAATTCGTAATGCGTGCCCAAACGCATGAGTTCTCCCTTAGTTCCCTAACATTCAATAATGTCTCAATTTATACCAAATCGTCTAAAAACCTTTTTTATTTATTTTCGTTCGAGCATTTTTCGGGTAAAACATCCGAAAATTGCTCGGCTTCCATCCCCTATTTATTTTGTCGAAATATAATTTTTCCCCTAATTTTTCCGGAATTTTTCCCAATTTTCCTACATTTCTTTTCTATTTTCTGTTTTTTTTTATAATTATTATGGGTCTCCCATGCAGGGGAGACTACTCCCCAGACCTTTCTTCTCGAGCTCGGTCGGTCGAATTCCATCCATGTTCGCCAACTCGAACAACAACAACAACCGACACAAACAACAACAACCGACACAATCAACACACACAACAACAACGAAAATTCACTCACCTTGCCTTACGTCGAGCTCTGGTCTCACTTTCTCTCTCTTTCTGGTCTCTCTCCTTCTTCCTCCTCTATTCTCTCGTTTCTTCCTCTCTCGCGTTTTTTTTTCCTTCTCTCCCTCCACCAACTTTGGATAATCAAACTTTAACTTAGGGGTGTTAATTAACCCATATATATGGTTTATATCATTTGGGTGGCTTGAATGCGAGCCACACATCTCAACCCACACACGTATCTCGAGGCACATCGGTTGTCTTGCTCACCACACTTGTCTCACTAGTCCATGCTTGGTTGACACCAAACTTAACACCACTTGTGTTGAACCATGCCGATGCGTGTCTCGAGACACATCAAGTACCTTATCATTTTTTTTCCAACTATAGGCCCATTTTTTATTTTTTGCATGCTTTTGTGATGTTTAGGTGGCCACATTAACATCACACATTTCCAAAAATTTCACATTTTATATAAAATAATTAAATCTTAACCCAATGTGCCGCTACTTCTCTGGTCCACGTCGACACGCGACTCGAGGCGTCTCCCCGCTCGTCTCGATCTCGCATACTCGTAAATAACTTAGCAGTCTACACATGTACAGTACACTAGGCATACAACACACAAATATAAAATGTACCTCGGCCCTTGCCTCGGTAAACGGACATATCACGGTGTGGGTCCCACAGTACGGGTCGTTGAGCCTGTGTAAAGACAATAACACAGTTAAAATTTTTGGGCCGTGACAATACTAATCGACATACTTAAATAAGGTGGTCAGACACCCAACTCGATGGTGACCACCGAGACTATAGAACTGATCTCGATAGCCTTGTGCCGAGACATGTGTATGTCGCGATTGACACCAACTGACAAAAAACAACATCTGTCTCGATCTCGTGTGTTTGAGAACATAGATTTAGTCATTTTTCATCGAGACCTGAAACGTAATGTTGATTATCATCAACTGCCACAACAACCTCTGTCTCGGTCTTATGCGACCAAAACAATCACGTTCGTGGTTCACAACTAAAAATGGGAAAAAAATCACAAGAAAACATGAAAAACTACCTCTTCGAGTAGCATTTGCTTCTACTGCACTTTCTTTAGTCATTTGAATTAAAAAAGTGTCCCAGATTAATTGAGGATATAATTGATACTACATAAAAATGTTATGACATAATTGACAAATTTCAAAAGTTAGAATATAATTATTGAACTTGTAAAGGTTAGGATATGCGCAAATCACAAATACACAATAATACGTTTGGTAAATTCTATTCGCTTATGATACTACTCTCTCCGGTCAAAAATATATGTCTTTCTAGCAAAACTTTCTTGGTCAAATTTATAAGTAGTTTCGGAATTTGAGAATGTATTTATTATTTCTTTTACCGATTATATCCTTATGCAATTCAAATATTTATAATTCTTCGATTCTTTCGGGCGTACATGTAAATTATATTTATAATTAAGGCTGTCTTAATTCATGTGCCCTTACTTTAAACTACTTATATGTATTTCTCATTGTTATGAAGTCTAAAAATCCAAATACATAATGTAATCAATAAACAAAAAAAAAAAAAAAAAAAAACCAAGAAAACTAGTCACTTATAGATAATAGCACGCACGAACCGAACGCAGTTTCTTGCGTCCCATCGATACAAATCTAGATGCATGCATGCAAGCCACGATGCAAGAATCAAGAGACACCATCAACTGTCTTGATTACCAAAGCATTTCCTAAATTTCCTATCACGCGTGAATATAAATGCTATATAAGCGGAAATTGCTCCGAAAGCGAGAGAAATTCTCGGCAATAACTTACTTCTCAAGTGTCCGAAACTCTCGTTTACGCACCTGAAAACCCAAAATCTACAAAGAGAATTCGCGAATTCCGCGCCACAACAGACCTAATTCGTCCCTTGCGCACAGATTCGTTCGAGTTTTCAATCAGATCGTCGAACCTCGGTTTCGTTTCCGCAAATTGTTGCGATGTTCGTGACCTCCAATACCGATCGGTGAGTTTCAGACTTTCACTCTTGAAACTGAGCTTCTAGATTGATCTTGATCGTTGAATCTCTGTCGTTATGTTGTAGTTGTGTCAGAGTAGTGGTTTCTCTGCTTGTTTACTGTAATTAGGGTTCCGATGACTTCAATTATTAGGTGCAAGTTTGGTCACTCAATTTCGTGATTAGGAGCAGATTCGGTGCTAGCTTTTGCGACTTAGAATTGTGGATTATGTGTTGAATTTGGTTTGCTTGTTCGGTTAATGTGAGAGGTGCTTTTAAGGATGTCAAGGCCGATGGTGCTTGTATTTTTACTGGTTGTGCTAATTATTACGTCGCAATTCGAGTGGAAACAACAGTTTGCTAATGATCTTGAAGCCACGCCTTCTATATCTCAGAAGCAGCAGCAAGTTTCTCAAAGAGAAGAAGTGGTGAAAGAAAAGGTGAGGAAAGTTTCGAGTTGCGATTTGTTTGTTTTTCCATGATATTCTTTATTTTGTGCATCTCCTTCTTGATTAGCTTGGATTTTGATTGATATGTGTGTGGTTTATTTGTTCTTCCTTGATTTGTGTATATAAGGACATCTATGAAAATATTAAGGGATATTGATGAGATCAACAAATAGGAAGAACACTTTGATTGGTCTAAATGGGATTTACAAAGTAACATGAACACAAACAAAACATATAGACGTTCGAGAGGTCTATCAGCTCTACAATTCTCTAACAAGAGACTAAATTATTCACCCTTCAGTTACCTTTCACTTCTTATTTGTACCTTCTCTCTACAATTAAAAAACGTATTAGAATCCTTAGATTTTACTTTCATGACCTGAACCTTACTTTGTTTACTTATCAAAAACCTCATATAGGATGCTAGGAGGATAAAGTTCCATAGTTGCGTAACTGGTGCTAGTAAATTATGTTTTTGTAGTAATAAAAAGGTTCAATTCACATGTTATTGGAATTAACGAAAAAAATAATGTGTTCTATCGTAGGCATTCCATATTAGTAGGAAGTATATTTGAAAAAGATTATAGGCTGGATCTATTGTTTCTACATTGGAAACTGAGAAACTGTCCCTCCTAAGAAATGATGTGTAGATTGGATCTACCGGAGCTTGGATAACAAGATTTTAGAATTGAAAAGGAGGTTTATTGCTTCGGGTCAAGTCGACAAAAATGGATTTGACTCATGCGATTGTCTTTAGACAAACTTGTCGAGAAGACAACTTTCCTTTTGACATTCTCATTTCCATGTCAAACACCAAGATTTCTTGTTTTCTCTTCGTCCATGTTGCCATGTTGGTGATGTGCTTCAAAGAAATATTCCGCATATTATGTGATCCCATGTTGTTGTAGTCAAGTTGTGACGAATCACCCAGAACGCCCAAGATCGTAGTCACACGAATACACCCAAAGGTAAATAAGCACAAAGAAAACAAGAACACACGAAGTTACGTGGAAAACTCCAAAATCAAGAAAAAAACCACGGGCAAGAAACAAAGTATATTGCACTATCAATAGTTTAGTTGATAAAGGAAAATCCTCCTTGTCTAAACCTAGACATAAACCTAAGAACGAGTTCACTCAATCTCCCGTGTACACAACCTGTACACTCGACTCTCATCCCACCTACACTTTGTGCTTACATTTATCACTTGTATATATACGTAATTAATCGCATATCCTTAGTCTAATTCAACATACAACTTCTAATTATGCAATTGCTTGGACTTCAAGCCAATTAAATCCTTGTCAATAGTTTAGTACACAAAGCAATTGCATAATTAGAAGCCGTATGTTGATTTAGACTAAGGAGGTGCGCTAATACACATATATACGAGTGACATGTGTGCACAAAGTGTTGGTGGTTGAGAGCCGAGCGTGCGGGTTGTGTACATGCGAGATTGAGTGATCTCGTTCTCGGGGTTTCTTTCTAGGTTTAGACAAGGGGGTTTTCCTTTGTGTACTAAACTATTGATAGTGCAATATACTTTGTTTCTTGCCCGTATTTTTTTCCTAATTTTGGGGTTTTCCACCTAACTTCGCGTGTTCTTGTTTTCTTTGTGTTTATTTACCTTTGAGTGTAAGCGTGTGACAACGATCTTGGGTATTCCGCCGTGATTCGTCACAACAAACTGGTTTGAGAGCCAAGATTCAAATATGAAGGGGTTACAATATTAACGTGAAGTTTTCAGAGAAGTCGAAGTACACAAGTGCGATGAAGTTCGATGTGGAGAATTTTGACGAGAAGGTTAACTTTGGCTTGTGACAAATTCAAGTCAACGATTTGTTGATTCAATCTGGGATACATCATGCTTTGAAGGGTCGTGAGAAGGAAAGTAATGAGGTTTGAGAAGAGTTGGGCTTGAGAGCAACAAGCATCATAAGACTCAATTTGGTAAAGAATGTTCTTTCAAACATGAGGAATATTTATTTGGCAAAAGGTCTTGGGGAAAAATTGGAGTGTGTATATGACAAAGAACATATTAAATCGATTCCTCCTGAAGGAGTGATATCATCACCTAAAGACATATTAAGGTATAAATATTACTGACCATCTGAGTGCTTTGAACAAGATTGTATCTGAACTTGAAGAATTAGGAGAGATAGGGATGCAAATAGGAAAGGTAGGGGATGGGGACCCCATCTCCATCCACATCCCTATACTCATCGCCATGCGGGGATGAACTTTCATCCCCACCCCATCCTCCGTTTAATCCCCATGGGGATGGAGAATCTCCACCTCCATCCACTTTGTGAGGATTCCTCACCCCGCTTGCATCCATAGGGAGAGCACATTAAATATGAGGATCAAATGCTCAAGCTCATCTAGTCACTTCTGAGTTTGTTCATGCACATGAAGCCAACACCGATGTACAGAAGGAAACCATTAGTTTAGCAAAGGATCACCTGCGATACACGGACTCGGCATTTAGGGTTGGAGTGACCGTGTCGACGCGACATGACACGGGCACGAACACGAGATCCGTGTCGATCCTCCGAAAGTGAAGTTGGACACGGTTGTTTCTGCAGGGAGAGATCAATGCAAAGATTTCGGCCTAGAGAGAGGATTGAGAGAGAAGATCTCGGTGTAGGAGATGATTATGGGAGATCTGAGAGATTGGAGATAAGAAATCAGTCAAGATCGCTGGAGAGAGATTCTCGAAAGATGAGAGGAGAGAGATTCGAAAAATGAGAGAAGGAGATATTCGAAAGATGAGAGAATGGGGTACCTAATAGAGAAGGGATCGAGTGTCGGCCGAGAGAGATTGTGTGATTCGCAGAGAAAGGGGCAGCCCATGAAGCCTTAAACCTTGCATTCTCTTCAATCTCATCTTTATCTCCACTATGGGCCCCACATGCCAGTCAAATTAAACTTTTGACCTTTTAAAGTTTTTTTATTTCCATTATAGCCCCCACATGCCAGTCAAATTAAACTTTTGCCCCTTTAAAACATTATATCAATGCTACATTGCTACTACATTACACACACAAATACATGTGACCCACATTATGTTGCCACTACAAACACTTTAAATTCAATTAATAATTTATGTTTATTGATGTATTGAGGTGAATATATTGAAGTTCTAAATTTATGTATACATGTAAATATGTATATATTATTATTTTTTGCCTTGTCCAAGTACCCGTTTCCAAATATTTAGACACTTCTTGCCAAGTCCCCGTATCTTTTAATTTAAAGAACAAAAGGTTCGACCTCTCGGATATGCACTCGCACTTCGACATCCGTATCCGAGTCCGTGTAACTTAGGTGGTCACTACCATGTTAATATCTGAAGAGAAGACGATGAAAAGTGAAAGCAATGGTTCATCTCAAAACTCTAGTTCGGTAGCTACTGAGAAGGGTTCCAATAAGTACATGAAATTCGATCTGTTGGAGATGCGGTCGACCAGGGCATCTCAAGAGAGACCGCGAGAATTATCCAATGGGTCCAACATAGAATAGGATTGGGGATGAGAAGGGAGAATGGGTAGTTGACAACGAGATGTTTATTTGGTTTATCGAGGTGCTTCAAGACCGAAGTCACATTCATGCATGTATGTGGATGTCTTTGGATAAGTTGTTCAATGGATTCTAAATTCAAATTCAAGCTTGCAGATGTCTTTGGGGTAATTCTTCCATGGCTTCTTTGTGTAGAATCGAAATTAATTAAGAGTTGGTTGTTGTGAATGAGTGAAAAGAAGAGAGAATTAACAAAGAGGGATAGATGAAAGAAATGATGAAGAACAAAGAGGTTTATTCTATAATACGATTCCAATATGTGCCATATCCTCAGTTAAGATCCTGTACAACCAATGACTTATATAGACTACAATAACAAGACATACATATACATGTGTCTGAACGTTACTAGCTAGAATAAGTGGCTCCATGTCATCTTTGTATTTGGGAAATTTGGTATGTTGAGAGTGGTGGAGCAATGTGAGTGGTATGAGACGTGTCTTTGGATTGCTCTCGTTTTGAGTATGAGAGGCTTAGTCTTTGGGTCCGCTCTGTTTCTTGGTCCTTTGTGTTTTAAAAACTAGCTTCTTTATTCTTTTCTTAAGAGGTTGTCTTGATCTAAGTGAGTCTTATTTTGTTCAAGGTTTGAAAATCGACAAACTTCGGCGAACTTCTACCAAGTTTGTCGATAATGAAAATGGGGAAGCAAACTACGTGGCGATGTGAAAGTTGCAAAGTCTTGCATGAAACTTCACATGTTTTATCAAACTTCGATCGATTTCGGTGGTTTCCATCGAAACCATTAAAAAGAGACAAAAAATGCAAGAATTCGAAGAAATCAACGAAGTTTTCGGGAAAGTTACCGAAGTTTTTGGGGAACTTACTGAAGTTACCCCTGGATAAAATAAAATTTGAAAATTAACTTCTTCTTACACCAAGTAGCAAATAAGGTCAAAATTTATCATATAAAGCCATATAAAAAGAAATATTAATTCACGTGTTTTGCGAATTACGTGTTTATTGCATAATAACTTTTTTAAACAATTGTATTGTGATTATTATGCATTATTGTTGTATGATTAAGTATTTTCTAACATCTTTAAGGAGGAATTCGAGTTCTCTATCATTTAAAGTAAAATTCCATACTACTGTACTCCGGCGAATTTTTTGTAAAACTTCCCTCATTGAAATTAACTTCCTCGAAGTACTTCCGAATTATAAGTGAGCGAAGTTTAAAGTGAAGTCGAAGTTTCAAACCTTAATTTTGGTTGTTGGGTCTTTCGGGGGTCTATTATAATTTTTTTTGTTTTTTTTATTAAAGTAAAGTTTTGTTGTTATTTGGCTTCATTATTTCTTATCTTTTCATGCTTCGAATTATGCAATGCATATGCTTTTTGTAGGATAACTATTTAGTGAAGCAAATACATTGTGATATAGATATCTTAAGTAGTTAATGAGGATATTACTGTTCAATGTGAGCTCATTGTTGGAGGCTCTTTTGTCAGTAAACTTAGTGGTGCTTTTTAATTCTTGGAAATATTTAGTGAAGCAAATACATTGTGATATAGGTATCAAAAATAGTTAATGAGGATATTTCTGTTTAATGTGAGCTCATTGTTGGAGGCTCTTATGTCAGTAAACTTAGCAATGCTTTTTAATTCTTGGGAATCGCACTTTTAGGATTCGCTACTGGATGAAACCTTCGTTATGTTAGATCTTAATGTTTCGATTATATAGGTATCCCAAATTTGATTCTCTTTTTTGTCCATGCTTCTTGTGTTACAATTTATATTAATAATAGGCAAAACCCATTTTTTGGTCCCTGAACTTTCAAGGTTTTATGCTTTTGGTCCCTGAACTTTCAAAACTACACATTTGGTCCCTCAACTTTCGAAGTAGCTCACATTTGGTCCTTTTGTCAATTGGGCCATGAAAATCGCTGACTTGGCTCACTGAACCCAAGAACTGGATGATTGGATTCGGCCACGTTGCTTGGTTTTTCTTTGAACCAATGGTTCAAATGAACCGAACCAAAACAAAAATAACCAAAATTTCTCTAAATCTCATCTCATGCAATATATGCCCCAATTTCAACTTTAACCCTCGCTGACCATATTGTCTTCCACGAGCACCTCTACAAATGCGCCACTCGTAAGTACTCTCTAAAGAACGTCAACACTCACGTCTTTGACAACGACCGCCTGTCCTACTTCGAGTACGTCCTCGCACCACCAGGAGGCGTCGGTGAAGGAGTGGTCGCCGCTTAACGCAATGGCAGGTGGACCCGTCGGAGAAGCCGTTCTTGGGAGCCATGGGAAGCTAGTGTACAATTACTATGGGGGGGAATTCCAAGATGAATGAGTTGATGCAGAGGGCCATGGTCGGGTGTTTATGCTCTTCATGAAGGCGATCCTCGAGATCTACAACGGGTTTGATGGTATTCAACAGATCGTCGATGTGGTCCGGGAGCAATGAGACTGTTTGAGATTGATTTTGCAGAGATTGAGGAGGCCATTAATTTTGAAGCACTTAATTTGTGTCCCATTGTAAAATTTAGGGGTTAATATTTTTTTTTGTCAAATAATTAAGGGGTTACTTTGTATGTACGAACATTTGCAAATTGTGTGACTGTTGTTTAATGTATAATATGTAATGAACTCAACCAAACAATAAAAAAAAACCACTCCAATCTAATCGCAACTTATATCCATCAAATTCAAGTTAGAAATGAAAACAATGGTGGTAGATAGGTGTGGATAGCGGTGGTCGAATGTGAGAATAGAGAATCGTGTGTGAAAGAAAATCGAGGGAGATCGAGATGAGATTTAAGGAAATTTTTGTTTTTTTTTTTTTGGTTCGGTTCATGCGAACCATCTGGTTAAAGAAGAAGTGCCAACGTGGCCGGTCCAATTAGACACGTGGCAGTTTCAATGAGCCACATCAGCGATTTGATGACTCATCCAACGAAAGGACAAAATGTGTGCTATTTTGAAAGTTGAGGGACTAAATGTGTGGTTTTGAAAGTTCAGGGACCAATAACATAAAACCTTGAAAGTTCAGGGACCAAAAGATGAGTTTTGCCTTAATAATATAAAAAGTTAAACAACAAAGCTACGAACGCATATGCTCAAAAGAGGAGTAGAAGTTCTCCTTGCCGAAGATTCCTAGCCCCTAAACACGTACCATTTTGTTATCCGCTTGAAAAAGAAGCATCCATTAGCCATGCTAGAATAAGCTACCTGATTCGAGATGTGCTTGTCCATATGCCACTCGATGTTTTTACTTTGGTTCTTCCATAAGTAGTAATTGCAAAGCGTTGCCTAGCCTAGGCGGGTAATGTAACGAACCCTGTTCCCGCAAGGGAGCTGTTCGGCCTAAAACACTAACTCTAACCTTAGATCCCAGACTGTCCATGCTAGTGCTTTAGTCAGCCTTTGTACTTGCTAACAATAACCTATATATCTCGGAGAATCGATAAAATAAAAATAAAAGAAAATAGCGGAAAACTTGTATCGATTCCCTAAAAAGAATGTTTATACTGAATACCGGTAAAACCCTCGGTATAAAAACATTCCTACATTGTGTTACTTACATAAATATTGTTTACCAAGAGTTACAAAATGTGGTTCCAAAGTATATTGAGGAAGGTAGCTATAAACGTCTACTAACTTTCCCTTTGCCGCGGTCTATAGTGCCTCGACGAGGGACCCGAAAAATGTTAAGGGGTGAGCATGCAACTAGCTTAGTAAATTGGTATTCCTTAACCGTTAATAATGTATTTAAATGTTTTCCTTGTATTTTATGATGAGCTCCCAGTCAAAATCGATCTGTTTTTGTCTTGTGAGATAGCATGGTTTATATTTATCTGTTTTGAGTTTTCATCTAGTTTCCCTTTAAGTTCTTCTGGTTCTATATTCACTTATGAGTGTATGAATATTCTTCTTTTGGTGACATGGTATTTCATTCATTCTCAAATCAGTCAGAATAATACTACACTTGCATTGCCTCCTTCATAGTTGAATTGAATATCTGCAATATCATCGTACAGTATTCCAGATGCTTTTACATAATTAGATCATTTGTAATTGCAGATCATTTTAGTTCAAGAGAAACATATTCAGAAACTCAATGAGCTTGTGCAGAATCTTCGGGAGCAGTTGCAAAAATGCAAAGGTGGCAATGACACCATAAATGGCACTGCTAATTCATTGTCTGAAAAGATTATTGAGCTTGAGTGAAAGAAATCTTCCAAGAGTATTCAAATTCTTGTTTGGTACCTGTTAGTAGAACTCTCGTTTCTATCAAGCAATTCAGCTACTTTGCGAGGTTCTCTTGTTTGTAAGTTTTCAATTTCGTATATCAAAATCCATTACAAAATTGGCTATCCACCTGCAGTTTGTATGTTCTTCCGCTTTTCACTGCATTAGTTGTTCTTACCTCTTAACATGAAGTGAATGGGCTTCGTTAGTAGTTATTCGAAAGAGACTTGCTCATATTAGTATTCATGAGAGTTATTCTCCAATTTTATATCATTTTGAAGTCTACACATTCCATGAGTAAGATAAATAGTAGCCTATTTTCTAAGAATCTAATCGAGCCATATTATAGGGAAGTTCCTAGCAATTCAGCTATCTTTTGAAAAATGATTTACTCTTAGTAACTTGAATTTTACCTTATATGCAAGGTGTTGGTTCTAGCTTCAGTTTTTCTTTTTTATCTCCTGTATTTTAATTAGGCTGTAACTGCATCCTTAGTCAATTGATTCGTGAGAACTTAGCTTATGTTTTTACTTTTTCTTTTATAACATGTTTATACTTTTGTGATTATCTAGAATTCAAATTCATGCTAAAATTTCAGATTCATGGCATAGGTTCTAGATTTGTGACTACACCAACAACATTGAAACCTATTGCATTGGCTGGTCTAGACATTTTTGTGATTGTATTGGATCTATCTCCACAAATTCCTTGTATGAGCTTATAGTAACAACATTACTGAATGATGGTTAATAATTTAATCATGATAATATGTTAACCAAAAAAATATAAACTTCAGACTAGATTACATAACTGAATGCTGTTTAAAAATTGAATCAAGAAAATGTGTGGAAGAGGATCGAAAGTTTAGGACAATGCATTTCACATCTGGCAAGAGAAGATCAATATAAGTTGAAACTTGATACGTCATAATAAATTCCTATTCTTTTGAATTAAAAAGGGAAAATTGGGGTTGAGGTACCTGACTAACGCCCTTGGGATTAGTCGAACCAAAGTAAGAAGGGGCTGATAAAGGTTTGGACACCTACGGATATCCCAAAAAAAGGGGAAATTGGTGGGTGATCAAAGTACAATTCATGATATCATTTCATATGGTTACTGTAGATTTAGAAAAAGCATATGATAGGGTTCCTAGAAATGTTCTTTGGTGAGTTCTAGAAAGAAAAGGAGTGCATGCTAGATACATAGACACTATTAAGGGTATGTATGAGGGAGTAGTAACGAGTATAAAGACATTTGGAGGAACTACAAAGAATTTTCCATTACGATAGGACTACATCAAGGATCGACTTTAAGCCAATATCTCTTTACTTTAGTTATGGATGAACTAACTAGGCATATTCAAGAGAATATGTCATGGTGTTATGTTATTTGCAGATGATATTGTCTTAGCGGACGAAACAAAAGATGGAGTGAATAGAAAATTAGAACTTTGGAGGAATACATTAGAATTTAAAGGCTTTAAGTTGAGTAGGACGAAGACCGAATACATGCACTGTGAGTTTAGATATACTAGACATCGAGATGATAGAGTGGTAAAATTAGGGGAAGTAGAAGTCCCTATGGTGAACCACTTTAGATTCATAGGATCAATCATACAAAAGGATGAGAATATTGAGAATGATGTCACACAGAATCCAAGCTGGATGGAAGAAATGGCGGAGTGCAACAGTGCTGATTTGTGATTGGAATGTTCTTACTTAGTTAAAAGGAAAATTTTATAGGACCGCAATTAGGCCAAGTATGCTATATGGAAGCGAATATTGGGCAGTTAAGCAACAGCAATTACATAAAATGAACGTAGCAGAAATTAGAATGTTTAGGTGAATGTGTGGTAAAACTCGTAAAGATAGAACAAGAAATATAGAAATTCAAAGACAAGTAGGAGTAGTATCAATCGACACAAAGATTAGGGAAGGGCGGTTGCGGTGGTTTGGTCAGTTGCAAAGAAAACCTGCAAATGCCCCCACTAGAAAACTTGGCTCAATAGAAACTGAAGAAATTCGACGAGGTAGGGGTAAACCAAAGTTAACTTGGGACGCATTAATTAGGAGGGATTTGAATGGTCTGGAAAGCTCACCATCAATTGCACTTAATCTAGCACAATGGAAGAGTTTGATCCATGTAGCCGACTCCAATTAATTTGTGACTGAGGCTATTTTGTTGTTCGATTAGTCCAACCGAAGGTTGGGACAATCATGGTTATCATTAAAAAAAAAATCTTATGATTTGGTGGAATATATGGGAGAAGTGTTCTAATATATAGTCAGTCAATGCGTTCAAAAGGCCTATTAATTTTATTTAGCAAAGTCTTTAATGTTGCCTTCCCAATGCTGTTGATGGTACCTTTTTTTTTTTTTTTTTCGCTACACTGTCGATGGTTCTTGTTTTTCAACTTCAACCTGCTAGTTTTCTTCGTCGTTAAAATTTTCTGGTAAATGTTATTGAACCACTGCGTCGAAAGAGTAGGAACGAAATGGATACATTGTTTTGACATGCTTAACAGAAAGGCAGTTTTCTCCTCTTAAAGATCTTTCGAGCTAGAAACTGGGACCACCAAACAGGACATACAACTGTAACTACTGTTCTTAAAGCACACAATGAATGGTTTTAGCTACTCTTCTTGATAGGCCCCTCTCATTGTAATCCTTTCGATTTACTATTCTAGGTACTGGTGTATTATTTTTTGTTTATTAAGATTAAAGGTACATTGATCTCTTAGAGCACCTCAACTAGCTAGTCTTCACCTGTTTATGAATACTTCAGTGCCCTCTCGCGTCGAGAACCCTCTTGAGTTAGCCTGTTAAATGTCTTTAAAATCTAATACTCTTGGTTCCCTAACGTGGGTTATAATTAGTACCTCATGTTAACGAGGTAGGTGTTTCCTGTGGCAGGTGATATAGTTAATTGCATTGAAGAGTGTCATTGGAAAATACAATGCAACTACATTTGTAGATTGATTTCATCGAAGCTGTCTCACACTAGCTTTACTGCAAGTACCACCCATGCTTTAATAATCAGTAAGTATATATAGTACTCTTATCAGTCTTTTCCCTGGTTGATTTGGATGGTTTTCAGCATTAACACTCATTGAAAGCATCACTTGAATGTTCTTAATTTCTTCTCGTGATGCTGTAGTTGATCCAACCTGGTATGAAGAAATTAAATTCCTCCTGATCTTCTATGCTTTTTTATCTGCTTTTTATTCGGTGGGTTTTGAATTAATTCAGTCTGCTAATTCAAGCTTTTGGCTCTGTACCATCAAAAAAATGTACTTAGTTTATTAGCACCCTCTACTCTCTCTCTCTATTGCCCTCTTCAATTAGTTGACGTGGCACTTTTTTTTTTTTTTACTTATGTAGGAGTTGAACTCACGACCTCCTCAAACTTTGCCTTTCGGCAAGTGATGCCTCTAGTATCTCACCATAGATGCTTTTGTATTTGACGTGACACTTAAATGTACTGAAGAGTTGTTGTTTTAATAAGCATTTCTCGATATGCTTTTACTTATGTGTAAATTTCAATCTAACAAGCCTAGTGATCATCAAAAGCAGTTGTGGTACCAAACAAGCCCCAATTTATTAAGATCTTAGCCTTTCCTATTAATATGTAATTTCGTGTGCTTACTGTTGGTTTTGAAGACCAATGAAAGATAGGAAGAAAGATTGACAAGTTTTTCACAAGGAGATAATCAATAATGGAGTTCCAAAAATATTTGTTTTAGGCTCTCACAATATTCAGCATCACATAATAGAACAACCGCACACAATAGAAAGTAACAACTTAATTTTCAATTCTCTTATTTGTGGTTTAATTTCTGTGCATGTTAATAGGAAAAACAAAATTGAATAAATCCTAAAACTTCTAATCTAAGACACCTACAAAATAGCAACTAAAAGATTTTCTAAAAAATATAGAAAGTTCTAAATATATAGGACTAACTAAGTCCTGCACACATAAACAAAACAAATTCCTAAAATCTAGGAATGAATAAAGCTGCGCACAAATAACAAAATTAGAAATAAGTGGTAGATCTAAAGCACTAATTTCAATACTCCTCCTTGCTTTAGGATCTACAAACGTCAATCTTCTAATTGAGGAGCTTGAACTTGTTGACTTGAAATAATATCAGGAGGATGACTCAACCAATCTGAATATAACATCAAACCTTCCACATTGATTTGTGGATAATGTACCAATGAATCTTGAACTTTAGGATAACCACCAATTCTTATATCTCCTCCTTTAATTGAACCACCAATCTTTCTTTTAGAAGGAACATCCAATGTGTTAATTTCGCCAACTCCATTAACACATGTTGTAAGAACACCGGGTACAAAAGAACCGGTAACATCATGAACTTGAGAATTTCCTTGGTTGAAATTAAGCTTCCTCGTTTTCAGTGGAGTATCGACAAAGTACCTCACATTCTAAAACATCTTCTATTGGAGCTTAAATAATAATGGTTTTCTTCCATGCAATAATTGCATTCTTTAAGGTCTTGCAACATCTTTCTTCTTTGTATTCAAAATTTTTGGAAGGTGACAAACATCAAGTTTTTTGTGCCCGAGTTCTGCGGAATTGACTTCATTATTGTCGGTCTTCCGCTCCACTTCCATTGGATCGAATGAGAAGCTTTTACCTCTCATTTTAACCCCTCAAAATCTCATGACCAATAGCATCAAAAATAACACAATGCAAATATTCGAAGGATACTTTATATCCTCACACTAAGTAAATTCTCGATCAATATCGGGTATGTAAAGAACATCCGAAATTAATTTTGTACCCGAACTTCTTGTGATTGCAACGAGCCTTTTCCTTTTGCTAGGATGTGACCACCGTTTCCAATTACTCGACTTTCTTAACTTCAATTGGCTTCAAGTTTCTAAACAATTTTTTGTTGTGACACGTGGTTTGTGCAACCACTATCAATCAACCAACTTTTGTCTAATCTTCAATTAAATTACAACTTGCAACAAAAATTCGATCTTCATCATATAGATCAACAACTTTGGCCTCAACTTCATTATTTTGAGACTCATTTTTGCAAATCACAACCTTCATGTCCAAGCTTATCACACTTGGTGCACTTTGCATCCTGGCTTTGCCAAAGACTTGTATAGTGGATGACCTTTTTTCCCACAGTGGTGAGATGGTGGATAGTTCTCCAAGAGTTTCTAGCCAACACTTGTATAGTGGATGACTTTTTTTCCCACAAGTGGTCACATGGTGGATAGTTTCTCCAAGAGTTTCTACCCATGTTTTCTCCACTTGTTGGACCTTTTTTGTAAAATTTCTTGTGATCTCATGCATGGCTTGTAGAGCACCTTCAACAACACGATCTTCCCTCATAAATCTTCGTTGGTCTTGTGCTTGCATGACATTCAACAACTCCGCCAACGTGATCTTGGAAAGTTCTTTCGTGTTCTCCAAAGTGGTGATAGATGCTTCATATCTTTCTGGCACTGTGACGAGGATCTTTTCTACAATTCTTGGATCGGGAAAATCCGTACCAAGTAGCCGCACCTTGTTGACAACAATTAGTATCTATCTGAGTACTCTTTGATAGTCTTTAAGTAATCTCAAATCTTTTTTGCGGATTTGAGAGATATAATTCTTGTGAATAGGGTCGTTGAGACGGCAACAAACAAATAAGCCTTTGCCTTTGACTTCTTGGTTTTTCTATCTTTATGACTCTTGATTTGATTCATTGTAGAATTGTGTGGCAACGGAGGGATTTCATAATCTTCTTCTACCACTTCCCACAAATCCAAAGCTTCCAAGTAAGTCTCCATATTCATCGCCCAAAGTTGGTAGTTTTCTCCATTAAAGACTGGAGGAGCAATCTTGTCGAAACTCTTTTCAGAATCCATTCCATATATCCCTTAAGATGTAAGCTCTGATACCAATCGTTGGTTTTGAAGACCAATGAAAGATAGGAAGAAAGATTGACAAGTTCTTCACAAGGAGAGAATCAATAATGGAGTCCCAAAATATTTGTTTTAGGCTCTCACAATATTCAAGAAGACACAATAGAACAACACACAATAGAAAATAACAACTTAATTTTCGATTCTCTTGTTTGTGGCTTAATTGCCGTGCATATTAATAGGAAAAACAAAATTGAATAAATCCTAAAACTTTTAATCTAAGACACTTACAAAATAGCAACTAAAAGATCTCCTAAAAAATATAGAAAGTTCCAAAAATATAGGACTAACTAAATCCTGCGCATATAAAGAAAACAAATTCCTAAAATCTAGGAATGAATAAAGCTGCGCACAAATAGCAAAATTAGAAATAATTGGTAGATCTAAAGCACTAATTTCAATACTTACTAATCATTGTCTTGGTGCAAATGGTTGGATCTAAAAAAACCACTTGTGGATTGATTCCTACCAACTTACTTATAGGGTAGAACCCACTCGATGTAAAATCTAAAAATCTCTCACAAATGTACATCAAATGTATGTGTCAAAATTACTTTATGTTACTCGATCTTTTTCCTTAAATAGTTGTGTCATTTCCCTTTAAATGGCATTATCATTAATTTTAGGTGATGCTACGACCATTATACATTCAAAACGCAGAAAGGCAATGCTTTTGTGACTTAAGAGGGTGAAGTATTACAGTGATGTTAGGGTGTGAGGGTGAAATTTGACTTAAAAGTAACCAAACATATTTTTTTGTACTTGTTATTACAAAAACACACATATTTTTGTACAAGTTTGTAGGAGTTGGTTGTGAATAAATAAGGGTCGCATGCAATGCAATGCAATGCAATGCATGCCCATATCTAATGCTGATCATCCATATTACTCTACATAATAAAAGGAAGTTGAATTTTAATGTGATCAGTTCCTTGAAAACACAAATATCATCTAGTTATGTAATGCTCTTTAATCTTACGAGATTCGATCTCTTTCAAAGCAAATTAACTCTTTCAACATCATGGGCGGTGGTGTCATTCAAATTTGGTTTCAATTCTTTTTATCGTGTATATAAATGCTGCATTTAATGTATTATAGAAGCATCCAAGCTTAATTAACTTTTTTAATAAGTGCTAACCATACCCTCCCACTTGTATGTATAGAGACACAGAAGAATAAATCTAAATAAATGATAAAATGAAGTTTTCTCATCACAAAAATGAATGAAGTTGATGATGTGATACTGATGGGTGAGATGCCTTGAGAACATCTTTATGACATGTCTAATATTACTCGAGTATTAGAAGGGTGATGAGAACCATTTTCTTTGAGGCACAAATAAAGGCGAATGCTATCCATCATCTAAAAAGAAAATGGAAGTGACTAGACGGTTTCTATGGTTGTGTGAACCTTTTTTAGTCTCTCCTTACTCCAATTGACACCCACCGGGTGCTCCAATCTCACTATTCATGAGAAACTATAAGGAAACATGATGTAGCTATTGCAATTAAGATCTACAACTTCTACTTCAATCAAAATTATATAATTTGCAAGAAACCAACTTATTAATTAACCCTACAAACTTGCACATGAAGAGACTCAATCCCTTAACGACCTCATCGATTAGTGACCAAATACACCATACCATCGATTAGTGACCACATATGCCATACCATTGAACATTTGAACGACCACTTGATTAGTGTTGGACGTCATTTTTTAAGCATTTATTTGTTGTATGTATGAAAAATTTATGAAAAATGAATTTATGCTCTTTCAGATGATAGAATGTATAAAAAAAAAAAGTAATCTTATGAATAAAATGAATATCTCACTAGTTTGGTATATGAGCTCACTTATATAAAAGGTTGAAGGTTCGAGCTTAATGAGGGACAAGTAATTGTGGTTTCTTTCTTATCAAAAAAAAAGAAAAAAAAGAAGGAAAGCAACCTTTTGTAACTTCACAAGACCTTTGACTTGATTAACACATTTGAGAAAAGTATTTGAAAATCTAAAACATAACCCAAGAATCTAACATCTTTTGTTGAAGGAAACTCGTTGTCTATATATGATTCCTTGTTGGAAGGAAAACATGTTCTGAAAACGCAATTTTAAATCTTGTTGCAGTCTTTACATTTAAAGTCTGTTTTTCAAAACAAGCTTTTCACGTGTCAAACACGTCATGTCAATAAAAGATGTTAGGTTGTTATATACTTCATTCGGTCACAAATATAAGTCGTTTAAGATAATGACACAAGAATTAAGACGGCTTTAATTATAAGTGTAATTTACATATACTGACATTTGACATTAAATGAATTGAAGAATTGAAGAATTGAAGAATCATAAATATTTGAATTGTATAAGGTATAATTGGTTAAAAAATAATAAATACACTCTCAAATTTCTAAAACGACTTATAATTTTGATCAAAAAGTTTTTGTTAGAAAGACTAATATTTTTGACCAAAGGGAGTAATTTCTTCGGGTGCATTAGATTTTCAAATATTTTTTGCAAATGTGTTAATCAAGTCAAAGTCCCGACTTAAGGCATGGACTTCGATAATTTCAACTAACAATAAATCTACTTGGACTCATCGGTCGGAGGTTTTAAAATTTTTATAAATTTACAAGTGGTATAAAAATAATTTTACAAATAATTGTGTTTGCTTCATTAATTGTTTGAAGATGACTTTGAAATAAAAATAATTTTTGAGTGGACTCATGAGTCCAAATAGCAGTACCCTTCAACTAATTAAGTACTTGAACCATCAAGCCGTTGTTGTTGTTGTTGTTGTTGTTGTTGTTGTTTGTTATGATTACTTTTATAATTTCAATTTCAAATGAGGAACCACCCACATTGGATATGAGATTGCTAAGTAGCTAGTTGCTGCTCTTGTTTTGTAAATTCACTTGACGCAATATTTATGCGACATTATGTGTTTAAATGAACAACAAGAGTACATGTAATAAAACGAAAACCCATAATTTATTGGCTATATACGTACACAATTAATATTAAATTTTCATATCACTTTCATCCAACAAAAAGAAAATTTGATATCACTGTGCGAGCTCTTACAATTCGACCAGCGTAGCAAAGTCAAACGTGTCGACTTGGTAAGTGTGCCACGTGTTGGGCTTGGTTTTGGATTGAGAAAAATTGCAAACGTGGCAAGATGAGGCGCAGGGAGAGGCCCAAATAGATGAACCGGGGAGCATGGGATCAGAAGAGAGAGGTGGAAAAAATAAATTTGTATTTATCATGTGACGTAGTAGCTCATTATTCTCAACCGTCTCAATTACTCTTGCATTAAATTGTTTTTATGGAAATTCAATCCAAAAGAGCTCTTGTTTTTCAATGCTTGAACTACCCATCTTCATGTCTCTCTCCATGTGCAACCCTCTCTCTACCGATATGTAATCCTTAATATTAATGTATTGCGTATGTAATAACTCCCTTAATTAATAATACTGCTTTTATTTCATTCATAATTATTTACATTTTACTCTCGTATTTCCTTTTCATGTAGCTAGAGAGAATCTAGGGCCATTTCTTTCAATATTACAAGTTAATGGTATATAATTAAATAAGGCGACGAACATACAAATGGCCCTTATTTGTTGGCTCAATAGTTTGATATAAAGTTTGGGAGTAAGAGACTAAGGACCCAAATCTTAGGCCTTGTTTGGTAATAAGCGGAGATATCTTCAACGAGATAACTCACATGGAGTTGAGAATTAATTTTTTTTTATTGCTTTAACTCCATGTGAGTTATCTCCCAACTTACAGGAATGCCATGAGATATCTCCCCACCCTCCTCCATAAGGAGATAACTCCTTGGAAGTTATATGGACACAATTACCCTTCACAAATTTATATTTACCCATGTCCCTACCCTATCAAATGCTTGTTATTAATCCATAATAAAAAATTAAATAAATCATTCATTCATAAAAAAAATATTTTTCAAGTGATATTTTTAAGAATTATCATTAGTTGTATTTTATAGTATTTATTATTAATAATTATTTCAAATAAATATAAAACACTTATAAATATTTAATGTTGTTTAATATTTTTGTAAATAATATTTTATGTTTTTTATTTAATTCAATTTTTTTATTCTGAATAAATAAATAATAGTTCATGTGGTGAAAATAATAATACTTTCTTTTTTATATTAAAAATATGTTTGAATGATATTTATGTCAATTTCCACATTTTACAGTTTTTAAAAATTTGCAACTTCTATATAAGTTCAAAGTTCAACCAAACATGATATATGAACTTACACTGTGAGTTAACTCCAAGGAGTTATCTCCTCTCGCACTGTAAGTTGGCAAAACAAACCAAACGAGGCCTTAGTTGGGGCAAGTTGTTTCTTTCGCCAAAAAAAAAAAAAAAAAAACCTCAGCAAATACCACGATGTAAAAGTGTGACATTACCAAACTTTGTCTTGATGTATTGGTTGGTACTTCTAAATTGTTCAATTATCAACCAATTGAGTGTCCCAATGGTTTGGTATGAAATTTGGAAGTAAGAGGTCATCGGTTCAAATCTTGGTGGGTGCAAAAGTTGTTTCTTTTTTATTAAAAAAAAAGTTGTTCAATTGTGGCTCCGTGGCTTGCAACCATGAAATAGTCAAGGGTAAACTTGAACGCTACAAAATTCAAAAAAAAAAAAATATAAAAACAAATAGAAGTTTTGTAAAGATTTGGATCAATTTTGTTTGATTTTAAAATTATGCTGGTTCTAGATTTAAGGATTTAAAACTCGGAATTCATACTTATAATTATAATTTTAAGTTTTTAATCTTTTTGTTTGATATGAAAGAAACAACTTTTCGCACCCACCAAAGTTTGAATTCATAACATCTTTCTTCCAATTCCCATACCAAACCATTGGGCCACCCAATTGTTTGTTAATTTTAAGTTTTTTTATTAGGGAATGAGCACAATGGAAAAGTTTGATTCATATAGCCGACCCCAATTAATTTGAGACTGAGGCTATGTTGTTGTTATTAGGAAATGATTTTTTTATAGAGTTATATATTTTTTTTTGAAGTGATGGATTGAGTTATATTCTTAAACATGCCATTAAACTTTTTATGAGATGTACGTGCATTTGGTTGTGTTTGGACAACTTTATTTTTGTAAAGTTAAGTTCAACTTTTTTGTGCGAGGCTGGTGACATCGAGACCTATAATTTTTAGGCTCTATACATTTAATTTGATTGAGGAAACATGTTTTTGATTCTTATGAAAAAGCTAGAATGACATACATTAGTCTTATACAATAAATCTAAGGCACGTACAAACGGCTCCTCATACGGTCTGATCTAGATTCTGGTGTGCACCGGTGATGTCATTCTAGTTCCCTTTTCTTATTGCTAGGGTAGTTCAGTGAATTATGTTTTTTGAGAAAGTTCAGTGAATTATGGAGTTCCTATTAATTTGCACCTCTTTGAAAACATGTTACTATGGGCATGGCAAACTTAGTGGAGCCCATTTGATGACGACGTAGATCTAATGACCTCTAACGCATGTGTTAAGAACTACATTGCCTTTTTTACTCAAAACTGTGCGTCAAAGTTTCCATTTCTAGTAACTGGAAAATCATTAAAAAAATAGAATCTAAGAAGATTTGACTATGTATGATAGATTCTGAGTATTTACTACCAATTACCAATTTACCATTACCATTCATATTTAACTAAATGGACGTTAGCCCGAGCGCTTCTTGTGGGAATAGTCGAGCTTAAAAAGGTTCGACACCCATTATTATAAATAACAATAATAGTAATTATAATTTCTGTTAATTACGAAAACTACTATATATAAGCTAGTACACTGTACACATGTATACTCCTTTTAATTAATTGATGACCAAAGCCATGTAACCATCTCCATTAATCCCATGTCCCCTGCCAACTCATACATTTCATTTGATCGATAGTGAAGAATCACAAAAAATAGATGGGAACACTAACTAATCAATCCCCAAGTTAGATTGTCTCACAAATTTATAGAACTTTAATCAATTAATTAGCAAATGCAAAAGAGGTTTTTGTGCGCATTGGTAATGCATGCCTCGTAGAAGTCCATTAGAGCGTCTAATTAAGTAGTTCAATTTGAGTGAATTTTGGTATTATTATTTACTCCTGTTAATTAAGTACTACTTGTGAAGAGATCTTCACGAAGTCGGGATTAGCGAATACGGGCAGTCGTGGTAATCCCAAGATTATTACAGTTAGATGAAAATGACTAGAGTTTACTATTTCTGGTAAACCTTTCCATTAGCCATTCACATTGAAAAATTAAAACTGGGGTATAGAGATATTAAAATGTGAACCCCCCAAGCCATGTACTTAATGCCTTCACATGGTCTTTGTTAATGATTTACTAGTACTTTCTTCCTTTCTAAGCTGTACTCTTTATTGTTGTATTAATATATAGTTGCATTGATTTGATCAGTTAAAGAGTCACCTTCTCTGTTCACATGCACATTGTAGTTTTCAAACTTGGGAAGAAAATAATGAAAAATGAAAAGCCTAATTAACAATCCAAACATAACATGAACTTAAACATAATCTAATATCATGGTATGAACCAAGACCAAAAAACAAAACTAAAAAGATTAAAATGGTGAAGGGCCTACTTAACTAGGGAGCAAAAGAAACCTAATGATAGCAAAAAAAAGTACTACTACAACAGTGAAAAAAAAAAAAAAAAAGATTTAGAAAAAACTAGTAGGATGACTAATAAAAGGTTGAGGCCTAGTTGTTCCTGTTTTTCTTGGTGAAGTTGTCATGGAGGAAATCAAGCAAAACAGTGCTCTTGCATTTAGGGCACTTGGGATCATCTTCTGATAGCATGACATACATGAGGCACCGAGGGCATCCAACCAACACCATGGATGTGGCTTCAGGGCTGTTGGAGTACCGGAGACCGGTGGAGTCATCGTTAAGCTCCGACGACAAGCAAGAGCTCGCCGGGGAAGTCGGAGTAGAAGAAACTCTCGATCGATTCTGTTCCACTTGCTGCGGGTTCAGCCTCGGCGGCGACAAGTTCAGCTTCAAGTCTAGCTTCGGACTCCTCCCGTTTCGGCTCATCTTCGAAATATTATTAGATGATGATCTCCTTGCAACTTGTTGTCCTTTGAGTAGTAGATCTCACCACTCTACAATTACACAAAGAAACGAACCAACAAATTAACAAAATACATACAAGTGTGTACATATATAAGAACATATATACGTACCAACAAACAAACATGATCACAACATTGATTAATTGAAAAGTTGATATATACTTTTCAATTAATTACCTGAAGATTGAGAAACTTTTGCCAACCAAAAGGGAGGGGGCAGGGCTCCTCTAACTCAAGAGAGGGACAAGAGGAAGATTGGTTTGATGAGTGGAAGAGATTGAGAGTGAGAAGAGAAGTACTAGTAGAGCTGCTGCTGCTGCTGCTGCTGCTGCTATGATCAAAATCAAAACTTGTTGTTAGTGTTGTTGTTGTATTGTGAATCTTAGGACCAACACCACCAACACCAAAACCTACAACTTGGCTTTGTGGTAGTTCTTGTTGAAGGTCAAGCACCATTATATAAGCAATTGAGGGGAAGAGAAAAGATGGGGTGTCTCTTAAAAAATATTTATGAAGGTTTTAAATTAAGAAGTAGAGAGAGAAAGGGTGAGGTGGATTGAATGGAATTGAAGGATTGGTAGAAGATGAGTGTAAATTGAGGACAGAATTTGTATTAATTGTAGGAAAAATTAAAGAGAAGGGCTGAGAGATGTAGTATTGAAATTTGCAGTAAATATTGCATTTACAAGTGCAGGAGTGCCTTCATTCATTGCTCAGATGGCTTGAGAATAGAAAAATTAAAACAAAAGGGATAGGGGTTTGAATTAGAATTGAATACTCACAAACAAAAGACAATCAATCAACTCCACAACCACAACTCTCTTTTGATATCTATCTATCTCTCAAACCACCTACGCTTTTCTCTCTTCTTTATATTATGGTCTATAAAATGTTGTAATCAATGGGGGTGGTGCCCTTTCTGTTCTCACTGTTTCTCCTCTGTTTTGAGCTTTTAGTTTTGCTTTCTCTTCCAATCAATTTATAGGGCAATGTTGTTGTTGTTGTTGGTGATTGATCATGAGATGTTGAAAATCATATGCATCTCTTCTCATTCAAATTTCTCATGATGTTTCAGTTTCAAAACTTGTTGAGGTGGCACACCTTTGGTGCCATGGACTTTTCAACAAAGAAAAAAAAAAAAAGCCTTTAGGTCTAGTAATCCATTAATGTTTTAGATGAATAGTCAAAATATCAAATAAATATACACACTTATAATCTCTTGTTTTAAAGTAAAATAGAAATTACATTAATCATCATTACTCAATACTTTCAAATATTCAATGAAACAGAACTATCTCGTGTTTTAGAATCAATTGCGATAATGAAAACTTGTCATTTTTTTTTTTTTTTTTTTTTTTTTTGAAAATCACTCGTATGTTTTTAAAAATATTATAAATAAACAAACTCAGAATAGCTAAAGTAATCAAAGTTTAGCTTTTTCACTGAGGAGAAAAAATCGTTTAAAAATGTCCACTCAACTTATTGAAATATCCTCATGAACTTGCATTTATAAGATTGTGCGCCGTGATTGAAAAAATAAAATCAAACGAGTTCGGGTCTTATCTTCACAAAACTATTTCAACTGTGAATGAAATATTTACTTGTTCTACCTAATTGATAGGGCTACATTGATCAGTGATGGTCAAAGACGCATTTGTCCAATGAATGGTTATCACCTTACCTTATTACTATCAAGCTTCTTTTATTTTATTTTTTTATTTTGATTAACCGTGGGTATCCAAACACTTGTCTGATTAGTCACATGAGTCTTGGGATTGTAGAAAGAGACCACCAGTGGTCCAACATTTGATTATCGTAGGAAATCGAACTCGAGACCATGTGCCTAACCCTCACAATTCCACGCGCATTCGCTCTCATTACAAAGCCAACCCTTTCGGTTTATCAAGCTTCTTTTATTATTGTATAATATATAGGCAAAATATATTTTTTGGTTCTTGAACTTTGAGTCTTTTATGATTTTGGTCCCTGAACTTTTATTAGTGTACATTTGGTTCATGAACTTTCATTGTTGTACATTTGGTCCCTGAACTTTTGAGTTTTTTATGCTTTTGGTCCGTGAACTTTGAATTTTTTATGTTTTGAGGGAAATGTAATTTTTTTCGACTTTTGTTGGTCGATGTGAGTCATTCGAGCTTCAATAATATAAATCACTTTACTCTCTTGACTAGTCACACGACACTTTTGTTACCAATGTTGGTGGAATTTAACGCTTTAAATAGTGGAAGGACTAAATATATAATCATTGTGAAAGTTCAAGGACCAAATGTGTAGTAATACAAGTTCAGAGACCAAAAGCATAAAAAACACAAAGTGAAAGGACCAAATCATTAATTTTGCCTATATCTATGGAAGATGCATGGTTAGCATGGACTACTGAGTATTAAGTATGCAACATAAATCATATTAATTGATGATTTTTTTTTCTAGCCATGCATCTTGATTAAATGATCTGATACAAGTATATATCTACCTAATTTCACTGTTCTTCAATGTGGTTGATGATGCACTAGAGCACGTCCATTTATTAATGAATTTAATTATTGTTACGCAACCAATTTTTCATCAGCCATTAAATAAAATGTAGTAACAATTAATATAGGTTTTGTTCGAAAAAACAAAAAAAAATTATTTTTTTTCGAAGTATATAAAATAAATTTATATTTATTGTGAAACAACCACTTACAAGATTTTTTTTTTTTTTTAAAAAAAAAATTGGATGCTCCAATAAATGCTTTCCTCTGCCTTTTCTTTTTCATTCATGATTTATTTTGTTATTTTAAATAAAGAAAAATTGCGAATATGAAATTGTATTTGATGGCTGTTTCATGCATATATAATTGAACATTTCATTAGGTTCAGTTGACATATAGTACAGTACATTTTATCACATAGAGTCGGGTTAACCCGTTAAGGTTCATTTTTTTTTTTTTTTATTTATTGGAATGAGACTTTATTTATTATTGTGAGTAGGGGTGGGCAACGGTTTTCGAAAAACAGCCCAAACCGACCAAACCGCACGGTTTGGTCTGGTTTTTAAAACTCGCGGTTTGGTCGCGGTTTAAAAACGTAAAAACCGCAGAATCGCGGTTTGGTCGCGTTTTCATTTTGGGAAAACCGCGGTTTAACCAAACCGAGGGCATTTTGGTAAATACAAGTCCAAAACCCTAAAACACAACCAAAAAAAAAAAAAAAAAAAAAAGCCGTATCTCTTCTCTCACTCGTCACTCCTGTCTCTCCACTCCGCTCACTCGCCGCTCCGTCTCTCTTCTCTCACTCGTCACTCCCGTCTCCTCTCTCTACCGCTCACTCGCCGTCTCTCTCTCTTCTCGCTCACTCGCTCCGCCGCCTCTTTCACTTCACTCGCCGCCGCGCTCTGCTCACTCGCTTCTCCTCGTCTCTTCTTCGCTCGCTGTCTCTCACTCGCTGTCTCCTCTCTCTCTCGCTCGCTCACTCGCCGTCTCTCGCTCACTCGCTGTCTCCTCTCTCTTCTACTCACTGCCGCTCGCACCGCCTTGCGGCGCGACGCATCGTTCACCGCCCGCCTTTCGCCGCCTCCACTGTCGCCAACTCGCCACCGTTGCGTCCACCGCCTCCTCCCACCGGGCCCCGCCTCCACCGCCTCCATGTCGCCGACTCGCCGTCGCGGTTTGGGGGCGACCAACACCCGTCGCCGTCGCCTCCGAGCACCACCTATCGTCATCGCCATTGTCGAGATTGCGGTACCTCAACCGCTCAAGCGATAACAGCGAAAGGTATACCCTTTTGTCAAACTATATTTGTTCGAGGTTTTGAGCATATCTAATGATGTCCCTAACGTTTAGATTAATATTCCTTAGCATGAAAAAATATTGAAATCGTAATATTGAACTAGATTTTTCCAAATCAATTCTTAATATAAGTATTAATTAAAAGTTTTATTGATGTTTCTAGATCTGTCCATCTTAGTGAAGTCCATATCTTGTGGAGGAAATATTGAATTTGAAGTCCTTAGTTGTCATTGATGTTCGATTCCAGTGTTCAACAATAATCATGTGCGCCTTTGCTACCCATTCGTGTATAGTGATTGAACATATTTTAATCAAAATGATGTTGACACATGAAATTCTATTGTAATATAACCGATGAATTGTAGTATCAAGCATTGTTCCCTTGAATAAATGCTTCCTATTTTTTAAGGTGCATTCTTCTAGCATTGATCACCAATAATAGTTATTTAATGTTCATTCTCATTCTAACATTGATCGTGTGTTTTTTCTAGATGGATTCACATCACGTAACAGCCGAAACATTATCGACAGATGCAAGTTCTACACCAATGGAGTTTGAAAGTGGTGAACCTATTGTTGCTCTTCCAAACTCATCTAGTTTGCCATCATCAACAAAGAAGGCATAATCGAAAGGTAATCGCACAACCTCTCTAGAGTTTGGGACCATTATTCTAAAACGTTAGATGAGCATGGAAAAGTGGCACTTGCAACTTGCAATTATTGTGGTAAAGAGTATCATTGTCCTAGCAAGAATGGTACAAGCACAATAACAACTCATTTAAATAAATGCCCCAAGTACCCACATAGTCATGTGAACTCAAAGTGTAAGAAACAAAAAACAATAGAATTACAAGTTAAAGGGTCTGAGGACGAAAGTAAAATAGGACTTTGGAAGTTTGATCAAACATTAAGTCGTGAAGCCCTTACTCAATTGATAATAGAGCTGAATTGCCTTTTGTTTTTTGGAACATCCATGCTTTGTTAAATTTTGCAATGTTATACAATCCAAACTCAAGTTAGTGAAAATGAGAACTATAACTAGATATTGTTTGGATATGTATAATGTTGAGAAGACAAAATTGAAAAAGATCGTAACAAAGAATTCTCAAAGAGTTTGTTTGACAACTGATACTTTGACTTCTTTGCAAAATATTAGCTATATGTGTCTCAAGCTGCACATTATGTTGATGATGCTTGGAAATTGCAAAAGAAAATCATTAATTTTTGTGAGGTTGAAGACCATACGGTACTGATGATATTGGTAAGGTCAAGCTGAGATGTGTTTGCTTCACTCGAAAAATTGAGAAAGTGTTTACAATAACCGTAGACAATGTTAAATCTAATGATTTGGCAATTGAATACTTAAGGAGAAAAATAAATAATTGGGGTAGAAGCGTGTTAAATGCGAAATACCTTCACGTAAGATGTTGTGGACACATTTTGAATCTCATTGTTAGTGATGGTTTGAAAGAGGTGAAAGACTCCATTAGTCGAATACGCGGGCGCAAAACAAGTGAGAAGTTCTCCATCAAGGAAGAAAAAGTTTAAGCAATGTGTTGAACTTGAAAAAATACCATGTAAAGCTTCAAGTCCTTAGATGTATCAACTAGATGGAATTCCACTTATTTGATGTTGGATTCAATGAAGTATCAAAGAGCATTTGAGAGATTGTATGAGTCATATGATAAGGTTTCAAGTGAGTTGAAGAAGGAGTTCCCACAAAAGAAGATTGGAGTGTTGTACGTATATTATTGCGCTTCTTGAACTTTTTTTCGGGGCCACTCTTCGACTTTCAGATCTAAATGTGTTACGCCTAATGCATATTTTCATGAGGTGCATGCGCTTGAAACACTTATCAATGAATGCTTGGCAATTAATGATTCATATGTGCATTTGATGAGAATGAAGATGAAGGTGAAGTTTGACAAGTATTGGGGAGATATCTCGAAGGTGAACATGATCTTGTTGGTTGTCATGTGGTTCTTGATCCTAGGTACAAGTTGAAGTTTCAAATATTGTTATGGTACATTGTATCCGAACGAGCAAGTTGTTGAGATGATAAGGAAAGTGAGAGAGGCTCGGATCATTTATACATGGAATATGAATCATTTTCCAACAATTACATGTCTATGTGGTTTAATGAAACTAGATCATTGTCTAAAGGTGTGACGTGAAGAGGCGGAAGACTCATTGTTTGGTAATGTCGAGCTAAAAGAGCAAAGTGGTTGGATTTCAAAGATTTTTAGAAGAGGAGGCAAATACGACAAACAAGTCTGAGATAGATATATATTTGGATGAGGGATGTGAGAAGCAAAATGAAGACTTTGACATTCTTGGTTGGTGGAAAAATAATGTCTCTAAGTACAAAACACTTTCAATGATGGCACGTGATGTACCGGCCATTCCAGCTTTCTATTGTTGCTTCGTAGTCCGCTTTTAGTGCTTAGGTGGACGCGTGCTTGATCGATTTCGTACCTCATTGACTCCAAAAATTGTTGAAGCTCTTATTTGTACTCTGGATTGGTTACATGGTACAATAAATTTAAAAGTTGAAGAAAATTTAGAGGAACTTGAAGAGCTTGAAACAGTTATACTTTTCTTTTAATTTTGTTAATTATTAACTACATTTATTCTTTCTTTTACGATCATCATCTAATCATATTACATTTTGAAATGTTGTTTAGGCATTTTGGACCAACTTGTTTTAGATGATCAGTTGAGATGATTAGCAAAATGCATTGAGTCATTGACTTGGTGAGTAAATCTTATTTGAACTTTTAAATGTTATTAAACTCTTATCATATTGTTAATTTTCTATATTCAATTGTTGTTTTATTTTAGGAATAACAAATGAAATTGGAACTTTGAATTGAGTTGAAGTCTTTCCTTGTTGAATCTATTTGTTTTTGTTGTTGTAATAGCAAAATGCTTGGAATCATTGACTTGTTAAGTAAATCTTATCGAAACTTTTTGTTGTTATAAAACTCTTATTATGTTGCTAACTTTTTATTTTCAATTGTTGTTTTATTGTAGGAACAAATAATGAAATTGGAACTTGGAATGGAGTTGAAGCATTTTCCTACTTGTTGAATTTATTTGTTCTAAATTTCTAATCTATTTGTTTTTGTTGTAACTTTTGATATGAACTTGGATTTTTAACTTTGATTGGGTTCTTTTTGATGAATGACTGGTTATTGGTTATATACTTATATTATATATGTTTTGTTGTATGTTATGTTGAATTTTTGATGAACAATTGAACATTAAACATGTATGGACTTTATGGTATGTAATTGTAATATGTATGATTGTTTTTTTTTTTTTTTTTTTTTTTTTTTTTTTTTTGAAAATGGGTCGCATGAAAACCGCGAAACCAAACCGACCAAAACCGCGCAAACCGCGTTCGGTTTGGTTGCGGTTTTGGTGATTCGCGGTTTGGTGGTGGTTTGGAAAATCACCAAACCGTAGACTCGGTTTTAGGTCGCTGGTTTGGTGGTTTTCACCACCAAACCGCTTGCTTGCCCACCCCTAATTGTGAGAGTTCAACATGAACTCAAGAAATGAAAAGAGAATGAACAGATGAAATGATCTTTTTGTCCAAACGATACTGTGACTTTTGTTATTGATGTATTTATAGATTACATTTGGGGATCTCATTTTATGCCATGCACGCGGCATAGTTTGTTAACTAACTTAGCCTTCTTAACCACCTCACTCACACACTTGACTCACGCATATTGAGTGTACCACACAACTCACCTAAACACATCAATGTGCTACTCTCACATCCCCCCTCAAGTTGGAGGGTAAATCAATTACACTCAACTTGCACCGAAGAAAATTAAATCTTTGTTGAGATAAAGGCTTGGTGAGGCAGTCATCAATTTGGTCACTTGTAGAAACATACCGAACTTCCAATGATCGATTAAGAACCTTGTCCCGGATAAAATGTATATCAATTTCTATATGTTTGGTGCAAGAATGAAAGACTGGATTGGATGTCAGTGCACCAGCTCTCATGTTACCAGACCAAACCACTTGAACTAAAGTAAGGGTGAAGTGAAGTTCTTGAAGAAGGGATTGAATCCAAGAGATTTCAGCCACAGAGTGTGCTAATGCTCAGTATTCTGCCAAAGAGAGGATCGAGCAACAACTTGTTGTTTCTTCGATTGCCACGACACTAAGGAACCCCCAAAATAGATATTGTACCCTCGCAATGGACCTCGTGTCATCCGGGAGATGCCCAATATGCATCAAAGAAAACTCCGTGATGACTAAATCAGTAGAGGCTTTAATTTGGAGGGAATAGAAGGAAGTGCTTTTAACATAACGCATAACACGTTTTAAGGCTTGCCAATGAGCTATAGTTGGAGACTGTGATATTGACTAAGTTTATTTACAATCTAGGCTATGTCCTGGTCTCAGTGTGAATAAGAAATTGGAAGCCCCCAAGACACTTCTGTATTGTGTAACGTCTGAAAAGAGAGGACTATCATCTTTATAGATTTGTTTAGTAGTAACAGCTAGAGTAGAAGCTGGTTTAAGGTTGCTAGACCAGCTTTATGCGAAATTAATGGACATAAGCAAACTTGACTTAAGTAGAATCCAGAAGTATCGCGAGAGACTTCAATGTCCAAAAACAAGTTAAGCTCACCTAGATATTTCAAGGCAAAGACATTGTTTAGTTTAAATATAAACCGTTGAATCACCTGAGCAAGTTGCATGTGATGAGAATGTCACCTACATAGATGAGAATGTAGACTAAAATGGCCTCTTCATGGTAAACAAACAACGAAGTATCAGCTTTGGAGTTCTTGAAATTCCATTGAATCAGTGTGGACTTGAGTCTCTCAAACCAGGCTCTGGGAGACTGCCTTAAACCATAGATGGCTTTGTTAAGTTGACAGACATAGTGAGGATGAGCTGAATCAATGAATCCTTTTGGCAGAGGCATGTATTATGTCTCAGTTAAATGACCATGAAGAAAGACATTATTTATATCTAATTATTGGACAATGCAATTAAATGATGCAACTAAAGTAAGTACCACTTAAGTTGTAGAGGACTTAATTATTGTACTGTATGTAGAAGTGAAATCAATGCCAGGAATCTGAACATCCTTTAGCAATCAACCGAGCTTTATACCTGTTCATAGTGCCATCTATGTTCTTTTTGAGTTTGAACAACCATTTGTTACCAACTAACTTCTCGCTATGGAGAAGGTGGTACCAATGACCATGTATTATTTCTTTATAAAGCAAGAACTCCTGATCGCATAGCTTGCAACCACTCGTGAGCTAGTAAGAGCCTCTTTGGCATTTCTTGGTTTTTTAGACTAGATTCAACAACTTCGCACCGAACTTTTGGTTTAAAAATCCCATGCTTTGATCTAGTCATCATAAGATGAGTAGGCAATCACTGGGAAGGTGATGGAGGTGATGGAATGGAGGGTGATTGAGATGATGGTGATGATGTTGATGGTGATGAAGATGATGACGTAGATGGAGCAACAAATTGAACGTATTGAGAAAACACAAGGTCCAAAGATGGACCAAGAGATGGTGAACCATAAGGCACAAAGGGTAGGTGAGATAGGCCGAGCAATATTAGGTACATATGTAACAGTGAAAGAAGGACTAGGCGAGACTTGTTAAGATGATACTTGTGCAGGAAAAAGCTGTGAGAATGGAAATTCTAACTCATTGAAGAGTACATTTCTACTAATGTACACCCTGCCATTTGAACTCAAGCATTTGTACCCTTGTGACATGTACTGTAGCCAATGAACAAACATTTCTCATACATGTACTGAGACTTGTGATTGTTATAGGGTCTCAATAGGGAAAGCAAGAACACCCAAATACCCTTAACAATTCATATTGAAGGGGAGACTGCCAAAGAACTTCATACGGTGATTTACCAGATAGTACTGGAGTAGGTAGTCTATTGATAATAAATGCAGTAGAATGACATGCTTCCCACCAAAATGAACATGAAAGATGAGCTTGCGCCATGAATGTAAGAGTTGTCTCAACCAAATGTCTGTGTTTCTTCTCAGCTCTGCCATTTCGTTGGTGTGTATAAGGACACGGGTGTTGAAAATGGATATCATGAAGTTTCAAAAACTTTTCGATATATTCTCCTCCCCAATCAAGATAGAACAATCTGAATTCTTGTTGAAAATTGATTTTCCTCCAAAGGCTTAACTCTATGAATATAGACAAGGCCTCACTCTTGTGTTTCATAGGATACGCCCAAGTGAATCTGGAGAAGTCATTAATGAAATGAATATAGTAGGAGAAACCATCATTAGACTTTATTGGTGAAGGGCCCCAAATATCTGTATGAATCAATGATAAAGGTTTTACAGCTTGATACAATGATTTGGGAAAAGGAAGAACATGAATTTTACCAAGCTTACAAGCATCACAAAAATCTGATACACCGATCTTATTAACTGGTACATTACAAGTTCTCAACACTTGAGATAAAACTTGAAATGAGGGATGACCCAAACGAGCATGCCAGACTGAAGAAGGAAGAGAACTCTTGACAGTCATTAGTGCTGCAGGTTGTGTGGAAAAATTGAGGAGCTTGAATTCTTTGAATCGAACTCGTACAAACCATCTTTAAGAGTCCCTTTTCGAGGATAATCTCCTTGGACTAAAGATCCTTTATGAAACAATGTTTGAAATGAAATTCCACAAACACATGATTTTGATTTTAATTGTGAAATACTAATCAAATTCTTGGTAATACGAGGCACATATAGTGTATTATGTAATTGAAGATTAAGAGTGAGAGTTGATGACTTTATATATCGAATATGAGATATATCAAGTAAAGAACCATTCCCAACAAGAAGAGAATATGTATCAAGATAAGCAATTTTGTTGCACAAACCTAATTCATGTCATTTATAACATGTGAGGAAGCTCCACCGTCGTCAAAGATACCATGCTAGATCATTCATTGATTCAGTGAGGCATAATATTGAGTTGAACTTCCAAATTTGCAAAAGAATGCATTAGGTGGAGGTAGAGGAGTTTTGATTTGTTGAGTAAACCGAGATGGTATTGGAGTGTGAAAACTTTGATTGACATGTGCTTGGTGAGTACTTGTTTGTGCCATATGACAAATCACTCAGTAGTAACAGTTGAAGTTTCATGACCAGCTTTTCTTGCAAATTTGACACATTGGTCGATTGTTTGAACTATATCTTCCACATCTCCCTCTTCCTTTATTTCCTCTTCCACCATTGAAACCACCTCTATTTCCATTGCCTCTTCCTTGATTATTATACATTCCCGCAACATCTTTGTTAAAACCATTATGAGGCCTACATAGGCAAAGATTTGCAAATGGAGTGATGTTCATATTGCCAAGACTCACCGTCACATTATACATCTCGTTGAAGTTTGGCTTCAAAACTTAAAAGTGAAGCATACATTTCGTGCCAAGTTAATGAAGGACTTTCTTGTAAGATTGCAAAATATGTCATGTCCTCAAGATCCAAATTCAAATGAAAGCACTAGTAATTAAATCTATTTTTGACATTGGAACCCTTGCAATGACATGCTATCAACATTTTCTTTCAAAAACTTTAAGTACCGTGTCATCATTTTTGTGCCTTTCGTTCTTTGTCAAGATATCGCTTCTACAAACTTGAACTCGGATTTGTTTTGTGCACCACATAAATTGGTTATTGCTTGCCAAACTTCATGAGCCAAGATGAAACAACTTTCAAGATTCGAGATGTTATGGCAGAATTAATGAATTCAAGATCAAATGCAAAAAAAGTTGATCTTTGGACATCCAATCTTGAAAACTTGGATTAAGTATACCAGCTTCGGATCAAATCTTGAAAGACATGGAATTTCTCCTAACAAGATTCCATCCAAGTTGTAACCTCTAATTGCGGGCATTATCGTGTCTTCCACAACAAATAGTTGTTTTCATCTAGTTTCATAGACATAAATTGACTTAATGAATAACCAAATGGAGCAATTACACTAGACTAACCCGATAAACCAAGTCCATTATTATTCTCGTATCATCATTGGAGCTTCAAATCATCCTCTTCGCTCCAATGTTTTCTGATGATGTCGTTGCATGTCTTTATGGTGCAACTTCACTCACCTCAACACCAAAGAACTTGAGTAGCTAAACTAGTCATCAATGTAGGATCGTCTTCCATGGCGATCAAAACCTCTTGTAGCTTTGATACCATGTGAGAGTTCAACATGAACTCAAGAAATGAAAAAGAGAATGAACAAGATGAAATGATCTTTCTCATTCAAACTATACTATGATTTTCGTTATTGATGTATTTATAGATTACATTTGGGGATCTTATTTTACACCATACACGTGGCATAGTTTGTTAACTAACTTAGCCTTCTTAACCACCTCACTCACACACTTGACTCACACATATTATGTTGGATTTTGGGGTTCATACGCAGCGGAAATTACAAAAACAATTTTGACAAAAACCCCAACAGATCCGAATCTAATTCCATTAAAAACATTTAAACCATGAAAACTTAATCACACATCTGGCGCAATATATCTTTCTGAAGGTTGATCGATCTCTAAGGCGCCGCTAACGACGAACGCCTCTACTGCCAGAATTCACACACGAACGGCGCCGAGATTCAAGTGCTAGCTTCTAGAGAATACCAAACCTTTTTGTTTCTCTCCAAAACAATCTAGAAATACTCGTAAAAAACCCTAATTCGTTTCTAAAACAAAATAGAGTTTCGACCCTTAATCTTTCATATGTGTGTTCTAACTTAAAGCGTCTATTTATACAACCTCAGTATATAGACGGTTAAGTAAATTACACATATACCCCTACTTAAAGAAGTATAAGTATAATACACCACAATGACGTTTCATTATGAGTTTTATCATATAAAATTCGCTTTTCTCAACCATCTTAAAATCTCGCAAAACCATTCTTAGTGTGCGACCCAATAGGCTAATACAACGTTGCATGTTGTACCAAAACACATTTTGGTATACAAGTCATAAACGGCCTCTAGCAAGACATTATGACTACCCAAGTTGTACGAATATCAAATCGATACAACCTAATCAATAAGTGTATATAACATCCTTTTGTCACACAATATCCTTTTGATCAAACGTAAGGCATGGAATTGTCATCCAACATGTTCAATCGTACTAGTCTCGATCTCTAAGTAGACTGAAAATATCCAAGTGACATTGATCAATATCAATTCACTTAGACTAGGCCTTTTAACAGTCTAACACATCGAGGGATCCACTGGATATCTCTCTTTATATGAGAGGGACAAATTCTATCTCGATTACACAACTTCATCACATTGCTCACACAATAACCAATCACAATCTTTATAATCGTCCGGTTAAAGACAATATTTGATTGTGTCAAATCACTGTGTTCCTAATGTTGAAGTCTATGGTAATCTCAAGTCGAGGATTGAAAAATATACATATCATGAGAAACAACTATGACTTAATCCATGTGATGTTCTCATAGCGAGTCTGGTCCAAGATTTTGTTCCCTAACAAGTACTCGTGATCTTGATTCGTATCCATATACGTATAATCATCATATAATCATCAATCAAGACCCACACTAGTCTTAATTCATTATAGTTCCTAGTATAATGATCGACTAGGGACATTTAGATATTTCAAATACTCATGGATCTTATTATAATGTAAACATGCAAATTAATTATAATAAACAACAAACGAAATCCTCTATTTTATTAACTAAAAGTATTCATAAAGACAAGCTAATGGATTGACCTAGGGCACATGCCCCAACATATTATGTGAACCACACAACTCACCTAAACACATCAATGTGCTACTTTCAAAATTATAGCCCAAATCAGACAGGGGAGAATCGCAGACGTAAATCGGCGAGAAACAATGTGTTTTTCATAAACAAAGTCAAAAAAAATCCCTATCAATATAATGGGGGAAAAACACATTGTTCCTGATAAAACATCAACAAAATTCCCCCACTTCAAAGACCGCCATTGAGTTGTTAAGGTTCAATCGATGACATGCATTTTTATTGTCTAGAATCATAGAATGTATCCAAAAATTAATTAATTACCAAGGTTATTTTTATGAAAATCTGATCAGGAATGATCCATATATACAATAATTAATCAATTAAGTAACCAATCAATGAAGCTAAAATGATCGAGGTCCTCGCTAGTGGGTTGAAAGATATCAAAATAAAAAAACGGAAGTGGGAAGAATGGTATTGGCATATTATATACATATATGAGTGATATATCTATAGTTATATGCATATGTATATGTGTATGTATACATTATAAATGCTTGATTTTATTTGCTTTTTATTCCTGAAAATATGATAGTTATTGGTATAGTGTTTATTTCCAATGAAATTTGAGGACAATTAATAAAACAAACACAATCATTTGTAAAATTCTTTTGACACCCCTTAAATATTCTTAAAATTTTTTAAAAAACTCATGTAAGTCCGAACTCATGAGTCCAAATATATTTATTGATTAATAATTGTCAACTAAATAGTAGCTTTATTGATTTGACATGTAGTTGTTTGTACTATATGAGGTCGGTGGTTCAGTCTAATACATGAAAGTTATCAAAGAAAAAGTATAATTGTTAGGAGTTTTGTGACTGAAAAAAGTTCCACTTCTCCAAATTAATCAAAGCTGGCATGAATGCGAAAGGCTTTGGCAACTTAACTAAGCTTGTTAACTTCTCTGTGTGGCCTACACAACTTAGCTAGGTTTGTTAACTTTTAGGGTAAATAATATAATATATCTTAACGTTTAAAACTTTTTTACAAATTTATCCTAACGTTTCAATTTTTACAAATACATCCTAACATTTTGAAATTGTGTAAACTGTATCATAAGAATAAATTTGGGTTTGTTTGAGATTACTTTTAATCATGTCATTGCAAATGAGAATAGTTTTTCCTAATTTATCATGTTTTGGTCTTTATGAGCTACAATTTGTAAGGTTGAAAATTAGAAGATTTTATAATAAATTTGTAAGAAACTAAAATGTTAAAATATATTCGTAAAAATTGAAACGTTAGGATATATATTATGCTATTTACCCTAACTTTTTCATAAAAAGTAAATATATTTTAACAAGTGTAATTGACAAATAGACGTAAAGTAGCTAGTATTAAGTCAATTAATTATCTTAAAAAATAAAATTTTGTTTTTTTATGAAATTGTATTTTTTACCCTCAAATTTTTATAGGTCAACATATTAATATAGCATCAATATGATGTACGTGTTGTATAAACACATATATATATATATATATATATATATATATATATATATATATGAATCAATCAAAACACTAAAAGGCAGGACAATCATAATTTATAATAATATGGACAAAATTATAATTTTATATAATCAAGCCATAGTATTTAACTTTTATATTTTTAACATATTTATGTATAAATGTCACATTTTTTATTATTTATTTTAAAAACTTTATCGATGATTTATGAAGGAAAAAAAATATATGCCATCAAACAGACATAAAATTTTTTCCTTATAAATAACTTGTAAAAAGAATTTTCTTAAAAAATATTTTTTTATTATAGAATTTTTTTTCTTTGTAATCAATTAGGCCTAAATGTGCAAAGGTTTTAATCTCTATTTGCCCAATCTTTATTATTAATTACTCCTATAATTTACTCCTTAGCCTCAATGATATATTATATGATATGATACTAAACTATTGAATTTATTTTCAATTAGTAATTAATATCAGGAAAAGTATACTCCCCTATATTTTAACTCATGTACACGTGCTAATTATATTATCACCATGTATAGTTAGTTTTTTCTTTTATATTAGCGAAGTCATTTTAAAATTTTAGCAGTACTTTTTTATTTTCCTAAATATCACAAAACGATATATTGGCAACTTCTCATGTTGTCGTCTTTCCAACCGCTTAACTCGCCTTCTGTTATTAGAACCTGAGGCCTCCTAGACAAAGACAACTCTCCTTGTACTTGTGATTGATCTTGTACGTCGTCGAATACTAAATATCAGGGAACTCAAACCCTCAAATAATGCCACGTAGCACACATATATTTTAAAAAAGTAGTAAATATTGTTAAAATGTAAATTCCCTAAATATTGTTATTGTGTGTCACTCCTTAAGTGTCATGGGCTATTAAATTACATTATGCTACTAACAAATCAATTGAGGCATTCCTTGTGTAGCTCTGCCATGTAAGCCGCCACATAAGCATCCAATATATATGCAAGATCGTTTGATATCTTGTGAATCTTCATGAGAAGGCAAGAATCTACAAAAAAAGAAGGACAAATTTCAACACCACCATTGCATTGCAATCAAATCTAGAGAATAAGAAAACGAAAGATTTCAATCAAAGATGTCGATCAAATATGTTTCCTAAAATACAATGGTGTTGATTCAATGAATGAGAAGGAACGTGAAGTCAAAGATACCGCAAACATTTTCTATATATAGTTCAATGCTCATTAGTCTTTGCATCCATTAATGATTTCTGATTAATTTACTTGTTTTGTAAGAGCAAAGTGAGCATAAGAGCACCATTTCACGAGTCTTATTCACACACACACTTGGCTAAGGGGACTTAGCCTAAACACCGAGGGGATCTCGAACTCTGAGGGGATTTTGGAGATTCACGTGTAAGAGCTAAGAGATAGGAGAGTGATTAGTACAGTAGGACTTGGTGATGGATCACCAACTTGAGAGAAAACAAGTGCGGAGTCCTTTTGTAAAAGTTGTAATCATTCTTTACTACTTAGTGGATCTTACACTTGGGCGTGGCCCCGCAAACGTAGGACTAGGTCCGAACTGCGTAAACAATTTACGCGCGTTGTTTACTTCATCGCAAAACCGTTTTTACTTGCTGTTTCATTTAGTGTGCAAGAACATAAACTTATATCTCGTGCTCGCAACACTCATAGATACTAAGTTACTCGTTTGTGCCCTCGAGACATTCTCAGTGTGAACGAAAACATTATATTTTCATTTGGTATCGTTGCCTAACGCCTATATCCTTTGTTGTGTTAAAGAAGGTAAGTCCTAATTACAAGTAATGTCTCATCATCATCAATCTGATCAACCTAAGGTGTATCTACAACAAAGCCACTACTCCTCATTGGCATAAATTACACATACTAGAAATTTCGATGGAAGGATTCATTCTACCAATTGATGTGAAAGCATGGAAGGCCATCGAAAAATGGTACTCCTTCCCCGAACAGATGAAAACCAAAGAGCATGGATGATTTGACAGATGTCGAGGAAAGGTTGCTGCTTGCAAATGCCAAAGCTTTGAACGCTATATTCAGTGGAGTGAATCAAGAACATCTAAAGCTTATATCTTCATGCGAAGTTGCACAAGATGCTTGAAAAACCCTTCAAAATGTGTTTGAAGGAAATGACGACGTACGTGACTCTAAGAAAGTGTTGTTGTCCTCACATTTTGAAGCGTTGCGAATGGGTGATGATGAGACTATTGCCGAATATACAACGAAGCTGAAAGATATCGCAAATCAGGCTGAACAACTCAGAAAAACTTACAAGAATAGAAGGATGGTTGAGAAGGCCATTCGATCTCTTCCTTCCAAGTTTGATGTAAAAGTTGTAGCAATTCAAAAAACTAAGAAGCTGGAAAATATTCAATTTGATGAGTTGATGGTCTCTCACAACATATGAAATGCATCTAAATCAAAGCCGAAAGCAACGAGAAATTGCACGCAGAGATGCTTCACCACATTCCAAGGAAGATCAAGTCGAGGAAAGTGACATTGCCTTCCTCACAAAAAAAATACAACAAATTGTTCAAGAAGGTTCATGGCAGCAAGTTCAAGAGTATCAAACAAAACATAATGATGAAGTGGAAGAACAAAACAATTTAATGTCGAGAATGTGATGGGTTTGGACATTATCAATATGAATGTCCTGAATTTTATAAAGAAAAAAAGGAAGTCTCTCAATACTACATTGAGTGATTCAGAATAAGAGGATAAAAGCAATCATGTTGCATTCAACTCCATATCAGATATCAGCATTTCAGAAAAACAATCAGCTGAATTGATTGCCTATACTGCCCAGATTACCCATTCAAGAATGTGCTACGCATTACGTAAAACATCCAACCTGTCCTTACAAAAGAGGTAATGCTTCCTGATTATGAATCTGATTTAGATTCTACTAATTCCATTAATATTATAGATATAAAGAAGCATTTAACGAGATGTATGAGAAGTGGTCAGAGGTAGTTGACAAAAACATCTTGTTGTATAAAGAAGTTATCAATCTTCAACAACAACTTGATGCGGCTGAAAAGGAGTTGCAAAGTGTGCAAAAAACACTTAAGCATACAGAAGATACACTGAAGCCACTCAACAGAGGAAAAGCCAAATTAGACGACATACTCAATATGAGAAAAGGCTCATGTGACCACAGAGGGCTCGGATTCAAAAATGAAACATCTACCTCCACATAACGAAAGGAAGCAGTTCCTTTTACCAAAGGAAGCGACATCGAGAGAAAGTGGCTAAAAATCCACCACGTCGATTCAGGCCAATATGCTATTACTGCGGAGTAAAAGGGCATATACGACCACGGTGCTTCAAAATGCACCGAGATCTAGCAAGACGACAAAGTCAATCACTAAGAGGAGTGATGTTCCAAGGAAGGTGATACAAGATCATATCATCAACAAAAGTGGGTTCCTAAGGCCCAACATCAATGCAATGACACAAATCCTCCATTGAATTCGTGTTTCACATCTTAAGGCGACACCATATGCACTATGTAAATGTATAATGCTAAACCTCAGTTATTTTCTTTATTTTTGTAATTTGTTATGTTTTGTTTTGTGTTAAGGAACAGGTTGAAAAATTTGGATAAAAATAAACTCCTTAGAATGCCATAACATCTCGTGTCCACAAACAATCAAACGCATATGCACAAATTTCTATCTCGCATCTGTGCTCACGTACTATTGTCTACATCTCGTTATGCCGAGCCACTGTCTGTCCCCACAATTGATTTCCTTGAAGGTAATAATGAACTTAGGGGGAGTTAATGTAAGTATAAGGCTCTATATGCATCCCTTACTGCTTATAAGCTATCTCATGCTACAACTACTATATAACATTTGTTTTTCCACTGCTCTTACTACTGATGTGAAGTTTGTAGCTTTTAATATGATAGTTGTCCAACATATATGGTGTTTTTGCTTGTTGGGTTATACTGATTGATTAATTGTTTTCCTCGTGTCGAATTTTTGGTTGGTTGTTGTTTCCTCATTTGTAAAGTCACTTTTTACCACACGGAGGAGATAATGCAAGAATGAAGGGGGAGTCTATTTCTTTTTCTTGCTCAGTTGATAGATCGTACCTTTCCGGAGCTTGTTTGTCAATTTTTTGTCATAAAGGGGGAGAGTATCTTAGTCCTAATTTTAGGGGGAGCATACACTTAACATTATGCCACTTTTGACATATTTTTTGGTATTATTTTATTTCCTGCTCATGCTGATTACACTCACAAATGTTTTACTGCATGATTTCTATTATGTTTAAATGCATGTTTACTTTTACTTGTCATTGCATGCCTTTTAAATTTATCTTGCAACATATATTGCTTGTTTGTTCTATATACACCAGTTGTGACAAATAAATGAAAAAAAGGAGAATGTTAAGGTAAAATTATGTGATTGTCAATATTTGATACAACTCGGATATGGTAAGCAAAGGAAATAAATTAAAATGTGTACACCTAACTGTTTCTTAAGCTCTTTCATAGGCTGTGCCCATAGGACAATCAGTCTGTGGTCACAAACAACTATCCTTGAAAGAACGACATAAGTTCTCGCGAGATCGAAAGAATGCTAGTTGGACCTATTCCATATCCAGCATACATTTATCATGCATTCATGATTCCAACAAGGAGAGCGAGAATGAAAAACGTGGGATGTTAAAGAAAATATGATTGAAAGATCTTTCCATATATATGAAAATCTTGATTGAAGAAAAGATGGAAAGAAAGATAAATTATAGCTACAAATTAAAGAAAGAAAGATATATCACATCTATACTTGAAAACTAATTAAAGAACTTCCGTGTTTATATAATCTTTGGTTTTCTATATAAATGAGTAATCACTAATATGAAAAACACCTCTTGGAAATTGATTTTCATATTCATAGCAATATAAAGGAAGCACTAGCTAATTCTCTTTTTAGTTAGTTGTTTTTCTCCTTTTGATGTCGCCCATAATACCCTTTGTTTTTCTGTGTCCATAAAGGGGGAGAACTAAGATTAGATATATAGTAAGGGGAAGTAACAAAAGTAGTTTAAAATTTTCGTTTGGTTTTTTTATTTAATCTTTCTTGGTTGAACTTCACTGATATTTTGTTTTTGAAATTCAGGATTTATGTTTGATCTTTACACTAATGCTTGGCATGAGTGTGTTTTACATAACATTACTTTTGCATACTTGTTGCATATCTAATCTATACTCTAAGTTGTGAAACACAGATAACAAAGGGGAGATTGTTAAAATGTAAATTCCCTAAATATTGTTATTGTGTGTCACTCATTAACTCACACGGCTATTGAATTACATTATGCTACTAACAAATCAATTGAGGCATTCCTTGTGTAGTTCTGCCATGTAAGTCGCCACATAAGCATCCAGTATATATGCAAGATCGTTAGATATCTTGTGAATCTTCATGGGAAGGCAATAATCTACAAACAAGGAAAGACAAATAGTGCCACCATTGCATTGCAATCAAATCTAGAGAATAAGAAAACGAAAGATTTCAATCAAAGATGTCGATCAAATATGTTTCCTAAAACACAATGGTGCTGATTCAATGAATGAGAAGGAACGTGAAGTCAAAGATACCACAAGCCTTCTCTATATATAATTCAATGCTCATTAGTCTTTGTATCCATTAATTATTTCTGATTAATTCGGTTGGTTTATAAGAGCAAAGTGAGCATAAGAGCACCATTTCACGAGTCTTATTCACACACACACTTGGCTAAGGAGACTTAGCCTAAACACCGAAGGGATCTCGAACTCCAAGGGGATCTTGGAGATTCTCGTGTAAGAGCTAAGAGATAGGGGGAGTGATTAGTACAGTAAGACTTGTTGAGAGATCACCAACTTGAGAGAAAACAAGTGCAGAGTCCTTTTGTAAAAGTTGTAATCATTCTTACTACTTAGTGGATCTTACACTTGGGCGTGGCCCCGCAGACGTAGGACTAGGTCCGAACTGTGTAAACAATTTACGCGCATTATTTACTTCACTGCAAAACTGTTTTTACTTGCTGTTTCATTTAGTGCAAGAACATAAACTTATATTTGTGCTCACAGCACTCATAGACACTAAGTTACTGTCTGTGCCCACAGAGACATTCTGTGTGAACATAAACATTACATTTTCAAATATAACTACATATAGAGCAGCAGTAAAATTGAAGTTATAGATTTTAATGATTTTAGTTTATAAATCGGTTGAAAAATTAGTCCAATAATTTAATATATATCTTTTATAAAATGCAATACTTACCCTTTAACCAACACTTATAATCAATTAGTCTCTAATCTAAATCAATGGTGAGCGGCAAAATATCTTTGGTGAGATGGAAGAAGCATCTTTGGTTTATATTTCCTGTTATGTTTGATTTGTTTAGTTTGTTGTTTATTTTTGTTTTTTTCTATCCCCATTGGTACGTTGTTCACCAAGTCCATTATTTGATCTTAGTAAAATAATCCAAGTAGTATGGATCCTATAGCAAGATTATGCCGGCTTATCGAATCCATTAGGTTCTTCTAGGTCTTTTCGTTCGTTATGACCGACTTAAGTTCGATATGGGTCTACTATATTGGGTCAAATTTGTCCCCAGAATGTTAAATATGCTTGTAATTGCTCTTTGTAAGCTTGTAATTGGACAAAAATGACTCTTAATGGGGCAAGATTGCTCCTCGTGAGCATGCAATCGCATGTTTCGCTTGAAAAAAAAGTTTTTGGGAGGTGGTGAGTACGACTTCCGCTTTAAAGTCCCAAAAAAAAAGACTAAATACCTTTCTACCAAACTTAGTAATAACACTAATTAGTCTCACTTTCATTTTTCAAGAAAAATTATACAAAAATATTTTAATTGGGTCTTTGACTTTTGCCCTGATCAATTCCTTTTGCTTGAATTGTGTAAATTGCCACATAATTAAACAAGTGACTTGAAAGTTAAGTAAATGATAAATTTTTAATTTATGAAAAAAGAAAATGGAAGGTGCAAAATGTCTGATGACATTTTATTTTCACGCGACTATAACATTTATGGTCGTTAAATGAATGAGGTACATCTTGAGATACAGATCATCATCATTTCTCAAATGCAAGTAATTGTTGCAGCTTGCAAATTTTTTGCCTATGCAACATTCAATTTAATATTTCTCCAAAGAAAAAATCAATAAAAAAAGGGTTAACAGTGTTTGACTTTTGCAAGGATCATTACTTGTATCTTGATGAATTATGCATAATAAATTGGTACATAAATGAGAGACTGGTATTTAGTAGTAAATGATATTAAATAATTAGCCGAATTTAGTAAAAGAGTATTTAATCTAGATTTTAATGAAAGGAAACAGAAGCTCGCAAGTACAAGTGGAGGTGGAGCCGATTCATTTACTCTTATTTTTATTGTTACTTAAGGTTGAGCCGGGCCATGATGGGCTCATGTCACCATTTATCGCATTGATCTTCATGCGTGCCCAACTAATTTAATTACTTTCAATTTCATATTTTTGCACACTTATTGAGAGTCCGTTAGATGCTCATCAAATTTACATGCCCATCTATAACAATGCAAAAGTCCACATTCACAATCAAGTGTGTGTGGAAATGACTTATGAAATTGAAGTTACAAAATCATTTACATGCACATCAATTTATATGCGCACTCTGTGCACCTCTAACAACATCATTTTTCTAAAATTTTGTTACGCGGTGAATCAAATAGGTGATGCTCGCACCAATTAAGTGGATAGCCCTCTCGATTTGGTATGAGTTTCACTTGTGTAAGAGGTCGAGGTTGGAACCTTAATTAGTGATTCAAATGAGGGCAAGTCCTAATTTCCTTTCATTTTTTTTGCCACCGCCCTATCTGCCCCTAGTGGGGGCTGGCCTTAATGCCATTAGCTAAATTAGGGTTGTTCCACTCTCAAAATTTTCCCCATTTTGTTGCATAACAAAACCTCGAATGTATGACTAATTTTTTTATTGGTCAATTCTCTTCTTTCTTTCTTTTTTTTTCAATTCAAAAGGGGAATAAATTCCCAGAGGTTACAACAAAAAGTAGCAACTACATAGTGCAGTTTCGCAGAAACATTACACCCAAAATATTTTCTAACATAATGGTTTGCAAACTAGGGGACAACATAAAGGCCACCTGCACTTGAGGCATTGATACTGGATCTGATGGTACAATCCTTATTAACTTTAGTCCAGCCATGGCTTTGGGGTGCCAGCCTATTAGTTGTTCCTTTCGCAGTGGGGAATTCTTCCATTCGTAATTTCAAGAGTGTCGATACAATGGAACTCCCTCGCCTTAGCCACAATAAAACTTGCAATGTTGTAGAAGTTATGATCCTCATTGCCAAGCGCCACTCCGTTCCTTGCAGCCCAACCCAATTGAGAATAAGAAGCCATCAGAATCCCTTTCAATCCCAGGCGAGATACCAAGCTCGAGCAGAACCAGCCGTTAAAAGGGGAGAGGAAGAAGGTATGTGGGAGATCCTCCTCCAGGGCCTTTTCCCATATTTTCCTTGCATACGAGCAGTCCCCGAAGGACATGGGCAATTGTTTCGACTTCCTCATCGCAAAGGCTACACTTTGCATCTAGGGTCATATGTATTCTCATCCTTGTTTCGTTTGTGAGGAGGGTAGCATGAAGAACAAGCCATATGAGGTCCAAACTCACTCGGGGCCTTGCCGCTTGCAAGCAAGGGGACAATCCCTAATGCCTACCTTAGATCCCACGATAGTCGAAGCCTTATAGGAAGAACCGCTGCAATACACCGTATGGCATGCGAGAGAGGAGGTCCGAAAACGCCATCCAATTCCAATTGTCATTCTCTAATATTTAATCCACAACCATCATGACTCGCTCGGGTCAATTCTCATTTTTTGTCCCTAACAATTATTTGAAATTTCTTACACACATACACACCCAAAGGAGATTCTACAATAGAACCCAAATATATATATTCACTAGTCGTTTCCCCTGCGGTTCGCAAGCAAAGTGTAATAATAATAATAATAATAATAATAATAATAATAATAATAATAATAATAATAATAATAATAATAAAACACTATATTCATAATTATTCTCATCGAATCAAACGAAAGGTTCATAAAAGAACAATAATAATAAGAAAGAGCAAAACACTATATTGCATTCTTTAACTTTTGTAGCATTCTATGGATTGAACAACATCTTTAAGCAATGGTAATCTCATGCGTAGTGTATATTGATCAACTATAACCGTTAAATATAAATTCCTCCATATCGTCCTGCTTCACTCCAATTGAAGAATCTAAACCAACAGACAACATAACAAAGGCAAAGATGGGTAAGTAGAACACTTTTGAACAAAGGCGATGTTGAAATCCATCGATCATATCTTGAATTTATTGGGTGATAATTGGTTGAGAACAGAGGAATCTAAGGTTAGGTATAATAAAATTGATTTTTTGTGATTTTTTGAATGGTGAAGGGAAAAAAAATCAAGTCGATTGCAAGAAGAATGGATGAGAGTTGAAATTTATAGGGAGAAATAACTTGCACTACACTCAATTCCTTGTATTTAGCCATGATTTCAAGTTCAACGTACCCAATCTATTAATGATAAGATAACCACTATTAATTATTAATAAATGTACACATAATGTATAATTATATTTCTTGAAATAATAAATAAATAAATAACAAAAATAACTCAATTCCTTGTATTTACCCATGATTTCAAGTTCAACGTACTCAATCTATTAATGATAAGATAACCACTATTAATTATTATTAATAAATGTACACATAATGTATAATTATATCTCTTAAAATAATAAAGAAATAAATAACAAAAAATAAGAAAATTAAGAAAAATAGAAAAATAGAATGGTGAGATGAGGTAACTTTTAAACCTTCTCTCTCATCCGACTTTTATATATATATAGAGATATAGATGCTATGAGAACCTTTCAAAATGTGTTGTGTTTTGTGGTTCTAACAGTTTTGTATATTGTCATGAGTTTCAACGTTGTAGAGAGCAGTCCCTGATTGTCAAACTGTTTCAATTTCGCATTTACAACAAAATTAATGGCAGTTTGTTTGAACAAATAGGATTAGCAAATCAATGTCCTTGATTCTATGTCCGGTCCTGGTCCTGTATAGAGCAATGAATGATTAATGAAATTTTTTTCAAAAAAATGCGTTGTGCATGCAATAAATGTTTTGTACATTTATAACTCATTGAATAATGTGTTGGATTAAAATCCAATGGTTGTAAATGGTGTACCCATGACATGAGTATTTTTATGGTTCTTATGGTAGTAGTAGTAGTTGTCACGGACCGTTAAGTGAGAGGTTTACCCTAAGGAAATTCTTCTTGCTCAACCCAACCCGTGGTGCCTAAGGACCGCCTTAGTTCAGCACACCAACGAAAACGTGATTGAACAACAACAATGGAACAAATGAAGTTTATTACTTAGTTCAATGAGATTACAACTCTAGCATCCCATGCATCTCATGCATGAACTCGTTGCATCTACTCATGCATGAACTCTGGGTTTTCCCAAGCTTACATGCCTTGGCTTTATAGCAAAACAACCAAGTTAGTTACATAACTACCGATGACACATGTCCTATGTACATTACACGAGACTAAGTAAAACACCACACCCATGTAGTGCTCAAAACAGCCACCTAACTGCTTCCTTCCTTTGCTGCCACCTGGTTCTCAGAACGTTTTGACCCCCGGTCAATAGGCACATGCTCAAAGTGTCTGGAAGTTGCTGGGACGTGCCTTGGTTATGCTATGAGCCATGACCAAGGTAGTTACATAACCGCCTGCAACCGCACTTGACTTGGTCCATCCAAGCCTATAGTTCGCCTTACTCGAGGGACAGTGGTCGATTAGTGGTGCCTAGCTGCGCGCGCCTAGGCACCCTGGATGCTAGCCGGAGCTCGGTCGGATCCGAGTCCCACCGGCCGGGGTGGCCGGCACCATGGTCCGTCCATGGGCCTTGCTTGGCATGCTCGCCCAAGGCATGCTCTAAGGTCTTCCTTGCTCCCTTGCCCATGCCGCCGTCACGGCCCAAATCTCAAAACCCGTTTTAATTCCTTAATCAGATCACCGACCCTTGACGTGTGACCTACACCGTGATACGTACACCGACCGAGGCACGTGGCGAGGTATATGGTATTTTTGTATTGATGTATGCCTAGTGTTATGTATTGTGTAGACTTACTAAGTCGGTTTGCACGGTTGTAGCGTCGAGACGAGAGCGGGGACACGCCTCGAGTAGCGTGCTAGTCGGGAAACCGGGTAGTTAGCATTTTGGTAAGTCTTATGTAATACTAAAATGAAATTGAATAACAATTTGTCAAGTAAATAATATGGAATATATATATTGAGTGACTAGCGACGCGCGGTACGCGTATATCACGATTCGGACGCGAAACCGGGGCGTCGAAACGCCCGGAAACACGGGCGAGTGTCCTAGCGGTGTCACGAACAGGTGTCACACTTGTCCCAACTCAAGTCACACTTGTCCCAACTCAAGCAACACTTGGAAAAATTCAGGCCATGTGTCAACCCCACTTACATGCACACAAAAACCCACCAAACACTCCCACCTACACCTACACCCCCCAACAACATGCAAACCAAACCACTCATTCATTCTTGCTGGAGAAGAAGAAGAGATTTGCTGGAGGGGAATGAATCATCAAGGTTTTGAAGGAATCCATGGGAGTTTGTGAGAAATCCTCAAGTTACATCAACTAGGTACACATATTGAGTTGAAACTTGAACAAGTTCTGGTTTTAGGCAAATTTCAGATAGTAGATCATTGAATATATGCAGTTGATTTATATATTTAGATTCCTCATTTCAAGCTGATAATCCAGCTATATTGAAGATCTTAATTTGGTGTTGAAATCATAAAGATATGAATTTTTGAAGTTGCAACATCAAAACTGAAATTCTGCATGTTGTATTAGGAATCAACCTGGGTAATTTAGTCATAATCTGAACATGTTAGATCCAAATTCAACCACACCAGTGGCATTTGAAAGTTCATATAGAAAGGAACAACTTTGCTTAACTGAAGGTATTCTGATTTGAATGTTTTCATTTTCAAATATGCTCTACAAATAGGTGCTGGAATTATAAAGGACAGTTTTGAAACTAAATTTGCTAAGGGTATAACTCCCTAACTACTTATCCAAAAGAGATAATCTTTTAGTATATTGTATTTGGATATATTTTATGCCTTGTGACCAAAAATCACATTTTTAGGAACTATAGATTGGGAGAAATAGATTTTCTAAATCTGCTGGTCGGATTAAATTTCAATCAGACCTATGTTTAGTAAAAGCATGATATCTCTTTCAGTTTAAATCATAATTCTGAAAACTAAACCTTTCTAGAAAGCTAAGAGAGAGATCAACAATAATGGTAATGATGGAGGAATTCAATATTTGGACCATTTCATGCCTAAAAGTGCATTAAGATGTAGGACTGAAATTGAAACTTAATTTAGTCTTTAGGGGCTGATTTAGGATGATTGAATTAAAGTCTATTGAACCAATTTGAATACACAATAAACACACTAAATTGAGCTTAAATTCACTATTTGAACTAATGAGACACCAAACTCAGGAACCTAGGAAAAAGGGTACGAGAGAGCGAATACAAGACTTGGTGTATCGGGAGGCCAGTAAAGCTAGGACTTTACTTTGTTGTTGTGAGTATACCCATTGACAATTTTACTTGGCATTTCATTCCTATTAATTATTATCCTTGCATAGTCCTTTTGACTATTTGCCTTTGTACTCTTATATCATGTGTTCTTTGTGTCTATGCTCATTTGATGAGTCTAGTTTGCATGATATCCATTCATTTGATTTAATTCATTGATTCAATTCCATGCTATGTTTATTCTTGTTGTTTTAAATGTGAATTGAAGGATAAATAGCATGCTATTAGGCTAGTGAATATCTTATAAATGTTGAAGAAGACTTGTATTCCTTATTTGTTTAGGTGTATAGATGTGCCTATGCCTTGACAATCCATACTTGGTATTTCTTGAAATTTAAAAAGTAGTTTTTGCATTTAGGTCCCGTACTCGATCGAGGTGTGCACGAATCACGGGGTTAGAGTCCCTGGGGATGTCGGCACATGTTACTTGACATTGTATGACACTCGGGGTTAGAGTCCCTGAGGTGGTCTACACTGGGGGTTAACACTTGGGTTAGAGTCCATTGTGCTATATGATTATTGACCGGGGTTAGAGTCCCTGGTAACACTTGGTTAGAGTCCCTTGTGCTATATGATTATTGGGTCGGGGTGACACGTTTCACCGCCGACCGGACCTAAATCACTACTACTTAGCCTAGTGTCGGATCACTTGTTTAACTCGGTATTTACCCGCATATGGTTTATTATTCGGTTTTCCAATTTATATGCTTTTAAATACCATTTGAATATTTGGAAATGCAAATTAAACTTGTCATCGGGGATTACTTGTTTTATTCTTGTACTCACCGTCCTTTTTATGACGGTGGGTGCAGAGTCGTCTACTAGCAGTAGGGCAAAGAGAAGATCGGCGATTATCCCCGAGCTTGCGCGGCGCGTCACTACATCGATTGTAGGTCTTCTTTTGATATTTTGATTGTATAGTTTATATATGTCTTTCGAGATATTTTTTTTTGGGGTTGTATATTGGGTTGAGCGTTAGTTCCCCGACTTGACTTAGACCATTTTATCGTTTCAATGAATTTTGAAGACTACATATATTTATGCGATGACATTTCCTGGTTTTCCACACTTAGGATATTATAAATGGCTTTCGCATAATCAATAAGACTTCCGCTAATAAATTCATTTAATAAAAGGTTTAATTAGAAAAGGTGACTAATACGTAGTTAAGTCCCGCGTGGATATGATTAGGGCTTAATTACGGGATTAGGCCGGGCGGTGCCCTAGATTAGGAGAGGGGCCGTCACAGCCGCCCCTAGGAGATACCATCTCTCCTTATAGTAGATGTTAAGCCGTTTCCTCACCTCCATAGGAAACATCAAGAAATGAGACCAATCGTACTTTGACTTGGTCAACGCCCAAGTCAAGCTTTGTCAACCCTTGCCAAGGTATGCCTTGTCGTGCCAAGGCGCGACCTTGCTCGTGCCCTAGGAACTTGCCAAGGCGCGGCCTTGCTCGTGCCAAGGCGCGACCTTGCTCGTGCCAAGGCGCGACCTTGCTCGTGCCCAAAGAATCGCCTTGCTCGTGCCCGAGGGACTTGCCAAGGCGCGACCTTACTCGTGCCAAGGCACGACCTTTGCTTGTGCCCAGGAATCGCCTTGCTCATGCCAAGGATCGCAACTGTGCCCGTGCCAAGGAACGTACCAAGGTCCTCCCGTGCTCGTGCCAAGGCGCCACTGTGCTCCGCCAAGGAACGTGCCAAGGAACGTGTCAAGGAACGTGCCAAGGTCCAACCGTGCTCGTGCCAAGGCCCGTGCCAAGGCGCCACTGTGCCCCCCCAAGAAATGTGCCAAGGAACGTGCCAAGGTCCAACCGTGCTCGTGCCAAGGCGCCACTGTGCTCTCCGCCTAGGCGCCGTGCCTAGGCGCGCGCCAAGGCTCGACCTTGTCTACGCCCATACACGCTGCCTCATCCATGCCGCATACAATTTTCCCATACGTACGCGCGAGCCTCCACGCGTTATACTGCGAACCCTCCAAGGTGCATTATCCAAAGAACTAACTCCCATGAAACCTTCCGAGTCCACCGAAACCCGGATATTGCTAGGTTTTCCCGCCGCTCTAGCCACTTACTCGGTCACGCTATTGAGGGGTTAATAAACATCCCCCACCGAATTGTTCGATGCCCTCATCGAACACTCCAACTCTCGCTGCTCGTCCACCGATCGCTGCCCACTAAAGCAACATTTCTCCAACCGATCCCGTACTTGTAGTGCCACCAACCTTGGTGTCACCGCCTTTGCCCCCGCTCGCATTCTTTGGAACAAAGCACGACGCCTTTTCCTCCATGAACACCAAGCCATGAAGTGATTCACAACGACTTTCCCACCCATCAAGAAATCATTTCCTGCAATTATCTCAAAATCATCCAACGGAGCAAGAATCAAATTTACCTTGCCCTCCCAAATGTCAATTCAAATACCCACATCCAAGGCTAAGCCCATAGCCTTCTTTGGTTATGAATTAATCGCCTTCATCATGCTTGCACTCTCAAGCAAGCTGAAACCCAAGCCTCGAGCTAGGTTCTCTCGCTACAAACGAATTAGTAGCTCCCGAGTCAATCAACACCTTCACTGTTTGGTTATTGATATGAGCCTCCACAAACATCAGCCCCCATTGATCCCACGGTCTTGTGCACCCGCACCATGTTACGCAATTGCAATGGATTCATCCATACCCCCTGGTTCATCCGCAACAATCAGATTCAACCTCTCTTTCTTTGGGCAATCCCTTGCTCGGTGAGGACCGTCACATATGAAACAACCTTTTTTCGTCATTGATGCTTTGACACTAGCATTAATTTTTAAAGAAGACTCCTCCTCCTTCTTGGATCCACCAGCATGATCCTTCTCCTTGTACTTCTTTTCTTTTGATTCAAAAGAAGTACCACTAGTCTTGTAATCTACAAGGCTATCCGCCACCGCAATTGCACTCGACAAGTCCTTCACGCCTTGCCTTCGCAGCTCCGACTGCGCCCATCCTTGCAATCCTGCAGTGAAATTGAACAACTTGTCCTCCTCGGACATATTTTTAATGTCAAACAGTAAAGAAGAGAATTCTTTCACATATTCTCTAACCGTCCCTTTCTGCTTCAATTGGCGCAAAGCTTCCCGCGCTTGCCATGCCGCATTTGTGGGTAGGAATTGATCCTTCAATTCCCGTTTTAGCACCTCCCACTCCACAATCCTTGGTCGACCAAAGCTTTGCATCATTATCAACTCTGGTTCGCGACCAAAGTTTCGCGTCACCTTCCAAATACATGGAAGTAAGTATGACCTTTTGGTTCTCTTCCGTCTGGACAGTAGCAAAGTATTGCTCCATGTCCCAAAGAAAGTTTTCATGCTCCTTTGCGCTCCGCTTGCCTGAAAAATTCTTTGGCTCCGGTACTCTTAGGTCTCACTTTCATCGTACTAGAAACCTCCGAGGTTCCTTCCACGACCCTCTTGAGCGAGACTCACCTCCACACCATCTTCTCAATCGTCTCGGTGGTGAGTCCACCCATTGCACGAACATCACCAACCAATTCCTCGAGTCTGGATTCCCACATGAACATCAAAGCTTCTTGTGACTTTGTCTTAGCCACCAAGGAAGTCACCAAAGATCCCCAACCCTTCAATGCGCCGCTCCATTATTGAAGGCTCCATTGTCTCAATCGGAACACCAGTCGTTGCCATCATGTGTTCTAAGTGAGCTACCCTCTCACTCAGATCACTTGCTTCTCGGGTCGCCATCGTCTCTGAAACGAGGGCTCTGATACCAGTTGTCACGGGGCCGTTAAGTGAGGGGTTTACCCTAAGGAAATTTTTCTCGCTCAACTTAACCCGTGGTGCCTAAGGACCACCTTAGTTCAGGACACCAACGAAAACGTGAATTGAACAACAACAATGGAACAAAAGAAGTTTATTACTTAGTTCAATGAGATTACAACTCTAGCATCTCATGCATGAACTCGTTGAATCTACTCATGCATGAACTCTGTGTTTTCCCAAGCTTACATGCCTTGGCTTTATAGCAAAACAGCCAAGTTAGCTACATAACTACCGATGACACATGTCCTATGTACATTACACAAGACTAAGTAAAACACCACACCCATGTAGTGCTCAAAACAGCCACCTAACTGCTTCCTTCCTTTGCTGCCACCTGGTTCCATAACCGTTTTGACCCCTGGTCAATAGGCACATGCTCAAAGTGCCAGGAAGTTGCTGGGACGTGCCTTGGTCATGCTATGAGCCATGACCAAGGTAATTACATAACCGCTCAGAATCGCACTTGACTTGGTCCGTCCAAGCCTGCAGTTCGCCTTACTCGAGGACGGGGTATGATTGGTGGTGCCTAGGCTGCGCGCCTAGGCACTGGGTGCTAGCAGGAGCTCGGTCCGATCCGAGTCCCACCGGCTCGGGGTGGCCGGCACCATGGACCGTCCATGGGCATTGCCTTGGCATGCCTGCCCAAGGCATGCTCTAAGGTCTTCCTTGCTCCCTTGCCCATGCCGCCCCTAGGAGAGACCACATATCCTTATAGTATATGTTAAGCCGTTTCCTCAACTCCAATAGGAAACATCAAGAAATGAGACCAATCGTACTTTGACTTGGTCAATGCCCAAGTCATGATTTGTCAACCCTTGCCAAGGTATGTCTTACCCGTGCCAAGGCGCGACCTTGCTTGTGCCAAGCGCGACCTTGCTCGTGCCAAGGCGCGACCTTGCTCGTGCCCAAGGAATCTGCCTTGCTCGTGCCCAAGGAACTTGCCAAGGCGCGGCCTTGCTCGTGCCAAGGCACGACCTTGCTCGTGCCCACGAGAATCCGCCTTGCTCGTGCCCAGGGACTTGCCAAGGCGCGACCTTGCTCGTGCCCAATGAATCGCCTTGCTCATGCCAAGGATCGCAACCGTGCCCGTGCCAAGGAATGTGCCAAGGTCCTCCCGTGCTCGTGCCAAGGCGCCACCGTGCTTCGCCAAGGAATGTGCCAAGGAACGTGTCAAGGAACGTGCCAAGGTCCAACCGTGCTCGTGCCAAGGCCCGTGCCAATGCGCCACTGTGCTCCCCCCAAGGAATGTGCCAAGGAACGTGCCAAGGTATAACCGTGCTCGTGCCAAGGCGCGACCTTGTCTACGCCCATACACGCCCTCATCCATGCCGCATACAATTTTCCCATATGTACGCGCGAGCCTCACGCTATATCGCGAACCCTCCAAGGTGCATTATCCAAAACTAACTCCCATGAAACCTTTCGAGTCCATTGAAACCCGGATATTGCTAAGTTTTCCTTTGCCTAGCTAGCTTACTCGGGTCACGCTATTGAGGGGCTAACAAATAGAGTACCCTATATATACATGATTTTTTTATTAATAAATCAAGGACTTATTTTTTTGTTTTGATAAAAAAAGGGACTTAAAAGCACATTATTTCTCGCTCGCCTTCTTTTTGTAAAAAAACAAATTTGGTTGTCAATAAATAAAGTCTCGTTCCTATGAAAAAATAATACATTTATATATAAGGATATAAAAAAAATATCCATACTCTGATGGAATGACAAAAAAAGCTATGACAAAATTTTATCTTGTACATTAATAATTTGTTGTTAAGGAAATTAAGACTGCTTATTAAAAAATATCGCATTCTTACACGCAAGGGCGCCAGTGATAACTATGTATGAACAATAGTTGTGATATCACCATCAGCATCTTGTACATAAATAAATTTAAATGCAGTGGTTTATGCAATTAAGGTCAATGGGAGACGTAACGCACTGGATAACTTTATACTATCAAATTAAATGACTTAGGAAAAACGTGAAGTGTGGTGGAATAATATTCAAAATAGTTATGTAAGAAACACTTTATATACTAAGTATATATAGATTGATGATCGATCGATCACTTAATATATATTTCTTAGCGCCAACATTGACTATACATGCACAACTCCAGGAAAATTAAATGGACAACCCGATATGCATGCACACCCAATTTATTCACTCATTAACACATCGTGCTTGCATGCTCACCTTAATAACTAGCTAGCTAGCCGAAAATCAATTAAGTAAGATCCGAACTTAATGCATGCATGTAGCACTTCTCGTGAAGTGAGGGAAAACTTAAGGGTTATAATAAAGAGATTTGATTTTTTTTTTCGGTTACAAAAAAAAAAAGAAAAAAAAAGAGATTTATTTTTTAAAATATTTATAAGATTTAAAAGAGATTTCACTATTTTCAAAATATTACAGCAGACACGATCAAACTTAGCTTCCAACATCACACTGATCTCTAACCTCATATTGATTAAGTACCCAAAAGAACTTAGTCTAGTACCCTTACTTAAATAGATCGATTAGGATATTATCATAATAATTGTATTAAGAGACTAATAACTTAACTAAATTTTAGGGGTGACAATTTGGGTCATGATACGTTTAACACGACACGTGATAAAAATGTCATGGGTTTGACATAAGTGGGTCTGGGTCATAAACGTGTTAACAAGTTTTATACGCGGTTAATAAATAAGTCATTAACATGTCAACCTCGCTTAACTCATTAATAATTCGCTTAACACGATTAAATAATAATTTATAATTTATAAATATGGTATAATAAATAAATTGGTACAAAATTCACCCATTTGAATAATGTTAATAACATGATTTATTTATTTTTATTTGTAGACATATTTTATTTTATTTTTGAGAGAAAATATCCATTTTACTTTAATATATTATTTATGTTTTAGATTTTATTAATAAGTATTTATTAAGAAAAAATAAAATTTTCACCAAAGTAAAATTTAGATATTTTTTAGACGATTCTTATAATTTTGTATATGTTATTATTACGAGTCATTTTCGCTATATTATTAAGAGTAATAAAGACTTGAATGAAAAAGTAAAGTAAAACTTATGACTATATACAACCACATTATATTTTATTAGCTATTTAATTATGTTTGTTTAAATTTATTCATGTTGATATATTTTAAAAAGTAGTAAAAAAATTATAAAAGTATAAATAAATGAAAAACTTTAAATAAAATATTTAATAAATGAGTGACACGAATACATGACATGTTTAACACGACCCATTTAGACACGAAAACGATTAACACGATTAATAAACATATCATGTAATGGGTTTACATTATATGAGTCATAATCTGTTTATGACATGATACGCCATTTATTTCACTGACTACGAATTGCCACCCCCATACTAAATTTCACTATTAATAGGATAAAATCAAACAAATCAACTCAAACCGGACGTGTCAAAACCCGACCCTAATATATATTCAAACACGTAATTTGTCTTATAAATTCCTCTTGAAAATTATTCATTCACGTAATTCTGAAAACGAGGGTGCAATCCGAAAATTCAAGATTTAATTACTTTTTGTAGAACATGTTTTTGGTTTTATTACAAAAAAACTTAATAAGAATTCATTAGTTGATTAATATTATTGAAACAAACTAATCCCCATTACACACATTAATTTTATTGGAAAAATTGTTGTTGCTCATGTTGACATTTTTTTATCCACATTGAATATTCTTATATAATTAATTCTATGAGTAGTGACTAGTAAAGGGTTGTGCATAAACGTGGATATATATGAAAGCATAAATTAAAGAGTGATGCATGGTCGATCATAACGATGTAAATTTAAAATATTTTTCTTGAACATCTAATTAACTTAATGACAACAAGAAAAAAGAAAAAGAAATTTCTAACTACAGTACTAGAAGTCTAGAAGTCTTAATATAATTGGTATATATTATAAGATCCTGAATATCGGGTCAACGTTTTGTCGATGGTCAATCATAAAATAAAGGAGAGAGAGCGCATTTGATGAGTACGTTAAATTAGTAAAATAACTGAAGTGTCAAAGATTAATTTTTTGCCTTTTTTGATATTGTGTTGTTCATATATAACGACTATCCAGATAAAATATACCTCAAAAAGTTAAAATATAGTACTCCTATATCTTATAAAAAAATGTTATAGAATAAGTGTTGAACAAATGATAACTATCTAGCTCAACCATTGGATTAATACAATGGTTGGTTGATTTTTTTCTCTCTTTAATATATATATATATATATATATATATATATATATATATATATATATATATGCTCGACTATTCCCATAAGGCCTTGACATAATCAGTCTGAACGTATTCCAGTGGCCTAAACGATTTTATCACACTGGAGAATCGAAAACGAAGTATTGCGCTTAACTCACACAACACTGCCTTCGTCTTTAGCGTTGTGGCAACCAGACTTGATTTTTTTCTCTATTTTAATATTGATAAAAACTAATATTAATTTTATATTTTAAATATTTACATAATTTAACATATACTTCTACTTTATACACATATTAATATACATTGTGATAAGCTAAGGGTGACATTTCGTGTCGGCGAGTCGTAAATGAGTCGTGTCGTAAACAAGTCATGACCCATATAATGTAAACCCATTACATGACATGTTTATTAATCGTGTTAATCATTTTTGTGTCTCAGTGGGTTGTGTTAAACATGTCGTGTATTCTGTCACTCATTTATTAAATATTTTATTTAAAATTTTTTTATTTATTTAAACTTTTATAATTTGTTTACTACTTTTTAAAATATATATTGCTTGAATAAATTTAAACAAACATAATTAAATAGTCAATAAAATATAATATGGTTATAGATAGTCTTAAATTTTACTTTACTTTTTCATTCTAGTCTTTATTATTCTTAATAATAGTGAGAAAATGACTCGTAATTATAGCATATATAAAATTATAAGAATCGGTTAAAATATCAAAATTTTACTATGGTGAAAAGTTTTATTTTTTTCCCGATAAATAACATGAATAATATATTAAAAGTAAAATAAATACTTCCTCTAAAAAATAAAATAAAAATGATAAAAGATGTCTATAAATAAAAAGTTAAATCATGTTATTAAAATGTATTCAAATGGGTGAATTTTGTACTAATCTATTTATTATCCCCATAATTATTATTTATACATTATTTTTTAATAATGTTAAGCGAGTCATAAACGAGTTAAGCAAGTCGATATGTTAATGATTCGTTTATTAAACGTGTATAAACTTGTTAACATATTTATGACTCAGACTCATGCCACTTATGTCAAATCATGACATGTTTATTGCGTGTCGTGTCGTGTTAATTAATCGTGTCATGACCCAAATTGACACCTTATTATCAAATAACTTGCCCTTTTCCCTTCTTTGCTCGTTCAAATTGTTTGATCTACATTTATTGCTCCCCGAGTTCCTTAATCAACCTAGGGTCTCTTGTACTATCTTGCCTTGTTTGGTTTATTTTCGATAACCTACGGTGTTAGTTTGGAGTTATCACCTTAGAGTTAACTCATTTATTTGGAGTTAATATTTTCATGTTTGGTTCAACTTTAAACCTCAGGGAAGTTTTAAGTTTTTAAACAATAAAAAATATGAATTGACAAAAATAACCTTCAAACAAGAGAGAGATGAATAATAAAATGGTTATTAATAAGGGGATAATTTTGTCCGCAACTCCCCGAAAGATAACTCCTTAGGGGAAGTGGTAGGGAGATATCTCACATCCTAAAGTGTAGGTTGAGAGATAACTTGCAGGTGAGTTAAGCAACCAAAGAAAATTAGTTCCTAACTTCCTCGTGAGTTATCTCATTGGAGATATCTCCACCTCAAACCAAAGAAGGCCTACATTCAAATTAATCAAATGGGTGTTGTATCTGCGTGCATGTGTTCCACGTGTTTGATAAATTTTTATTGAAGATTAATTAAGGTGTTGACTAACGTGCACGTGTGGCCGACATATATAGGTTAAAATCAGAAAGAATGCATGCGTGCATTACAAGAATGTGCACATCGATATTAATTACAAAAGACGGCCCAACAGTTTAATTAGGCGAAATGTACAGAGCAAACTTGGTACTGCACGCCAAAGTTTTTCTTATGCATATGTATGCTCTCACTCCTCATCAGTTCTCTCATAAGAAATTTGAGTTCATAACATGGTCCTAAAGTATTTAGTTTTGGAGCGCCTCATATTTTTATTCCATAATTTGGAGCTTGATATATCAATTTCATACCAATTACCAAAAATGTCGCAATGATCGATGAGAATGGACATCGGCCCCGACGATAGCGTTACGCACCTCATATACCTGCTACATTTGAGGTGGGCATGGATAGACTTGCGCGTGCATGTTGATGAGTGTTCTTGCACGCGGGCGTTAACTAATGTCTTTGTAGCACTTCTCAAAAATTACATCCTATAAAATCACATCATATAGATTCATCAATTAGTGCATGTGCGTTATGCGAAAGCATTTTTGATGAGATGAATAATACATCATTTATCAAAAGACGAGGTTTAGGGAAATCGTGGATTTGACTCTTTTGAAGTAAAAAAAAAAAAAAAGAGCACGTGCTTTATTGTAATTAAAAAAAAAAACTACACGTGCATTTAATTAAAAAAAATCCTAATACGGACACGTGCATGTAGTGTACATATGTCATCCTGTAGATTTTTCTTCCTCATTTAGCCAATTCTTCAAAAGACCGAGCCAACAATACTTTGTGTTAAGGAAACTAATTATTGTATTTAGCAGTTAAGGAAATTAGCGATTAAGGAAACTAATCATTGTATTTAGCGCTTAAGGAAATTAGAATCCCATGTAATTAGTAGGTTCCTTTTGTGGTTTGCACTTTCCTTTTGTAATCTAGACCTATGTGTATATATAGGGTACCATGTACAGAAGAAAGATATACAATAAACTTTATTATTCTCTTGAGAAACTATCATGGTATCGTAGCCCTAATCGTGGTTCGTTTCTCTCGGTTTTCTGTCATTTGGTTTGTGAGAATAATGTCTCACAATAACTCTATCCGTCTCGTGTCTTTGCCCGCCTCGATTGTTGCGCTCGTACTCAATTAATCCTACCATTGCGTCGTTGCCACTTGCCTAGCCAATCTGCCGTCACGCTTTACCGCCTTGGTGCCACTTGTCCGCACGTCTCGCTTTGCTTTCACACGCACACCACCGCCAAGTGCCCACCGTCCGCCTTTCGAGCCCATTAGCTCGCACGTCCGATTCGTCAGTCGCCCGTCACCATCTGAACGTCTGTCCGCGCCTCCGTGACTGAAATCCGCACCAGCTCACTTTGGTCAACCTGCACTCCAGCCGTTGCACACACTCGCACTCCAACCAAGACTCCGCACCCGACGTCATTTGCTGCTTCGACCACCGCTCGTCCGCGCCGTCTGAACGCTGCTGCTCGTCGCCATCTCATCTCAAGCATGCTACACGTTGTGGTATTTCCACCTGTTTTCTAGCTGCCATTGTGTATTGATGTCCACGTGCCACCTAATCGATTTGACCATTTTACTACTACATGAAGAAAAGTGAAGTTTTCCATCCCATCTCCATGATCTTTGATGGTTCAAATTATACACACTTTGGTCCCAACGGATTAAAAGGTTTTGATTAGTCGAAGACTTTGACGAATTGTAACGGAGAAAAATCCAAACCAGAAAATGATGACACGAAATACGAGCCAAATTTCTTGACCGACTTGATAATCGGGTAGTAAGAATCATCGATCATCACTTGATTTTGTAATACATCTACTCCCTCTATTCATATTCGCTTTGTTGATTTTGGGACTACGCTAAATAAATTTGGGATTTTCTGTTTATTAGATATAAGATTTCGGTTTGGCACATTATTATTAATTGTTCACCACTCGAATAGTTTGAAACAAGAAATTGGTTAGTCTATTAATGATTTCTTAGCACTCATTCAAAGAAATCTGGAACCGGTTGCAACAAGTTGAGAAGCAAAGACCGCCTTCATCTCATCCAAATACTCATGGCTCTTCGTCCCGAATATGAATCGGTCCAAGCGGCCTCCCGCATCGTGATCCCCGCCTCTATTGATGCAAACGTGAAAGAAATTTTGTTTGAAGAAACTCGGCTTGGCTTGGTCAACTCGCCCTTCGTTAGAAGTGTCCTCTCAACTACTCAACCATGGTCGAAATCCGTCCCACTTGTTTGTAAGAACTGTAAAAGAACGAGCAATTCATTCGTTACTTGTCCTACAATTGAGTATTGATATTATCATGAACGTGGTCATATAATGCGTAATCGCCTAACTAGACGATCTCGTCCCAAAAGCACATTCAAGTCTGCGTATATGTGTCTAAAACTAATTTTTCTCGTTGTTGCTTCTTGTCTCTCGATGGGTCAAATTCCTCTCCGATGTTTTCCATGAGTGATTAGAAACAATCATAAAATAGATGATACCTCCCCAAATCATCGCTTTATCTCGCCACCTCGTGTAACTATTGGTTCTTTGATTCTGATGTCGTAATCACATGACACCAAAATTATCTCTCATTTCTAACAACAACCTACACCTCATTTTTCGAGCACTCAAACCGCCAATGGTAGTTCTATGTCCGTTACTCACTCAAGAATCGTCTAGTTTGCAGCTTCCTAACACCCATTGTGTTCCCGACCTTACTCAACTTAATTTCGTTGGTCAATTATATGACCAAGGCTTGATTGTTTCATTTTCTCCCAATGGTTATCAGGTACAAGACATTCAGATGGGTCAGATTCTTGGAATGGGGACCAAAGTGGGGCAGTTATTTAAACTCACATCACTTCACATGCCTGCTGTTAAAAAAATTTCTGCTGTAGTCTCCACCTCTCAGTCTATCAGTGGCATCTTCGTCTTGGTCATACATCTGCTAGTAAACTTCGTACAATTGTTTCCAGTGGGTCATTGGGTATTTCTAAATTCTAGTCTTTTGATTGTGTGCATTGTTAGTTAGCAAAACAACCTCGCTTCCTCCTTCACCTTAATGAATCTATCAATAATACTCCGTTTGGATTAATTCATTCGATGTTTGGGACCCGAACCTACTTCAACTCGTGAATGGTTGTCGATACTTTGTACTTTCATTGATGATTATTCAAGGTTCACTTTGATATATCTTCTAAAACATCAATCTGAAATATCCCAAACTTATATTGATTTTGCTAACATGATCAAAACTCAGTTTGCATGTACAATCAAAATTCTTCATACTAACAATGCCTTAGAATACTGTGATTCCGTTTTTCTTCGTTTCTTAAACTGCAAGGTACTATTGTTCAATATTCCTGCTCGTACACCTCTCAACAAAATGGTCGAGCTGAAAGAAAACATCGACATATTCTAGATTCTGTACGTGCCCAACTTCTCTCAACAGCTTGTCCTGAAAAGTTTTGGGGTGAAGCCGCCTTTGTGGCGGCCCCAAATTCCAGCCAGTCTTGCTACCCGCCATGTTGCATCTCACGTCACAAAGCCTTGCCACGTCATGGCCCGTTTATCCTTGATGTTCCGCGACCTACTTAGCAACTTACACTTTTCCATTTAATCCTAACTTAGCTAATTAATTTTCATATAATTATTAATGATTTCATTAGCTCGTTAATCAATTTATCAAGTTAAAATAAAATTTTACAGCGGAAGTCTTAATTTAAGTAAGTTATACAGTATTCAACAATTCTAAGTAGTGGAAAACTCAGCAAAAGATACCATGTATATATCAAGGTGAGTTAAGTATAATAAAAGTTCCATATACATGTAATCAGTGTTCTATGTTCCCCAAAACTCAACAAAAGTAAAATAAATACATATTTATATCACACACGAGCCGGCTCTACAATCTCGTAAGTATTCGCCCGCACCTCCTTACCCTTGTTAGTCGAAGGACTCGCACTCAAATCACCAAACAAATATAGTGACGAGTCCAAATGAGTAAAATCCCAAGAGAATCCACACAATAGTCATGAAATAAAACTAATAAACTACGAGACATGCGAATATAACACTTGACAATAACATGTCATATTCCCATGAATGTAAGCAACACACGACAAACAAAAAGATGAGCGTGAAATAAATAAAAAACATATACCAATTAAACCAATTCAGAAATAAATCATTAATCAGTAAACATCCGTATAATCACGAGAAAACCCTAACCTACACCAGCTAGTAATCAATAAATCGATTAGGAACTACATATATAGTTACAAGCTTACAGTGGCTAAACCCCAACTTCAGTAAAGGACATGGTCCTTCCCGACGATGTTACACATCGGACCACCTTAATCCCTCCCGATAGTCGTAGATATATTGTACTGCCATCGACACGAGCACTATCACAAGTAACCCGTGCATGCGATTTAGCCACAACCAATATATACGCACACCGAAATAGGAGTGAAAACCCCATGTGTGCCCACCAATAGTCACACATGAAAAGCGAAATCGATAAACCAAATCATGAATTCTGTAAGGCATTCCAATGGATTTATGCACCTCAATCCGCGCTTTGACTTCCTCGGACACCCGAATTCGACCCGAAAAGCTCCCCGATACTCGAGCTACGGTCCCCTAAGTCCCTGAATTCAATTAAGTGTGTTTATTGTGTATTCAAATTGGTTGAATATGTTTCAAATTGATCTTCACAAATTAGCCCTAAAGACTAAATTAAGCCTCAATTTCACCTTATGTTACAACGCATTTTTAGGTATGAAATGGTCCAAATCTCTAAATCCTCCACCAATACAAAGATCGTCGATCTCTATCTTAGCTTTCCGAAGAGGTTTAGTTTGCAAAATTCTGATTTAAAACGAAAGAGATATCATGATTCTACTAAACATAACTTTAATTGGAACCTAATCCGACCAGCGGACTTGGAAAATCTATTCCTCCCAATCTATATTTCCAAAAATGGTGATTTTTGGTCACAAGATAGAAAATATACCCAAATAAAACATACTTAAAGATCAACTCACTTGGATCAGTAGTTAGGGAGTTATCCTTTAACAAGTTTAGTTTCAAAACTTTTCTTCTCAATTCCAAAGACCTATTTGTAGAGCACTTTTGGACATGAAAACAATTGAATTATAAAATCTCCAGTTAAGCAAAGTTGTTATCCTTTGAGTAAGCTTTCAAATGCCACCAATTTAGGTTGATTTGGATCTAAAATGAGCAAGTTATGACCAAATTACATAGGCTAATTCCTGATATAACATGCAAAATTCTAGTTTTGGTCTTGCAACTTCAAAAATTCATATCTTTATGATTTCAAATCCAAATTAAGAACTTCAATATAGCTGGATTATCAGCTTCAAAATGAGTGTGACGGCCCCAGTTTCCCACAAACTGGGCCCCGCTCGGCCTAAGCCCACGTGGACCCCCGAGCCACTCTCGTAATCGATAAGTGAGGGTCCGGAATACAAAAACCAAATAGCAAGGAGTCCCGACCAAAAGGTCGTTGAGTCGCGGGCCCAGCAAACTCGGGTTCAGGACGAGACACAACCTACCAGCCCTAACCCTTGCGACTATGAGATATCCACAGAGACCCGATAAGTGCCGCCGACGTACACTCAATTAGGAGATATCAACGGCGTCCGAGATAAGAGCTCATATCACGTATAAATAATAACCATGACTCACTTGCCAATGGACCACTTAACCAATAGAAATTCAAAAGAACCGATGAACCGAGCTATAACAACCAATTTAAAGCTCAAGAAAGAACTGCACAATTTCCTAGTCCGGTTTACTTACCTCGAGAAATCGCAAATCATCCTCAAAACGTCATGCTCATGCCTCAATATGCGCACCCGACTATTGTTGTGTCTTGTCGGTGATCGATCGGTCCAAAGAACGCGCCACCGTGCCGCTGCTCCACGCCGTTCACCGAGTCGCTGCGCATTGTTGATTCACCGCTCCTCTCGCCGGCGTCATCGCTCCTCGCCGGCGTCTGTCTCGCGGTTCATCCCCGCCGATACCTCGGTGGACCGTGCCGCCGCTCGTCGTCCTCCCCACGGCCGCGCCACCTTGGTCCGCCGCGCTGCCGCCTTCCGCGCTCGCGTCATCATCCGCCGCCGCGACGGCCGGCTCTGGCTGGACTCATTTGTCAGTCCGAGAGCCTCCGCGCCGATCTCCTGGTTCGCTGGAGCCGCCGTTCGCGCCTCCGCTCGGCTGCTTCTTGGAGCCGCGCTGCTTTCACGCGGCGTCCGCACCAAGCAGCTCTCCTCCGAGCCGCAACACCGCCTCGCATCGCCCGTGAGCCGCCGTCCACGCTCGCTGGTCCGCGACCGCTCGCCTCGCTTGGAGCTGCTGCTCTCGCCGGAGCACGAGCTCCACCACCAAAGAAAGTTAGATGTCGACCGAGAGGTGACGGGACGAGGAAGAGACCTAGAGACAGTGGAGGTCGAGAGATCGAGTTCAAAGTGTGGGGTCTGTTGCAACTCCACCATATACATCGCGTATTGCTCCAATACCATCTCGCCCGAAGACGAGTTATATCAACACACCACAACCGCCGACACCGTCGTGTTCTTAGCGACAACAATATCGATAACGAGGCGTGCACCGGCGAGCGGCAGTGCGATGGCGATGGGAGAGGCAAGGTCGAGGCGAGGTATGGACGGGGACAGAGTGTTCCATCTGGATTAGGATCTCAGCGTACTTGTCGGGAGTGTGGACAGCCAATGTCACTTCGCCAGTACGTGTCCACGATTGGGCGAGGCCAGCCACAGCAGAGCCGAGAGCAGGTTCATGCCGTCGAGAACGAGCCGTATCCGATCGTTACCCGTAACCTGATAGAGGGTATGCTTTATATTTGCAGTCGTTTTATGTACACCATGTCAGATTTTGATGATACGATATCTTTTATTTCCTGAGTAGCTTGGTCGATGTGTTGGGTTACCCACTAGATGAGAGAGACTGACGGACAGTCAAAATCAGCCTTTCAATCCATCATTATAAGTAAATTCATAATTTTAAGTTGAGTTATTAGTATTTTCCAAGTTTTACAAATTAGCGGAAGTAATCGATACATTAAATAACTCAACAATAATTGTAAAAGAGTTGGACAACCTAATTGTGGAACCCTGTAAACATGTACATTCATGTATCTCTTCATTAATGAACATTCAGAGGAGAGTAAATACAAGATATACATGCCCAAATTCTCTCAAAAACCCAACTCCCTGTGTTTTAAAACAAGTATATCTAATAGTACAAAAGAATCACCTAACTATGGGGCCTTCCCCTTACTGGACTATGGATCTGCACTCCGTCAAACACAAGAATGACGAGCTCAGGTAAGTAACGCCAGTAGGACATATATACAACATTTCGAAATAAATAAATCAGTCGAACTCTTCAAATAGAAAGAAATGAACAGGGAACGCATTAATATAAAAGACTCGTAAATAAAGCAATCGATAAGTGAGGGCCCGCAATACGAAAACCAAATAGCAAGGAGTCCCGACCAAAAGGCCGTTGAGTCGCGGCAAAAGCCCAAAGAAACTCGGGTTCGTAACGAGACACGACTTACCATTCCCCTAACCTTGTGACTATGAGATATCCACAGACCCGGATAAGTGCCCCCAACATACACTCAATTGGGAGATATCAACAACGTCCGTATAAGAGCTCATATCACGATAAATAATAACCATGACTCGCTTGCCAATGGATCGAAATTCAAAAGAGTGATGAACAAAGCAATAACAACCAATTTAAAGCTCAAGAAAGAACTGTACAATTTCCTAGCTAGTTTACTTACCTCGAGAAATCGCAAATCGTCCTCAAAACGTCACGCTCACTCCTCGATATGCGCACCCGACACCCGACTATTGTTGTGTCTCGTCGGGGATCGATCGGTCCGCAAGAACGCGCCACCGCGCTGTTGCTCCACACCGTTCACCGCGCAGCCGCCGTTGTTGATTCACCGCTCCTCCTCGCCGGCGTCACTGCTCCTCGCCGGCGTCCTGTCCTGCTGGTTCGTCCCCGCCGCTAGCTGGTGGACCGTGCCGCCGCTCGTCATCCTCCCCCACAGGCGCGCCACCTCTTGGTCCGCCGTTGCTGTTGGCCATCGCGCGCTTTCGCGTCATCCGCTGCGCTGCGACGACCTCGCCTGGCCGGAATCCTTTGCTGTCCGCGAGCCTCGTGCCGATCTTCTCGGTTCGCTGAGCCGCCGTCCGCGCCTTCCGTCGCTGGTCCGTCCGCTGCGATGGAGTCGCGCTGCTGCGGGCCGGCGTCCGCACCAAGAAATTCCTCCGAGCCGCAACACCGCCTGCGTTGCCCGCGAGCCGCCGTCTGCGCTGCTGGTTCGCGTCCAGCTCGCCCTCGCTGGAGTCGCTGCTCCTCGCCGGAGCTCCCTTCACCTCTCTCTCTCTCTTTATCTCTCTCTTTATCTCTCTCTCTCTCTCTCTCTCTCTCTCTCTCTCTCTCTCGCGCTCCCCCTCTCTCCGCCGTCCCTCTTTCTCTTTCCCTTTTTTTCCTCTCCTCTCGCTCTCTCTCTCTCTTATCCAATCTCATTCTTTTTTTTTTTTTAATTATCTCATCGATTTTGTGTCTGAATTAAACCCCGAAAAATACCCCGTTTTTGCTAAACATTGACAAAAATACGATTGCATTCCGCAACACGGGGACACCGCGTCTAAACCTTAACTTGACCCTATTTCGCGTCGATTAAATACGTATCACGACGAGTGGGTCCCATATACGACCCTGAAATGACAGGTGGCACGAGTTAGATTTTTAGGGTCGTTACAATGAGGAATCCAAATATATAAACCAATTGCAAATATTCGATCATCACCTTCTTGAATTAGCCGAAAACCAGAAATGATTCCAATCTGACATAAATAGATGTGTACCTAGTTGATATACCACCTAGCTTGAGAAATTCTCGCTGATTTTCCATAGATTCCTTTTCTCCATCAACCTCCTTCTTCTCCAGAAAGTTCTCTTGATTCATAAGTTGAAAATGAAAATGGTTTCCTTACATGTGTTGATCTTATATATTAAGGTAATATCGATTCCTAGCTATTGATCTCCATATATTTACGTATCTCGAACCTCATCTAATTATTCACACCTTGAAATGTATCCAACTAACTCCTACTAACCCAATCAAAGTGACACTAATTTGCGACTCACATGGTTTCTAGATGTGTCAACACGTATCTCTAGGACAATCTCATGGTTTCTAATTTAAATAACCAAACTAAGGCATTGATTTATTTGATTCAATTACATTAGCTTAGGCCTATTATAATATATACTGGTTAGTGTTTTTATTCACCAAATTGGCAAATTTTGTAATCCCACTAACCCTCGGCTACTCGGACTCGATGCCCCGCGTCTCGGCACACGACTTGAGGTACGCCATAGCCTATTGTTTTACTTGAATTTTCCTTGGCCTATGGTTACATTAACCATTTTAATTGATTAACTAGTCATCCCGACATGGATTAGTCTATTTTCTTAGTGTATCTATAGTTCGCCTATCCGACACCAAATTAACATGCCTTTCGAGGTGAACACTCATCACACAAATTCGCCTGATAGCAACATACACACATGTGGTGCAATATAATAATAATAATTTTTTAAAAATCACATATACACAACTACCATCCATAAATAACATATTTCCTCTCTTCTCGTGTCTGAGTCAACTGAATTGTCCACGTAACGCCCGAATTACGAACGTTAATCCCCGAAATTAATGCCAATCCTGGTTTAATTAATTTGGGCCGTTACAGCCTTAAACTGTGTCTATACCATTAATCGACTTCCCACACCAGTACTGCAGAACATCTTTTCTTTTGAACGATTATATGGCACACCACCTGATTATTCTAATCTTCGAGTTTTTGGTTGTGCATGTTTTGTTCTCCTTAACCCCTCTGAGCACACCAAACTTGAACCGCGTGCTCGTCTGTGTTGTTTTCTGGGTATGGAATTGAACATAAAGGCTATCGGTGTTTGGATTCTCTTTCTTAGAGACTACGCATCTCCAAACATGTCACATTTTGGGAACATACCATGTTTTCAACTCTATCCAAGTTCGACAGCTTCCCTATCCCGTACTCAACCATTTTTCACTAACTCGTCCATCGAGCTTTTTCCATCTCCTACAGGTACTCCGGATGAGTTCAATGATCGTGACCCCACTCCAACACCTCGTCATCGAAGAATCTGTAACCTTTCCCTTCCTCGCTCCTATTCCTGTCCCCTCGTAGTTCCGAACGGATAACCGAACCTCCCCTTATCTCAAAGATTATCATTGTTTCTCTCGCTATTTCCTTTTTACATGAGCTTTCCTCGTATCGAGAGGCTAGTTCGACCCTCTTTGCGCAGAAGCAATGTCATAAGAAATGTGTGCATTAGAAAATACCGATACTTGGGACTTGGTAGACCACCCTCCGACAAGACTTCGATTGGCGCAAATGAGTTTACAAGATAAAAACTCACTCGATGGCTCTATTGAGCGGTATAAGGCTCATCAGTTGCCAAATGCTACATACAGAGTACGATATTGACTATGAAGAGACATTTCTTCCTCAGTAGCCCGCCCGACCTATGTTCGGAGTTTGTTAACTCATGGCAAATGTTAGACATTGGCCTTTATTCCAAATGGATGTTAAAAATGCTTTTCTTAATGGAGATATTGCGGTAAGAAGTTTATATGAACCCGCCCCCGGATATTCTCATTCTCTAAAGCAATTTTGTCTTCTCCGATGTGCATTGTATGGGCTAAAACAAGCTCCTCGTGCCTAGTTTGCCAAGTTCGGCCCACTATTACACAGCTTTGGCTTTCACGAGTCCTCACGATTCCGCCTTGTTTACTCGACGTATTGACAAGGGCATGGTTCTTGTCCTTAGCACCTGGGACGACTCAACCGTGATATCCGACCTATAACAATATCTCAAAAGTCATTTCGAGATGAAGGACTTGGGTAACTTGAGTTATTTTCTTGGTCTTGAAGTTGCTTCTACTTTTGATGGATACTATATTTCATAAGCAAAATATGCATCCGATTTGATCTCTAGATCTCATGGTTTCGATGCTACTTTGTTGCATCCACTCCATTGGACATAAATATCAAGGTGACACCATCAGATGGTACAATTCTTTCAGATCCTACCCTATATCACCAGCTTGTGGGCAGTTTGGTTTATTTTACTATCAGTTGTCCAGACATTGCTTACGCTGTTTATATCGTTAGTTAGTTCATGTCAGCTCCTCGTACTGCTCATTTTATTGCTGTTCTCTGCATCCTTCATTATGTGAAAGACACTCTGTTTCATGGTCTCCACTTCTCTGTCAACTCACCACTTGCATTATCGGGTTACTCGGATTTTTGATGCAGGGGCCTGATCCAACCGACCAACAATCTACTATTGGTTATTATTTCTTCTTGGGCAACTCACTAATATCCTGGTGAAACAAGAAACAAACAATCACATCTCACTCCAAAGACATAATCCGAGTATCGGGCACTTGTTGAAGCTACCTCTCCAATTATTGTGGCTTCGTTGGTTACTTGAAGATATAGATGTTACACATGCTTCTGCTACCATCCTGTATTGTGACAATCAAAGTGCAATCCAAATTGCGCACAATGATGTTTTTCATGAGAGAACCAAACACATTGAGAATGATTGTCACTTCGTCCGTCAACACCTAGTTCGAGGCACTCTTCAGCTTTCTTTTGTTTCCTCTTCTAATCAGACGGCTGATATCTTTACTAAAGCTCATCTTTCGCGTCACTTTCATACTTTGGTTGACAAACTCAAGTTGATTTATACGAACTCATCTTGAGTTTGAGGGAGGGTGTTAATGAAACTAATGCAATTAAGGAAATTAGAATCCCGTATAATTAGAAGGTTCCTTTTGTGGTTCGCATTTTCCTTTTGTAATCTAGACCTATGTGTATATATAAGGTACCATGTACACAAGAAATATATATAATAAACTTTATTCTCTTGAGAAACTATCACTTTGCAAGGAAACCCCAATCGGCAACAAATCACAACTTCAGAGCTAATTGGTGCATCAATTAGACATTGATAATTTAATTTTCATAGCATGCACCATATAACATGATTATACAACACATACACATAGCTATGAGTTGAAGGTGGTTAAATTGGAGTTAAGCCCGCATGTGTAAGTGGGCCTAACAACATAGTATACAAGTGCCGGCGGGCTCAACGTAAACCAGGCAAATTGTGAATGATTGGGTGATTACATATCTATTAAGGCTGTAACAACTCACTGGAGCAGCCCAGCTCGCTCTGGCCCAATATCCAACTTATTAAGGCTGTGACAGTGAGCAGATAAGCGTGCTGCGCGGCCCAGGCTAACGCTCATACATTAATGTACTGCCCCATTTTTTAAATTCTATTTATATATATTTGAACAACTTATTCGAAATTATATGAATGTGTCAAGAATTTGATTCATTTCTGATCATAGAATATGATAATTCATATATATAGCCCACCTAACAAATTTGGTAGATCCCGTGGATTAATTTAAAAGATTTTGATAATATAGCGCGTTATTTTTAGCATCAATTTGTCTCAAAAAAAAAAAAAAAAAAAAAAAAGAAAAGAATTTATAGCCTATGTATCTCATGGATTTATAAGATTTGAAGTAGACCATTAAGTTGAGTAAATGGAGTAGAGTGAAAGAATTCGATTAGCTTAGGTAACTCCAATTTTTTTTTTTTTTTTTTTTTTTTTTTTTTTTTTTTTTCTTTTTGAACTCAACTAACTCCAACTAATTAATTTTCAAAATTATATTTGAGGGAGGATGTATCAAACTAAGGACATATTTAATTTATCAGAATTCTCAACTACTCCATGCATGTATGCATAAGCAAGATCACAAAAGATGTGAAACACAACTTTAATGCTTCAAAAAACACACACACACACAACTTTATATATATATCAAACCCTAATTCAAGTAGAAACCTAGCTTAATCAATAGAGAAATACACAACAAAAATCAAGAAGCAAAATATGAGCCTATTAATATCTTCAACAAAGTATCTACCCCGGTCAAAACTAGTATTCTAATATAACAATGGCGAGACCAACATACTAGCTTTGTAAAGTTGAGGGTTCAAATCTCGTATTGTACAAGGTTGAGGGGTTTTAGTTATTTTTTTTTTTATAAAAAAATATCAAATTGGTAAAATATTTTAACCATTCAAAAAGGTTGAAATATTTCATAACATTTTAAGAGTTGAAATCATATCTTGACCTTTAAGTTTTATGGGAGTTTGTAGTCAATTTGACATTCGATTTTGTTGATGTGGTACTTAAAAAAATTAATAAAAAACTTGCTACCTTAATTGAGAAATTAATTTTTAAGTGTCACGGTACATCAACAAATTTGAAGGTCAAAATAATTTAGAATAAAAAAAACTAGGATATAATTTCAAGTTTTCTCAAAATTCAGAATATAATCTCAACTTTCAAAGATATTTTCACCAATTTATCTAAAACAACAATTAACGGAGAGACAGAGACACTAGTTTATCTAAAAAAACAACAATTAACGGAGAGAGACGCATTCATGAATGTACAGTACTGACTTTTTATTCGAAAAAAAGGGTTAAAAAATCTTTAATGGAGTTTTGTTATAATTGTCACTTGCCAATTGCCATAGTACTTCTTCTTTGGTTCATATTATTTTAATTAAGGCCCCAGTCATGCTAGCTCGGCCTATCACTTATGACAGTATCGGCCCTGGCCCGCGTTCATGAAGCATATTTAATTATGGAAAATGCTAAAATGAGGCCCCTAATGACACCCTAAGTGACACTCTTATGATGTGGCGGACGGGTCTTATGTATAAATGTGACGTGGCATGCTGGTCCACATTCATGGGAGCCGTTGTGCGCGCTTCGAGAAACACGCTATGCATGTTATGCACCAAAAATTATTTTGCGTACACTCATTTTTACGTAGGCCCGCTCACCACGTCATAGGGGTGTCACTTAAGGTGTCATTAGGGGTGTCATTTTAGCATTTTCCTTTAATTATAGGCCCAAGTACTACAGTATTTTCTTAGATTTTACATATATCTTGTAAAGATTTTTTTTTTTTTTTTTAATAAAAGAGATTGATTGATTCAATTTATACCATGACCAGTTTCAAAATACTTAAGAATAGAAAATCATTGCAGAAAAATTGTTTATATATATATATATATATATATATATATATTTTTTATCGAATGTCTTCGAAGACGAAGACAAAGACGAAGACGTGCACGCGCGCGCACACACATATACAAAACAATAATATAGCCTCAATCCCAAATTAAGAGCCCGACAATACGCACTCCATCGTTTACTTAGGGCACCCCAGCATAAAAGTCAAAAAAGTTAATTCTACTGCAAAATGCCCATCACTGTGATTAGTGCACCCTGCCACCCGACCTCGCAGGTCCGAATCTTTAGTCGAAGAGTCGGTCAGAGCCCATCGAACCTCTAATTAGAGAGTCGGTCAAAGCCTACCGAATCTTTAATTAGAAATTCAGTCAAAACCTAATGAACTTTTCGGTCGACCAAATTCCACGAAAGAGGTTTGGTTGGACAATATCGAACCTAGAAAATAAGTATCGGTCACATGTCGCCAAACCTAAAATAGATGTCTCGACCAATGTTTTGGAGTTGAGTGCTTCGATTTGGATGAAAAAGTATTTTGGTAAAAATGTTGAGGGTGCTCTCATAAAAAAAATTAAATTTGGGTGCACTCAAAATTTGGGTGCCCTTATGAAAAGGTGGGGTGGGTATAGTCGGGCTCCAAATTAATCTGGGTCACTACATATATCAAACTCTTCTATTGTGCTCGATTAATTGCAATTGATGGTGAGCTTTCCAAACTACTCAAATCCCTTCTAATTAATGCGTCCCAAGTTAACTTTGTTCTACCCCTACCTCGTCGAATTTCTTTAGTTATATTGCGTCACGCTTTCTAGTAGGGGCATTTGTAGGCCGTCTGTAATATCCCCTAACCCGATTAGGGCGATACCCGGCTTCAAACCCTAACTAAGCCCCATTAATCCGCTAGACTTAACTAGAGCCAGCAACATCTCCTTCTATCTCCTAATAGACACAACCGTATATTGAAATATCGAAGTAAAATAAATAATAAACGCAGTGAAAATTAAAAACTTTTTTGATAATAAATACGATATAGAGTACCAAATCAAATCAGAACAAACCTTGGTTATACAAAACCCCTATAACGACCCCAGTTCCCTACAAACTGGGCATCGCCCGACATAGACATATGTGGACCCCTAGTCCTGCAAAGTCAACGCATGCCTAGTCGGCTTTCTTTTACCATTTCATCTACTATTTGGTCACTTATCATAGTTGTTATTAAGTTTTACAAGTTTTAATAAATTACGCAACGAAAATAAATAATTAAAGCGATAATAATTAAAATTATCACGACGTCGGGACAAGTCTATGTGTGGAAACCGTGCAATGTAGATCTCATGTATATTAGGTGACAAAAATAAGGGAAATAACATATACATGTATCCAGGTGTTCGCTCAACCCGTTAACCAGTTTTAAACAAAAACGATACACACATATCTACACAAAATATACCTACGAGTAGTAAAAGTAGAAACCATTTATAAAGAAGGCTCAAAGGAAATAACCAAGTATCGATTCCTTGCTCTTGTTACTAGAGGGACCTGCAATTGTCACCAAATTGGAGACAATTCCAGTGAGTAAATCCAGATGAGTCTTAACAGTATTTCAAATGTCAAATAAATGGTTAATCGAATAATCATGCGAGAATTACCACGAAATAATGAATAAAACATGATTCCCAACTTAAACAGAGATATCAACGAATAATTGAGTACCGAGTGCACAAAGCAAAGGCATCTAAGTGCTCCAAGTCTATTAAGTGCGATAAAGTACCACAACTTGACTTTCAAGACGGTTATTGGACTTAGCTAAGTCTCTTGATCGACGCTTTAGATCGGGTTCATCACCGTAGCAGATCGCATCCGTTTCTACCACTTGCTATCCTCAATCTTAAACCGTGGGCTTAGGTAAGTCCAACAAATCCGTGTAGTCACGGTGGAGGAAAAGATCGCAAAGCATTTCTACCGCGCCCATAACTACCATATCCCCACTTAGATCCTAGGCCACTCATTACTTAATCCAAAAAATGCACAACCCATGATGTAACAAGGATAACATAATGAGAATTCACAACAATAAGTCATAAAGAATATTCAACTCATGGATTAACAAAGGATAATAACCAATAAATGCACAAGTGAAATCATGTTAAGCCTCAACTGGTTTACTTACTTGAGCGACATGCAAATCATCACGATTGCGGCTCCAACACCTCTCAAACCACTCGCCCGATACTCGACACTAGTCCCATAGGCTCATGATATCAAGTTAAATTAATTGAGGCATGTTAGAGTCCCTATTTTGAAAATAAAATATTAAGTTTTATTCCCTTTCTATTTACCTTGATTTTCGAACATACGAAACCTTTCGGGTAATGGCCACATTGGCCGCGTCTCGAGTCAAAGCTACATTAGCCAAATCTCAAATTTGACTAAGTTTGTTGAATTTAGTTTTTTTTTTTTCCAAAACCAATTAAGTGGTTTTAATTAAATATATACACATATATAATATATAATTTATTGTAAGTTAGATTATAATGTATATAGTGAATATATAAATTATATATATATATATATATATATATATTATTCATGGCTACGCCCAAGCCCATATAGGTAGGCTTGGGTCTAGCCCAGAGTTGGCCTTCCCTGTTATGCGTGAAATGCACAACATGGCTCCCAATCTTTTTTTTTTGTCTCCAAACCTCGAACTTCAAATAATCATTAATTATAAACAACAATCTTCAATAATTAAATCTCAACTATACTTATTAAAGTAATGAGAAGGCATTAATTGATGATATCTATCAAAGTTGGGGGTTATATAACCCATTTGATATTTGACAAATTTTGAACTACCCATACAAATAACCATTTACACCTAAAATGTAAAGAACAAGGAGGCCTTACCTAGATAATGGAAGCCACACTTGAGTCCTCCATGGATCTTTCCCTCTTTTTCTTTCTTTTCTTATTCATTCTCTACATTTTTCTCTCTTCTCAAATAAAACAACTACAAAACCTCTCCACCACACCTTTTATATCACTTCATTTTACCCCCATATAACACACCACACACACGCGCGCGCACACACACGACTTGAATTAATTGAAGTGTAAAATACATATATCAAAATCAATCTAAGGTGACAACATTAGCTGAATTTATCTTTCTAACTCAACTTAGGCTCTTGAAATTAATTTATTAAAACCTAAGTCATTAAATAGTTAAAGTTGCACTAATCACCCATTTAACTAAAGTCTCACTAATATATTCATTTTACCCGTAGCACACACGCATCTCGAGTTAAACCTTACCGCACTATCGACAATAAAATTTCATCGTGCAATACAAATATACATATGTAGTACATGTCGTCAAACAAATATAAAATACTTTTAGGGTCTTTACAATCTTCCCAACTAATAATAATTTCGTTTTAGAAATTATATTTAACTAGGACAAACTCTCATCGAAACACAAAGCAAGGGAGGCTAGCTAGCTGGTCCCTCCACCATTACTCATGTAGACTCGTCTAAACGTGATTAAGTAGACTCGAATATCTCTATAAACTGTGGGCCCACGGTCATTTCAAAACAATTTATAGTATCCTCGTCAAGTTGTGGACTCACAAAGAAATTTTCCAAACAGTTCGACTCGTAACCTTGAACCGTGGTTTTCCTAAGAACTCATTAACAATTTTTTGAATTCTAATGTAAATTGTAGACTTAATCAAGTCACTTGATTGACAATGCCATACCGCAAGATCACAAAGCCACTTAACTAACAAGATGCATTGTAGACATAACTCTGGTTCATTCGATTAACAATTTTATCTTACAACCGAATCTGTGGACTTCATTAAGTAACTTGACGATAGTCTCATACTTGTGGACTTATAAGTCGCTTGACTAACAAGACAAATCGCTGGGGCTTGAATAAGTCACTTAACTGACAATTCACTGTAGTCGCGGATGCGAGATCACTTGTAGTCGGATGCCTTCTAACGTGAGTACTTATAATAGTTCAGGTTTATAAATTTCATTAATGTTACAATATCTAAACCAAAGCTTACCCGCGGTACGGTCGCGCATCGCCACTAGATCTGGCTCCGCAACAACGAGGACTCTTTCTCTTGGTCGTGGTTGAGCAACACTCTGTTGTGTAACTCCCAGACGATGCGACAATTGTTTTTGTAATGTCCTAGCTGTCTACAATGATAACATACTCTACTACCAATACCTTTGCCTATGCTCTCGGTGCCTTACGCGACGGCAATCAGTAACGGTTGCATTGTTCGAGGTGGTCGGTTGATAGAAGTTGGCATCGAATAGGTGGAACTACTACAAAGAAGTGCTGGTTGCATTGGTGGTTCCACCAACTCGTGCCCCGACTCTCGTGGAATCGCGATGTTGATTTCGGTCCTCTTTCTCTTCTGTCTCATCCCGATCTATGCTCGGAATGTGTTTCGACCTGCAGGATGTAACTCTAATCGGATGAGTACGAAGGTATGCTTCTCTAGTGAGACTGCGGTCATAAGCTCTTTGTAGAGTCTCTCGCTCGGTGGTAACAACTGTCCTTCGATACTCTGGCAATAATCCCTCGCAGAAGAAATGAACCCGATATCCGACGGATCTACCATGCCTCCCGCAAACCGCAACAGTGCCGATATCTACCCATGTGTGCGCATGACCGACTCATCTCGCGCCCGCTTGATGTTCATGAAATCCATCTTCTTAGAGATCCTTACTTGACGGTGGATAATACTTCTCATTGAAGTGCTTTTTGAAGTCAATCAAAGTCTTGGGCTCTCTCGTGTGTGCCTATTAGATTGGTCCACCACGTGTCCGCGTCACTTTGAAGTGAGAATGCTCGCTAACCCAAGCTTCCTCCTATCATTGATCCTCAAAAGCCTATGTATCTTCTCATGACTTTTAATGAAAATTTTTGCCTCAATTAAGTCCGGCTCGCCATGGAATATATTTGTTCGAACTTCTTATACTCCCTAGTCCATTTAACCACCGTTGTTATATGAAAGATAACATCTCGTCGGGTTGGCGCTAATATTGCTTGGAAGTACCGAACCACATCGAATGGTGTCGAGTGAAATATAGAAATCGTGGGAGTGGCCTCAAGCGTATGCGCACTCGCACTTTGAGTCAGAACCACTACGGGTGTAGACGATAATGGTAATAATGCTGTCAATCCACTGAGAACGGTCAAGATCTCGTCCAAACGACGATCTTGAGACTCAATCCTCCGTGTCCAAGTTTAAAACTCTGCTGCGTTGACATAGCGAGGACCTGTGGCTCCACTCGATCACTGTGTTCGGTGATCGGTCATCATGTAGATTACAATTCTTGATCAGCTTTTGTAGCTACCAGTATATATATAATACATATATACAAGTAACATGTATAATTCTAGTTTTTAATTTTCTCCAGCTCACCTCACTTTCCAACTAAGATTATAACTCATGATCATAGGGTTCCACACTAAGTTCATTGGTATTCTAACTTTATAAGTCGTGTTTGTGTTTTAGCTAGGTTATGGGTTATCTATAATTAAGGAAAAAAACCTTGAGCACTGATACCAACTGTGACGGTCCCAGTTCCCCACAAACTGAGCCCAGTCTGGCATATACATACGTGGACCCCCAGTTAAACCTCGCAAAGTCAACGCATGCCTAGTCGGGGCTTTCTTTTACCATTTCATTTACCGTTTGGTCGCTTATCGAGTTGTTATTAAGTTTTACAAGTTCTAATAAATTACGTAGTGAAAATAAATAATTAAAGTGACAAGAATTAAAATTATCACGACATCGGGACAAGTTTATGTATGGAAACCCCGCAATGTAGATCTCATGTATATTAGGTGATAAAAATGAGGGAAATAACATATACATGTATCCAGGTGTTCGCTCAACTCGTTAACCAGTTTTAAACAAAAACGATATATACATATCCACACAAAATATACAAACGAGTAGTAAAAGTAGAAACCATTTATAAAGAAGGCTCATAGGAAGGAAGTCACCAAGTATCGGTTCTTTGCCCTTGCTACTAGAGAAACTCGCAATTATCACCAAATTGGAAACAATTCTCGGTGAGTAAAGCCAGAGGAGTCTCGAACAATATTTCAAATTTCAAATAAATGGTTAATTGAATAATCATGCGAGAATTACCACGAAATAATGAATAAAACTTGATTCCCAACTTAAATAGATATATCAATGAATAATTGAGTACCGAGTGCACAAAGCAAAGGCATCTAAGTGCTCCAAGTCTATTAAGTGCGAAAAAGTACCACAACTTGAATTTCAAGATGGTCAGTGGACTTAGCTAAGTCTCTTGACTAACAGTTTAGATCGGGTCCATTAATTGTAGCAGACCGCAGCCACTTATACCAGCTTGACTTTCCTCAATCCTAAACTGTGGGCTTAGGTAAGTCCAACAACTCGTGTAGTCACGATGGAGGAAAAGATCACAAAGCATTTCCACCGCACCTGTAACAACCATATCGCCCACTTAGATCCTAGGCTACTCATTATGAAATCCAAAAAATGCACAAGCAACGATGTAGCAAGGATAACATAATGAGAATTCACAATAATAAGCCAAAAAGAATTCAACTCAACATGGATTAACAAAGGATAATAACCAATAAATGCACAAGTGAAGTCATGTTAAGGCCCCAACTGGTTTACTTACCTGAGCGACATGCGAATCTTCACGATCGGGGCTCCTACACCTCTCAAACCACTCGCCCGATAACCGACACTAGTTCCCAAGGCTCCCGATATCGTGTTAAATTAATTGAGGCATGTTAGAGTCTCTATGTTGAAAATAAAATATTAAGTTTTATTCCCTTTCTATTTACCTCAATTTTCAAAAATATGAAACCTTTCGGGTAATGGCCACATTTGCCGCGTCTCGAGTCAAAGCTACATGTGACGCCCTCTCCTAATCTAGGGCCGCCCGGCCTAATCCCTTAATTAAGCCATAATCATATCCATGCAGGACTTAACTATGTATTAGTCAGCCTTTACAACCTAGACGCCTCTTTTCTCGTGTTCAGGATAAGTAATACACTAGTCCTACCAGTTTATAAAATTTAGAGTTAATTAAAACTTTTTATTAAATTAATTAATTAGCGGAAGTCTTATTGATTATGCAGAAAGCAATTAGTAACTTATGCGAAAGCCATTTATAAAATCCTAAGTGTGGAAAATCAGAAATGACATCACATATATAATGTCCTCAAAATGCAAGAAACAAGAAAATAGTCCAAGTCAAGTCTGGGAAACTAACTCTCAACCTAATATAAAACCCCAAATAGTATCCGAAAGACATATATAACATATACAATCAAAATACCAAAAGGAGACCTACAATCGATGCGAAGGACGCGTCATTGGCTCGGGGATAATCGCTGATATTCTCTTTGCCCGACTGGCTTGTAGACGACTCGCAACCACCGTCATAAAAAGGACGGTGAGTACAAGAATAAAACAAGAATCCCCGATGACAAGTTTAATTTGCATTTCCAAATATTCAAATGGTATTTAAAAGCATATAAATGGGAAATCTGGAAAATAAACCATATACGAGTAAATACCGAGTTAAACAAGTGATACCGACACTAGGCTAAGTAGTGGTGATTTAGGTCCCATTTACAGTGAAACATGTCACTCGACTCAATAATCATATAGCACAAGGGACTCTAACCCAAGTGTTACCAGGGACTCTAACCCCGATGTGTAGACCACCTCGGGGACTCTAACCCCGAGTGTCATACAAAGGTGTCGGGTAACATGTGCCGACATCCCCAGGGACTCTAACCCCGTGAGTCGCGCACACCTCGATCGAGTACGGACCTAAATGCGAAAACTACTTTTTAAATTTCAAGAAATACCAAGCATGGATTGTCAAGGCATAGGCACATCTACACACCTAAACAAATAAGGAATACAAGTCCTCTTAAACATTTATAAGATATTCACTAGCCTAATAGCATACTATTTATCATTCAATTCACATTTAAAACAACAAGAATAGACATAGCATGAGATAGAATCAATGAATCAAATCAAATGAATGGATATCATGCAAACTAGACTCATCAAATGAGCATAGACACAAAGAACACATGATATAAGAATACAAAGGCAAAATAGTCAAAGGACTATGCAAGGAGAACAATTCATAGAAATGAAATGCCAAGTAAAGTTGCCATTGGGTATACTCACAACAACAAAGTAAAGTCCTAGCTTTACTGGCCTCCCGATACTCCAACTCTTGTATTCGCTCTCCCGTACCCTTTTCCTAAGTTCCCGAGTTTGGTGTCTCATTAGTTCAAATATAGTGGGTTTAAGCTCAATTTAGTGTGTTTATTGTGTATTCAAATTGGTTCAATAGACTTTAAATCAATATTCTGAATCAGCCCCTAAAGACTAAATTAAGTTTCAATTTCAAATCCTACATTTTAATGCACTTTTAGGCATGAAATGGTCCAAATATCGAAATCCTCCATCAGTACAATTATTGTTGGTCTTTTTCTTAGCTTTCCAGAAAGGTTTAGTTTGCAAAATTATGATTTAAAATGAAATAGATATCATGATTTTACTAAACATAGGTCTAATTGGAATTTAATCCGACCAATGGACTTAGAAAATCTATTTCTCCCACTTTATAGTTTCTAAAAATGTTATTTTTGGTGAAAAGTCAGAAAATATTTCCAAATACACCATACTAAAAGATTATCTCATTTGGATAAGTAGTTAGGGAGTTATACCCTTAACAAATTTAGTTTCAAAACTCTCATTTATAATTCCAGCACCTACTTGTAGAGCATATTTGGATATAAAAACATTTGAATCAAAATACCTTCAATTAAGCAAAGTTATTTCCCTTTAAATAATATTTGAAATGCCACTGGTTTGGATCAATTTGAATCTAAAATGATCAGATTATGGCCAAATTACCCAGTTTGATTCCTAATACAACATGCATAATTCTAGTTTTGGTGTTGCAACTTCAAAATTCATATCTTTATGATTTCAAAACCAAATTAAGAACCTCAATATAGCTGGATTATCATCTTGAAATGAGGAATCTAGATATATAAATCAATTGTAAATACTAAATCATCTACCATATGAAATTAGTCTAAAACCAGAACTTGTTCTAATTTCAACTAAAAAGATGTGTATCTAGTTGATGTAGCACCCTAGCTTGAGAATTTCTCACTAACTCCCATGGATTCCTTCAACAACTTGATGATTCAATCCTTTCCAGCAATTCCTTCTTCTTCTCCAGCAAAAATGAATGAGTGATTTGGTTTGCATGTTGTTTGATCACTAATATTATATATTAAGGTGATGTTCCTTCCTAGCCCTTGATCTCCATGGATGTATCCCGAGGAATATCTAATGGTCCACCTCTTGCCATATATCCCACTAACTCCCACTAACTCAACCTTAAGTGACACCATTTCATTACTCACATAGTTCATAAATGTGCCAATGTGTATCTCTAGACCAATCTTATGCTTTCCATTTAATTTACTCAAATGTAGGCTTTTAATTTGATTTACATTAACAAACACAACCATAGGCTTATGTAACGGCCCGCCCTCAAGCCTGCCGAGTTAAGGCCGGAAGCTGACCACATCGCTGCATTTATTGGCAGGAAACCGTGGCCATTCCCCCCTCCCACAACTCGAACCCGAGCCCCTAGGGACACAGTACTCAGCTCATCGAGTTGTGTACCACCGAGCTAGATCGCTCGGATGGTACACGGCTCGATGAGCCCACGCTGTTACCCCTCGACGGCGCGGGTTCGAACCGTGGGAGTGAGGGGTGTGTGCACGAGGTCCTAAGGGCGCTTCGTACACACCGGGGTTCGGCGGCCAAAAGGCGGTCGTGTGCCCCAACAAAAAGGTGCTCCTTTTTGTAACGGCTCAAAAACACTGCCGTAGGCCTCATGCAGTCCAGTCGAAGCTATCCGAGAATCGCCCATGGGACCTCGTGGATATTTCCCCCTCCCCGCGCCCCACAGGATTCGAACTGCGCCCAGGGTACAAGTACGCAGTTCTTGAGGGTGTGTACCATTGAGCCAAGGTAGCTCAATGGTACACACCTCAAGAATCTGCACTTGTACCCTGGGGGCGCAGTTCGAATCCTGTGGGGCGTGGGAGGGGGAAATATCCACGAGGTCCTATGGGCGCTTCTCGGATAGCTTCGACGGCATTTCATGAGGCCTACGGGCAAGTCATGGGTCGTTACACTTATATGTAATTCCTTATTTCATATTAGTATTAAATAAGACTTACCAAAATGCTAACTACCCGGTTCCCAGATTCGCACGCTACTCGAGGCGTGTCCCCGCTCTCGTCTCGACGCCTACAACTGTACAAACCGACTTAGTAAGTCTACACAATACATAACACTAGGCATACATCAATACAAAAATACAATATACCTCGGCCACGTGCCTCGGTCGATGCATGTATCGCAGTGTAGGTCCCACGTCAAGGGTCGGTTATCCTGATTAAGGAATTAAAACGGGGTTAGAGATTTGGGTCGTGACACTACATTAGCCAAATCTCAGCTCGACTAAGTTTGTTGAATTTAGTTTTTTTTCTTTTTTCCAAAACCAATTAAGTGGTTTTAATTAAATATATACATAATACATATATAATATATAATTTATTGAAATATATATATGTAAGTTAGATTATAATGTATATATATTTTACATGTATATTGTGAATATATAAATTGTGTATATATATTCGTATATGTATTTTTACTATTCATGGCTAGGCCCAAGCGTATAGCTAGGCTTTGCCTAGCCCTCATTCATGTCCAATGCACATGAATGAGAGTTGGCCCTCCCTGTTGTGCGTAAAATGCACAACAGGGCTCCCAATCTTTTTTTTTTTTTTATAAATTTTGTCTCCAAACCTCAAACTTCAAATAATCATTAACTATAAACAACAATCTTCAATAATTAAATCTCTAACTATACCTATTAAAGAAATGAGAAGGCATTAATGGAGGATATCTATCAAAGTTGGGGTTATATAACCCATTTGATATTTGACAAATCTTGAACTACCTATACAAACAACCATTTGAACCTAAAATGTAAAGAACAAGGAGGGCTTACCTAGATAATGGAAGCAACACTTGAGTCCTCCATGGATCTTCCCCTCTTTTTCTTTCTTCTCTTATTCCTTCTCTACCTTTTTCTCTCTTCTCAAAAAAAAAAAACAACTACAAAACCTCTCCACCACACCTTTTATATCGCTTCACTTTAGTCCCAAATAACACACCTCACCTTTTATATCATATATGACTTGAATTAATTGAAGTGTCAAACACACATCTCAAGATCAATATAAGGTGACCACATTAGCTCAATTTATCTTACTAACTCAACTAAGGCTCTTGAAATTAATTTATTAAAACCTAATTCAATAAATAGTTCAAGTTGCGCTAATCGCCCATTTAACTGAAGTCTCATTAATATATTTATTTACCCGTAGCGCACATGCATCTCGAGTTGAACCTTACTCGCACTATCGACAATAAGACTTCATCATGCAATACGAATATACATATTTTGTACACGTCGTCAAACAAATATATAATATTTGTGATATTACAAAACATGTAATTCAATACAAATATATAAGACAAGGAGAGATTCATTACCTCGAAGAGAAGATCGAGACTCCTAAATCTTCTCTATCCTACAGCCATATCGCTCGTCGATTTTAATTCTTGAAATATTAATTTGGGTGAGTGCTCCAACTTGCTCAGCAAGTAAGGATTCATAAAGCCACCAACATTCCATATAATAATCATGAACATTATGCAATAGCAATATGCACCAATGCTAACTAAAAAGAATATGGAAATCATATAATTCAATAAATAATGGATGCAATCAAACCGTCAATAACTATTACACTTGTGATTCCCATTTTATTTATAAAACTAGGGTCGATTACCATTGATGCCATTATTGCGATTGCTAGACCAATACATTGGCCGATGTGTTGTCTAGTCTATGACATTCGATAAGTTTGTAAACTTAATTATGATGCTAATTAAGTATTTTCATATTTAATTTGAGATTTAAGTATCGAGGCGGACCCATATATTACGGACCGAAGATAATACGTCTAAATATTATTTTTATGTGCTTAGGGTGACTAGTGGGTTTATTATATTATATTCGACGCGAAATATGGTCAAGTTGAAATGTATACACGGTGTCCGTAAGTTCCAGAGTAAGTTGGGAATTTTCTCTAATTTTGGAAATTTTACAATATTTTTTAGAATTTAGTTTGGACATAAATTGAAGAGATAATCATGAAATTAAATAAAATAATTAATAAATTGGTGGGCGCTTAGTGACACGTGGATTCGAGGGTGACGCGTGGGATGTATAATAGTATGCACGCCTAAGGATGGTCGTAGGCACGCGTGGTAAATTTATAGCCGTGAAAATACATAGGTCTACGACCATAGTTATTCTTCCACGTGGCGGTAGTAAGAACTACGTCACTTTACTTGTGTAACGACCAAATTAATTAAACTAGGATTAACGTTAATCTCAGGAATTAACGGTCGAAATTCGGGCGTTACGTGGACCACTCGGTTGACTCGGACACGAGAACCGAGGAAATATGTTATATACGGATGGTGGTTGTATATATTTGGTGTTTAAATTTATTATTATTATATTGCACTTTGCATGTGTATATGTTGATATCTAAGGCGAGGTGTGTGACGGTGTTCGCATTGAAAGGCGTGTCGAGTAGGCGAACTACGGGTACACTAGGAAACTCCACTAATTCACATTAAAATAATTAGTTGATGAATTAAAATAGGTAATATGACCATAGGCTAAGGTAATTCAATTAAAATGATAGGCTATGGTGTACCTTGAATTTTGTGTTGGGACGCGGGGCATTGAGTGCTGAGTAGTTGAGGGTTAGTGGGACCGCAAGTTGATAATTTTTGGTGAATAAAATATTATGTGGGCCTAAGTTAAGGTAAATAAAATCAATAAATCAAGGCCTATAGTTTGAGTAATTAATTGTAAACTATAGGATTGTCCTTGAGATACACCTAAACACATCTAGGAACCATATGAGTAACACATTAGTGTCATTTGAGTTTGGTTAGTGAGAGTTAGTAGGCTAAGTGGCAAGAGATGGATCACTAGATAAACCTCGGGATACTAAATACATGAGGATCAAGGGTTAAAAGTACATCTCATTTTTGATATATAAGATGATTGATCAACACATGCAAATTTAACCAACTACATTCCTGGGAAATCAAAGAGAAAAGAGAGATTTGGAGCTGAATTTCAGGAATTTGGAGGTCAAATTGGTGCATAAAACTTATGTAATTTTCTTTTTCATCTCCTACACTTTCATTTGAACCCATTTTTGTGGAAATTTGATGAAATGCAAGTTAAATGGTTAAATCCCTTGTTTTGGTGTTAGCTTGATGAATTACATATTTTATGAGCATATAAATGGAAGATTTACAACTGGTTTTGAAGAATTAAGCTTTTTGAACAATTTGGGAAAATTAGTGGATTTTATGAAATTAATTAATTTGATCTAATTGATGTTCTGAGGTAGATGTAAATGATATTTTGGGGTCAATTTGTTATGGAGAGGGTGTTGAATGAATGGGGTTTAGTTACCTAATTGGAGACTTTGGGACATAATTTTCGAGTTGAAAATTATGTCACAGAGGGCAATTAGCGCGCTAATGAGTAAAATTAGCGCGCTAATAATTCTGGGCAGAAACTCGAATTTAGTTTTGCGATTAGGGCGCTAATAATCCCTATTAGTGCGTTAAGTTGACACCAAAAACTCGATAAAAATGTTCAATAACGTAGCTAGTTGAAACCCACTTTTCACACACCGATTCTTAGATTTACTATTTTTAATTTATTTTGAAGGAATTAACCTAATAAAAGACTATTTAATAAATTTTAGGTTTTGAAATAAATATTGGTTTTAAGAGTTAATAGACACTAAATTAATCTTAAACTCATTATATTTGAACTGAGAAGACACCGAACTCAGGGATATCGAGTATCGGGAGCTAGTCGGGTTGGATTCGAGAGTCCGAGGAAGTCGAGCACGGATTGATGTGCGTAAAACCCTTGAGAATGCTTCACGAGAATTCGCTTCGTTTTTCTTATATGTGTGAGGGGTGTCAAATTGTTTTCCTTTACCGGTTGTCTAACGATAAATCAATATATCGGGATTTTACACCGGGATGTGTGGACGGACTTAGGTATACTATGCCATAGCACGTGTGATCATGCCTTCGGTGAATTGCGACCCGAGCCGCACCTATGCATACGTTTCGGTGTCTCAATAGATTTGGCCGGCGTTGCGAGGACTAAGGACGGGACAATGGAGGTGGTGGGAGAAGCCCCTGGAAAGATCCTTAGCTCCGAAGTATTATAATCTGCTACACGCGACACATCCTTGGGCTTTCATCAAGGATATTTACGTGTATATTGACTTAACTGTGGTGTGTTTACATTCATGTGTATATCATTAACTTGCTATTAAGCCTTATTTTCGAGCATATTTGGCTGGTATGTACTAGTGTTAATCACTTGCTTGTTTGATTATTATCTGTTTTGCGCTATGTTAACCTGTCATGGTATGTCTTTTCTGAATCTTTTGTATTGCCCTATATTCATGTAAGTATGTATTTCTGTTGCCAGATAGCATACATGCATGATTTTTACTTATATTTGATTTCTTGCTGAATATTGTGTGGACTTCTTTTGAGAATTTACTCACTAGGACTCGTCACTGTATTTGTTGGGTGACTGAGTGCAGACCTTTCTACGAGTAGCGGCAAAAGAAAATCTTGGGCAACTATCTCACTTTGCTGATGGTCTTGGACATACTCGTAGGTGTCTTTATTAATTTGATATTTTAGTTTTATTTTGGTTATTGGGGGACTTGAGATGACCTTGTACATGTATATACCATGTGTTATGGTAATTGTCGCTTATATACAAAGTACTTTTCTCGGGTTTTCCACAAGTAAGACATGCTCATATAGATAATTGTTTATCATGCTAAATTACTTTACCTAATTGTATCAACTAAAGCTTAAGCGGATTTAAGTTAAGTTGTAAGATACAACTCACTAGTGTGGTTAGGATTATAATAAACTACAAATTAGTGAACCTATTAAATATTTAACTACTTAAAGAGAATTGGTTAAGAAAATACAAAATTCTAATAACTAATTTAATAAATACACGTGGACACGAATCTCGAGAAAAGAAAAGGACGGGCGAGGTGCCGGACACGTGTAGTTGGGCCCATTTGGGCGAGGAGTGCACGGAGACACGTCACCCGGGCGCGGGCCGCCGCAACATGTTTGTCCTCGGGCACCTACTTTGTGAGATCCCTCTTAGTTTGCCCCACTGGGAGAGGAGTGCACGGAGACACGTTGCCCCTCATCCCAAGATGTCTTCATTAACGGCGTACCTCTCTCTGCAATCAATCGGGTTATATGCAAGAGTACATGACTCAGACCTTCACAGCCATCGACACCCGCCTTGAGCGTCAGGATGATCGACTTCGTCGCATACCAGCCATGCCAGCGCGAGATGACCCTGCCTTCGGTTTTGTGCGTCAGACATTGTCTCATTAGGAGGATTATCTAGGCATAATATAGTTAGGTGAGAGCACTAGACTCATCTATGTTAGTCTTCAGTGTTTTGATGTACATTTGCTATGTTGTAGACTCAGCTATTTAGGCCACAACTATGTTAATGTTCATTTTTAGCATTAAATATCGTGAACGTTTTTTGCGTATTTCTGAGTTACTGTTATGCTTTTGTTCACAACCCTATATTGGTTGCATGTGAATGACTTTCATTGATATACCTGTTTATGTCTCGTAATATGCATATAGTGAGGGGGAGTCCTCCACACACTGTGTTGTTGTTATATTCGTGGCTCATTTTCGGGTATGCTTATTGTGAGGGGAGCTTGGCCCCACTTCTTGATGTTATCAAAAGGGGAGAAATGTGTACGTTGAACTTGAGGTTGTTTGAGATTGCACTATGGATATGAATACAAGTGAATTCCATTTTTGATTGTCAAGTTCACATTGTTTGTTATCATAAAAAAAGGGGAGATTGTTGGACTAAGTGGTTAGTCACTTTAACTCCACCCGGAATTTTGATGGAAACAAACAAAGTAAAAGTATACTAATAAGTTTATCAAGTGTGTTTCAGTTAGTCAAAGTTTGCAGAATATCACATCTCAAGTGTTCAAGCCATACAAGTTCAAGATTCTGTCTACACGAGGAAACGAAGAAGAAAGATCATATTACATGATGTAACATTGATGTAAGGTACACAGGCTCATTTACGCAAGCCTAATGCATTAGTTCATGCATATCATGTTTTTCAAATCGTTTTTCAAATTTTAAGTGATCATTTGGAGTTTTAAATGAAACTCACCACTTGAATCGGTTTTATAAGCTCAAACTATGTGAAACCATGTTTTTATATTCACATCGTACTTTAAAAACCACTGTGGAAGTTTCACAAATGAAAAACTTGTTTTGAAAGGTTTTTAAAAAGAAAAAATGTGTATTTGCAGAAAAGCCCCTATATAAGTCATGAAACCAGGATTTTCCATTTTCGGAATTTGTGAAAACATCCAGACCACCTAAACAGGTTATAGCACCCTTAACAAACATGTATAACATGTTATAAAAGGTTTTGTAGGGTCCCAGATACGATAAGAGATCGATAACTCTAGGACCAAAAAATATTTATTTTGAGGCCCCTGACAGTTAGCCCGATAATAGTTATATAAGCGTGCTAATTGCAGAGTTAGCGCGCTAGCTTAGAGGATTAGCGCGCTAGGTCCAAATATTAGCACGCTAATTGCTTTTCTGACATTTTTTTTAAAAGCTGAAAATCACATTTTAATTTAAATAGATGATCAAATCTGAGCCCTTGGATCTCTAGAACGGTCAAAAATTGTTAAAAAAGAATATAGAACATTCTCAAACCACCAAGAACATTTTATTGTCTTGTCAAGCAAGAAAACCAAATTGTGTTCATAGTTTTCAAAGAAGAAGCTCGAGATTTTATGTGCTATCACTTGTAATCTTTCGAGGCAACTGAATCACTCTCGAAACCAGCGTTATTGAGGCGTTCTAAAGCTTACAACATCCACTCCAATTGATTTTCAAATCACTCTCTCGGGGTTGTAAGAAAGTTCGATTTCTTAGCTTTTCTTGTGCTTAAATTTTATATTTTTGTGTACTTGACTTGTAGAAATCATTTGTTGTGTTCTTGAATACATTTGTCTTGGGTTTTACACTTAAACTTGATTTACTAAACCCTAGGACTGGTTTGGACAAGAGTTTGTACTTAAACTTGATTTTTATCAAACTTATTGTTCTTTGGGTTTGAAATCAGATTTGTTTTAATCGATTCGTTTGAAACGGTTTAATATTTGAGATTCGCACAAAATCAGTGATATACTTGCATTTCTCATTTGTTATCATACTTGCATGATTAGTGTGGTTAGGCTCTATGAGGCTTGCTTGTATTTGAATTTCGTGCCGCTTTACTTTGTAAAGTGAATTTGATTATTTTCATCTATTCTTTGTAAGTGGCTAATTGTAAAACTTAGTGGGATCTAGGTCGAAGGAAGACTTAGTTGAGGCTAGGCAAAACCCTAGTTGCGGCTAGGTAGGAAGTCATAATTGGTGATTAGGCATTGTTGGCTTATACGCTTAGGTTGTAACACTTATCGGCAATATAAGTGGGGGTTTGAAAATCTTAACCGGGGAGATTAGGTAGTGGATGTAGATCATTGGATTGAACCACTATAAATCGCGTGTCTCTTTCCATCTCTTCTATCTCCTTCATCTTGCATTGCATTCATACTTGCATTTGAATGAGCATATAACATTTTTATTGTTGAATTATTTTAAAAGGCGATAACTTCTCGATACACCTGTTCACCCTCTTGGGTGTGGTTTCAATTGGTATCGAACGGGTTATTGCTCAAAGTGTTACTTATATGTCTTTGAGTGTTTTTGTGCAAGGATGCAAACTTTAGATCCGTCTCGCCTTAGGGAAGGCAACTCCTTAAGTAGGCCTCCGTATTTTGATGGAACCAACTATGCTCATTGGAAAGTAAGAATGAAGTTCTACATTAGGGCGCAAAATAGACTTTTGTGGGACTCTATTGAGAATGGGTACACTTCACCGGACAAGCCCGTGAGAGAATACACCACCGACGAGACCAAGATTGAGCTATCGAATGATCAAGCCATGAATCATTTGTTTTGCGCGCTAAGTGAGAACGAATTCAACCGAGTTAGTGCTTGTTAAACGGCCAAGGAAGTATGGGAGAAGCTTGAGGTATACTACAAAGGTACACTTCAAGTTAAGAAGACAAAGTCTAGAATCTTTGAGGAGCACTATGAGACTTTTCGAGTTGGCTCCGATGAAGACAGCCACCGCCATCACTCGGTTCACTAAGCTCTTGAATAAGATCAAAAATCTTGGAAAGAACTATGATCAAGAGACTTCGGTGTACAAATTCCTTAGAGGCTTGCCTAAGGAATGGGATGCCAAGAAGTATGCTATCCAATTGGCGCAAAACCTTGGAGAGTACACTTTTGATGCCTTATGTGGAGAGCTAACGGTCCATGAATTTGAACTAAAGGACCGAGCTAGATTAGAAACATTGAGTAGGGATACTAAGAGTTCAAGAAAATAGATTGCTTTGAAGGAAAATAGCCCACTGGCTCCATTGGTTGAGATCATTTAAGATAAGATATCTAGTGATGACAATGATCTTGAGGAGGAAGTAGCCATTTTCTCAAGAAAGCTCAACAAGGCTATGTACAAGCGAGACAAGTACAAGAAGAAGTGCAAGAGTGGAAGTAAGGGGGGAAAGTCAAGTGAGACCATATGCTTCAGGTGTGGCAAACCGGGCCACATCAAGGCGGAATGCAAGTCCAAGAAGGTGTTGGACAAGAAGAAAGGCAAGAAGAGCTTTAAGGCAACATGGGATGATTCATCATCATCAAGTCCCGAATCTGAATGGAAAAGTATGGCACAAAGTGAGGTAAACTCTAACGATTTCAATTTTGATGATGTTGATGATTTGGATGATGTTCCTAATGTTGATGAGCTTAGGAAAGAGTTGGAAAAAGAGGTCAAAAAGACCAAACAACTCAAAAAGAGCTTGACCATAGCAATTAGTAAAATTAAGTCACAAAATGAGACCATTAATGATCTCCAAAGCGACTTGAATGAAGTCCTAAAGGAGAGAGATGCTTTAGTCAAGGAAGTAGAGGACTTGACTAGCACGGTGCATAAGTTCACCAATGGTAGAGAGATGTTTGACATGATGTTGGGAGCACAATGACGTGCACCAACAAGAGAGGCATAGGCTATGGAGCGAACTTGTTGAGTTACAAGAAATTGCTAGATGATGCCCATAAATGCTCAAAATGCAATAGTCTCATGCGGTTGGGAAATGTGCCTTACAAAAGGCCAAAATAGGTAGACTAGCATGGGTAGTTAAGAATGTTTATGATACTAACTTTCTCGGACCCAAAGGTGTTTGTGTACCAAAGTCTAGTGTTTTTCCCATTATGTAGGATGCAAGGAAGAGCATCCCATGGTACTTGGATAGTGGGTGCTCAAGACACATGACCGGAGATGCACATCAATTCATTGAATTAAAGCAACATGATGGTGGAAAGGTCACTTTTGGGGACAATAATAAAGGAAAGGTTATAGGCTTTGGAACCGTTGGTGATGATTTACTTTACATTTCTAATGTTTATCTTGTTGATGGTTTGAAACATAACTTGCTTAGCATTAATCAATTGTGTGACAAAGGATTTCATGTCATGTTTGAATCATCGAAATGCATTGTTAGGAATGAGAAACATGAAACTCTATTTGTTGCATATAGAGATAAGAATGTTTATGCCATTAACTTTGATGAGATGCATATGCAAAATGTTTCATGTTTGAGTGCTCAAAGTGAATGTGATGCATGGTTGTGGCACCGTGGACTAGGACATTATAGCATGACAAACTTGTCCAAATTGACCAAGCATGATCTTGTCAAGGGTCTACCTAAATGCACTTATAAGAAAGACAAGGAATGTGAACCTTGTATCCTTGGTAAGCAAGTGAAATCGTCGTTTAAGACGAAAGTAACATGTGATGTGACTAGAGCATTGGAACTTATCCATATGGATTTGTACGGGCCCACCCAAACATAAAGTCTAGGGGGTAAATCATATTGCCTTGTCACTGTTGATGATTTTACTAGGTATACATGAGTTTATTTTCTAGCTCATAATAATGAATTGTTTGATGTGTTTGTGAAATTTTGTGCTTTGGTTGAGAATTAGAAGGGGTATAAAATTACCATCATTAGGAGTGATCGGGGTGGTGAGTTTGTCAATAGGAACTAAGAGGAGTTTTGTGCTAAACAAGGATACAAACACCAACTATCTTCTCCTAGGACAAAAGATTTGGGATTGTGGTTCAACAAAGCCAAGAGTCTTGAACTTCGAAGCTTTGTTGATTCCGACTATGTGGGGAGTCTAGTGGTTAGGAAAAGTACTTTTGGGTTTTGTCATTTGCTAGGAAATTCACTTATATCATGGTTTAGCTAAAAGCAAAATTTCGTTGCTTTGTCTACAAATGCAGAAAGCCGAGTATGTGGTCACTTAAAGTTATTATGCTCAAGTCTTGTACATGAAACAACAACTTGAGGATTACCAAATCTAAGTTGGTTGTGCTGAAATTTATTGTGATAACATAAATGCAATCAACATATCAAAAAATTTGGTGTTACACTCGCGCACAAAGCACATTGAGATTAGGCACCATTTCCTTCGCGATCACGTCCAAAAGGGCGATGTTAAACTAATCTACGTGCCCACGGAGGACCAACTAGCTGATATCTTCACCAAGCCATTGCCTAGAGACCAATTTTCTAAGATTCAGCATGAATTAGGTATGTTTCGTGAATCAGACCTTCTATACATGTTTTAATTGTTCCAATCATTTTTATATGTTGTTAGTGAAATGTCTATAAAGTATGAGGTGAATAGGAGTTATCTGTCAAAAACTCAAAAAATTTAATTTCAAATTCTAGAGAGCAATTAGCGCGCTAGGTATGATAATTAGCACACTAATTGTCTCTGATTAGCGCGCTAATCCAAGGACCTACCGTGCTAATCGTACCTGGTCCAGATCACTTATCGGCATCATTAGCACGCTAATGTCGTTCGGTCAGGACCAGCATATCATTGTTTTTAACCCTAAATTCTTCTTTTTCACACACCTCTCCTCTCCTCTTGGGTCTTCATCCTCTCCAACGACTCTCCCACGATCCCTAAATTCCATTACTTTCTTTGTCAATATGTGTATTTTTACTTCCTAGCTCTAAGATTGAACCACCATTGTTGTCTCCATCTTTGAGTTTGTACACATGTCGACCGTTGGACCTCCTCCTCTGTTCCACAAACCCGTCCCGCTTGCTCGTACCGCCCCTGCGTCGTCCTCCCGTCGTCCCCCACGCGTCGTGTTGTCGATTCTTCATCGTCTAGTAGCGAGTCCAAGTCGCCCATTCATCAACACCGTCCCACACTTTGCCTCCAAATCGTCATCCCGTCGCGAGACTAGGTCTTCTAGTCACCGTAGCGACACCTCAACCACTTGTCCCGGCTAATGCCCCTCATCGGTCCAAATCCCTACATGAGTCTAAGCCCATTTTGGCGTCGATCGCCCACGCTTACGGATGCCTAAATCCTTAAGCCCGCCATTGTAGATCTCGAATTTTTCGATAAGGCTCATCTCCTAATGCGAGAGGTCCTCTCCAAATCTGGGTGGGCTACTTTCTGTCAATATAAGGATGACTATAATCCATCATTAGTTCGAGTCTTTTATTCCAATCTTGCCATGGCGAATACCTTTGTCATTCAGTCGTAAGTCAGTGGTCGGTCTATAGAGATTACACCAGAGAGCCTCGCTTAACGGTTTAACGTTCCTTTGCACCCTCCCACCACTATCATTGGGTGTAAGTTTCTTAGTTGGCCATTTAATCAGCTTGAGGTGTTAAACTTTTTCACACGGTCTGACAGGGAACTCACTGCGTATCCATCTGGAGTCACTGAAACTGACTTCAAGCTTGTGCCTCACCTACTTCACAGAGTTTTGCACAAGGTTACTCTTCCACGTGGCGGTAGTAAGAACTATGTCACTTTACTTGACATGTTTGTCCTCGGGCACCTACTTCGTGAGATCCCTCTTAGTTTGCCCCACCTTATCATCGGCTACATGACTAGCACATGTAGCTCCGATCGTCATCTCCCGTATGCCCACATCATCACTTCTTATCTGGAGTCGGCCAGTGTGATATCGGTTTAGGCGGTCATCCACTCTCTACATATGACACCATTGACATGGCCACTCGAAAGCCATGAAGTATCGATATATCTGTCGTGCACAGAGATGGATTCGAGAGGAAGATATCCCATATGGTCGGCATTACGGGGATACGAGTCTCCACTTCCCACCGATCCTCCAGTTGATTTTGATGAGAAAGACTACCCGGACTACGGTTCTCTGTTCCTTATGGTGATGATGGTGATGATGAGGTTCACCAGGACTTTGCGGCTCCACCACCTCCCCCGAAGAGTCATAGCGACGATCCGACGGCGAAGTCCAAAGCAACAACAATAGCTTCCATACTATCTCGGCATTTTATGGCTTTGCCCTTCCTCCCGAGATGTCTCCATTGACGATGTACCTCTCCGCGCAATTGGGATATATGCATGAATACATGACTCGAGACATTCACAACCATCGACACCCGCCTTGAGCGTCAGTGTCATAGACTTCGTCGCATAGTGGGCCATCTACTGCCAGCCAGACCAGCGTGAGATAACCCTGCCTCCGGTTCTGCGCGTCGGACATCGTCTCATTAGGAGGATTATCTAGGCATAGCATAGTTAGGGGAGCACTAGGCTCATCTATGTTAGTCTTTAGTGTTTTGAAGTACATTTGCTATGGTTAGTCTTTAGTGTTTTGATGTACATTTGCTATGTTGTAGACTCATCTGTTTAGGCCACAACTATGTTAATGTTCATTTTCAGCATTTAATATCATGAAATTTTTTTGTGTATCTCTGAGTTACTGTTATGCTTTTGTTCACGGCCCTATATTGGTTGCATGTGAATGAATTTCATTGATATACCTATTTTTGTCTCGTATTATGCATGTAGTGAGGGGAGTCCTCTACTTACCGTGTTGTTATTATATTCATGGCTCATTTTCGGTTATGCTTGTTGTGAGGAGGTGCTTGGCCCCACTTTTTGATATTATCAAAAGGGGGAGAAATGTGTGCGTTAAACTTGAGGTTGTTTGAGATTGCACTATGGATATGAATACACGTGAATTCCTTTTTGATTGTCTAGTTCACATTGCTTGTTATGATAAAAAGGGAGATCGTTGGACTAAGTGGTTAGCCACTTTTACTCCACCCTAAATTTTGATGGAAACAAACAAAGTGAAAGTATACTAATAAGTTTATCAAGTGTGTTTCAGTTAGTCAAAGTTTGCAGAATACCACATCCCAAGTGTTCAAGCCATACAAGTTCAAGATTCAGTCTACACGAGGAAACGAAGAAGAAAGATCATATTACATATTGTAACATTGATGTAAGGTATACAAGATCATTTACGCAAGCCTAATGCATTAGCTCATGCGTATCATGTTTTTCAAATCACTTTTCAAATTTCAAGTGATCATTTGGAATTTTAAACGCAACTCACCACTTGAATCGGTCTTATAAGCTCAAACTATGTGAAACCATGTTTGTATATACACATCATACTTTAAAAACCATCGTGGAAGTTTTCGGTAATGAAAAACTTATTTTGAAATGAAAAAGCTGTGTATTTGTAGAAAACCCCTATGTAAGTCATGAAACCAAGATTTTCCATTTTCGGGATTTGTGAAAACATTCGGACTACCTAAACAGGTTCTATGACCCTTAACAAACATGTATAACTTGTTATAAGAGGTTTGGTAGGGTCCCGGATGTGATAAGGGGTCGCTAACTCTAGGGCCAAAAAATATTTATTTTGAAGCCTCTAACAGTTAGCACGCTAATAGTTATATTAGCATGCTAATTGCGAGTTAGCGTGCTAATGTTCAGCATTAGCGCACTAGCATAGAGGATTAACGCGCTAGGTCCAAATATTAGCGCGCTAATTGCTTTTTTGACAGTTTTTTTTTTTAAATTTGGAAATCACACTTTAACTTAAATAGATGATCAAATCTGAGCCCTTGGATCTCTAGAACGGTCGAAAATTGTTAAAAAGGAATGTAGAACATTCTCAAACCACCAAGAACATTTTATTGTCTTGTCAAGCAAGAAAACCAAATTGTGCTCATAGCTTTCGTAGAAAAAGCTTGGATTTTCGTGTGCTATCACTTGTAATCTTTCGTGGCAACTGAATCATTCTCGAAACCAGCGTTATTGAGGCATTCTAAAGCTTACAACATCCACTCCAGAACTGATTTTCAAATCACTCTCTCGGGGTTGTAAGAAAGTTTGATTTCCTAGCTTTTCTTGTGCTTAAATTTCATATTTCTTGGGTTTTACACTTAAACTTGATTTACTAAACCTTAGGACTGGTTTGGACAAGAGTTTGCACTTAAACTTCATTTTTATCAAACTTCTTTTTCCTTAGATTTGAAACCGGATTTGTTTTAATCGATATGTTTGAAAAGGTTTCATATTTGAGATTTGCATAAAATCAGTGATATACTTGCATTTCTCATTTGTTCTCATACTTGCATGCATTAGAGTGGTTAGGCTCTATGATGCTTGCTTGTATTTGAATTTTTTGCCACTTTACTTTGTAAAGTGAATTTGATTATTTTCATTTATTCTTTGTAAGTGGCTTATTGTAAGACTTAGTGGGATCTAAGTCGAAGGGAAGTCCTAGTTGAGGCTAGGCATAAACCCTAGTTGCGGCTAGGTAGGAAGTCCTAATTGGTGATTTGGCATTCTAGGCTTATACGCTTGTAACACTTATTGACAATATAAGTGGTTTGAAAATCTTAACTATGGAGGTTAGGTAGTAGATGTAGATCATTGGATCTAACCACTATAAATCGTGTGTCTCTTTTTATCTCGTTTATCTTCTTCATCTTGCATTGCATTCATACTTGCATTTGAATGAACATATAACATCTTTATTTTTGAATTATTTTAAAAAGGCGATAACTTCACGATACACCCAATTCACCCTCTTGGTGTGGTTTCATACATGACTACGATTACAAAATCCTTTCGTGGTGACAACCACAAAGTATTAATTTCTTTTGTGCTAGCAATCCATAACTAACACGACACCCTTATTATTATTATTATTTTAATGAAGATGTGCAATTACTCTTGTGACTACGGTTGTCATATCATTTCGTGGCGACGACCTCGAAGGTCCCTAAGTCTCTCGTGTTAGGGACTACTACTTTGATGACATGGATGGATCATGACTCTCGTGATGACAGTTGACTTGTCCTCGTGCGAAAACTTCCGACGTAGCTCTCCAAGTACTTCAGACCTTGTATTCACATTCATTCTTGTATCTCGATCGAGTAACTTTTAGTCTTGCGGTATTGGCGACTACCAATATTTTAATATTAACGTGTCGATCCCTTAATATGATTATATTTTCGTTTCAAGTTCAGCACGATCTTTCTTTCTACCCTAAACCAACCCTTTGGTATCACTAGGTCTGTCGAAAGTTACATGCCCAGGTTCGAATAATAATTTTACGGACATTCCTTTATTGGGGTGTCCTTGATACTAATGGTTCTCTTATCAATTGATTCATTATGATTTCACTAACTTTGAGGAACTCTTCAAACTATATATGGTTGACTTATGTTTAACGTTCAGTGTAAGACATTCATTTGTCTCGTAAGAAAATTTCCATTTTTTTGTATCTCCAAATTTTATAACATAGCCATCACACAAAAAAGGATTAATAGGTTCGAATGACTTAAAACACACATATCGCGACTACGAAATGTCAAGGTTACTTGCTATAATCCTTTCAGTGGGTCCCGAATCCATTTCAACGGCTGCATGCACTCCACTCCTTATTGCTTGGGTCAATCTACCTTCGAGACGTGCTCGTAACTCCGGACACTTCCTCTTAAAATGGCATACCCGCTCGTAATTAAAACATGTTGGTCGTGGTGTCCGAGATGTTTGCGTTGACTATTGTGGTGGAGGTGACAGTCCATAAGCCACACTCTATATAGTCGAGGGTGTAGTGACATGTGAGTGAGTAGTGGTCCCTATCAAGGTATATGGTGCCCTCGATGCTACACCCGGAGGGTGCATGACCACCCGAAGATTCCGCAAATATGTGTTTCTTGAAAGCTGTCACACCGACCGTTCAGTAACTCCCACAGCTACGCTTTCCATAACCATACTGATCAGATCCTGACCGAAACTGCATGAAACCCCCACGAAGTGCTGCCTTACACTCAAGTGCTTGATGGTATGCCTGGTGATGTCTCAAATCAAGACGTAACTATCATAACACTAATATTTTGCCTCAGTCCATTAATAAACCTCCTCTTATGAATCTTCTCTATTGGGACATACTCATGTGCAAACTCTAGTAACTCGTTGTACTTTGATGCATACTCAGACACTGACATATTGCTCTATACTAAGACAAGGAACTCTCGAATCTTTGCATCCTTCACTGGCTCTGGGAACCATTCTTCATAAAATAGACGCTTGAATTGTGGCTAATTCATATTAGTTCCCCGTGTTCTTTCGATAGTCATCCACCATTTCCGTGTCGTGTGTTCTAATAAAAATGCCACCAACGGTACTATGGTCCACTTATCAATGTTAAAAGTCTTCACCCTCTTATCCATGTTTAGAATCTGCGCCTCACCTCAATGGGATCTTGATTCCCGTAAAAGTGCGGTACGTCGTATTTCATAAATTCTTTTTGTATTTAGCCCCTTCGACAAGCCTCTGGATCTCTGTCCACCACAGGTATGGCCGTTGTTGTTGCAGCTGCAGCCCTAGTAGAATTGACCCCTCTTCCATTGGATGATCCTCGCGTATATGTGTTAAATGATGGTTAGGCCTGCCTCACGGATACTTGCTCTCTGCGCCCCTGTGTTTCTTTTACGTATCGGCTCTAATATGCGGGCCATGTCATCTCTTGTGATTACGCCAAGTCTGCCAATCTCTAGTCTTAAGTGGAAGTCATGTCGTGAATGGCCTTCTGGAATGTTTAGGCCATAGTAGTCATACGTTGCTCCATTTGAGTATGCTAGTTTCTTTCCTCCCACTCTTGAGTTTCCCTCATATTGTAGGAGTTTCAGCCCTGATTGCTCATAATGCAACTGCAGAGCAAATAAGAGCGAATTAATCCTACAAATTAAGAGAGTAAATAAAATACCTAAACGCAATAGATATTATAACAAAAGGAAAAAAATATTATTCATGTGTTTTATTCAAGTTTTAAATCCCTTCCCATCCTATGATTGGTAATTTATGCTCATTAAGTCAACTTGAACTAATGTCCCATACCATTGATTTGTTTTACTTAAACTTGACCTTTAACTTAAAGGCTCTACAACTTAGGTTTCACTAACCTAATTGTTTTCCTTAGGCTCTAATACCTATTCTCTGATACCAACTTAAAAAAAAAAACAAGAACAAAATAAATAAGGAGATGATTTGTACATTCCACCACCACTTTGTGTCACCAAAACCACCCAAGCTTCTTTTTGTTTTTCTTGGATTTTGAACCAAAGAGGTGGCCGGGGTTTATGGTGGATTTTTATAATTAGGGTTTCGCACAAATAAAATTTGTAAATTTACCAAAATACCCCCTGATGTGGGTATTTTAAGTTTTCGGGTCGTGACAAGAACCCGCAGTCTCTCTCTGTCTATCACATTTGATCAATCGATGAAATGAGGATAAACTTGAGGTTTTTAGATTTATATATATTGATTTCCCTCGAGATACACATCATGCTATCTTGAGGCTGATCAAGTGGTTAATGTGTTAAAATGACACTATTTAAAGCGACACGAATTCTAACACCATCAACACTAGCGCTTATCTCGAGAATGATCAAATGATCCATATAATTCAAACCAAACTTATAATTTTAATATATATATATATATATTTATATATCAGATATATATAAATATATATACTTCGTGTATTTTCTTGTCAATAAATTCACTGGACATGCCTACGATTATTTTAAGGGGTGCACATTCATTTCATGATCCCCTTGTCGCACTTGGTGTACCGGCTATTTAATGTTTATTTATTTATTTCCGATTATAGGATTGTATATAAATTTCCTTTTATACTACAACCTAAAGAATTCATTAAACATTTCAAACAAACACAAATCATCATACATAGCCACGCACACGCTAGCCGAGGTACGCCGAACTTAACCACAAGCCTAACTCGGGTTACTTAAGATTTGGATTAACACTAATCACCAGCTTAAGGTACATGCCATTATAGTCTCCTTAATTTAAAGCAATTTCATCCTCAAAATTAAAGTAAACATAAAATTACTTGTAGTTTCGAAGAGAAATGAAAATTGCTCATTTGCATAATATTCACGCTCCCAGGTTAGTTCCTCATTTTCATGAAATTTTCATTTCACCTTAACCAAAGTAATCTCTTTGGTTCTTAGCCTCTAAATCTTACGATCAAGTATCCGAATTAGCTGCTCGTAGTAAGATAAGTCTTCCTGAAGATCGAATTCATTCAAATCAATCCTTGGAGTGAACTGCGTCTCCATTTTGTGAAGCATAGACACGTGAAAGACTTTATGAAACCTGGCAAGCTGAAGAGGCAAGTCTAACCTATAACCAACATGACCAATATTTTCCTGTATTATGAACAACCTAATGTACCTTGGAGCTAGCTTACCTCGCAATCCAAAACCTGTAAAATCCTTTTATAGGTGAGACTATCATCAGAATGCAATCGTCTTTTGAAAACTCCAATAACCTATGATGTTTATCGGCTTATCTCTTTTATCTTAGTTATGCCGTAGTCAAACACTGGCGAATCTGCTGAATTCTCTTTGTGTAGCTCTGAATTACTCACACAATGAAATGTATTTCTCTTAGTTAGCATCAAACTCTAAGACACAAGCTCGAAATGTGTCCTCTAGCACCAATATCAACTGCTCAGTCTGCTCATCAATCTGCGAATGGTATACCATACAGAGGTTAAGAACATTTCCCTGCTGTCTCTATAATTCACTCCACTGTCTGAACGTGAATCTCAGATCTCTATCCGAAATAATCGGCACTCGAACTCCATGAAGTCTTAACACCTCACGTACGTACACCTCACATAATTGGTTAAGAGGGTCTCGCATAAAAAATGGCAAGAAATGCGCTGACTTTGTCATCCTGTTAACTACAACCCATATAACATCGTGCTTACGTTGACTTAAAGGTAGACCGAAAACAAAATCCATCGATATATATTCCCATTTTCATTCAAGAATAGGCAGAGAATACAATAACTTTCTAGTTTTTCTATGCTCAGCCTTAACTTATTGACATATCTCACATCTCTTTACGAACTCAACAACATCAGTCTTCATCCCAGGCCACTAATAGATACGCCTCATATTGCAATACATCTTAGTATCACCTGGATGAATAGAGTATAGATATCCATGAGATTCTTGTAGCAACTCCTGCCTCAACTAATTATGAGCTAGAATCCACAATCTATCTCTGAACTATAACGCACCATTGTTAGAAACTAACCAATCAGGATGATTTACACTAGTTGCTAATCTCTAATGCACTATATAATCCTGATTAGCTTTACGATAACTAATCATCACTTGAATCATCTCTAATTCAATTCGAGTCTGAGTTCAGAAAAACATATTACTAGCTCTGAAACTAGCTTTCTCAATTGATGACGTGTCAGCTAAACTTACATAAATCATCATCATATATGTGTCCTTAAGAAGTCTAGACTGAGAAGATTTTATATTTCTGTTCTTCTCCTACTCAAGGCATTCACAACCCCATTTGCTTCACTTGGGTGATACTCTAGAGTAAAGTTGTAGTTCTTGAGAAACTCAAGCCATCTACATTTCCTCATATTTCTTTTCATTTATTTGAGTTGTAATTGTAAAGTGACAGTCTGTTAACACCTTTCTGTGTAGTTCTGAATTACTTAGGCTCAAACTACTTGTATCTTTACTTCTCGTCCCACACCAATTGATAACGAAGTTAAGCATACAAACTTTTAAAAGAAACACCTCAACATTTATAGCCTGATAATGTTAATACTAAAGATCTCACACATCAAACTATTTTTTCTAGAAATTATCACCTTCCATGTCACAAGCTCAGAAATCATATTCTTTGGAACTAATATTAGCTGCAGATATATTATGTTAAGATTGTGAAAGGTCCATTCCAACTATTATAAATCTCTTCCCCACAGGGAAGCAAACTTTCGATTCTTCACCTAAATAATAATCTTGGTTCTTCATAAATCTCAAATCTTTCTAAACACATATATCTCGCTTATTCTTCCTAAAAAAATAAACCACAATATTGGCAAGAAATTTACAGACTCTATCAATCATACAATTACAACATCAACAAACTTAAGTTGTTATCACAACTTAGGTTAATCCATCATAAATCTCTAAGCATGAAATTTCATTCATATATAGTAAGAATAATATAACCTCTAAGTTAATATCACACAGCTTCCACTGCTTGATATATCTCATATTTCTTTATAAAATTGACAACGTCAATTTTCATTCTAGGTCATCAACAACTCATTCTTATCATAATGATTTTGGATTTCGCTTGAATGAATCTTTTAAAGAAATCCATGAGATTCTCATAACATTCTTGCCACACTTTTTAACTCAAGTTCCATGAACTTTCTTTTCATGCTCAATATTCTGATATGAGATTATCCATACCAATATAGAATACCAACAACTAGTAGTCAAACGTTGACCTACTAGATAATCTCAATCAATTTTTCCAACAATGCATCGCTCAATCAATCATCATTAGCTCGGCTCCAATATGAGCTCCAAAGAACAGAACATGTACTTACTAATCCGAAAAAATTCAACGATGATGTGCCTACGTAGGACTTTAATTGTTCATCATTGCATATCTCATTCAAGAGATATTATTGAGCACTTTTATTAAAATTACATCCTCTATCTTTTTCCTATTCAAGGCATTGTCATCACAATCATCTTTAATGAGTGTTGTTTTAGAGTGAATTCTAACATTTAGAAAATCTAAGGTATCAATCTCACCTTCTATATCTATCACTCGACAATTCCATTTTTCAAGTTTCTATAATTTGAAACTCACTACTTATACTAATCCACCGACCTTTATACCTCTAGATTGTCTTTTAATGATTTTCTAAGATTCTCGATAATCTCTAAGAATGATTAAAAGACTCTCAACAAAATTCTCATCTAATTTAAAAGTGATGCCTTCCATATTTTGTACAATTACCAAATATTTATCTTGAGATTATCAATCCCAATAGTTATTCTCACAATTCTTGAACTATATATACAGATAGAAGTATAAGCTGCAATTTTGCTTTATTGTGTCACCACACATTCTTACCTAAATAAGAAGTTTTAGAATGAAACTTTAACTTTTTCCATAATTCAGGTATTATCAAGCAAACATTGTAATCAAACTATACTTCAACTTTCATGTAAGGCATCCTTGTTTCTAATTTCAATTTGCATAAATTTCATACTTGAGTTAACTGAATAAATTACATAACGATATCAAAGATCACTGGATCAATCATTTGTAATATTCAATTATTTCAAGTTTACTTTTCTCTTTTACCTTTTTGTTGAATATATGACAATCCTATATTGTCTTAGTCCCATATCAAATCCCTTGATTTGCTGTTAACATTCAACACTCATACAATTAATTAACTTTTGAAACTTATAACTAGCACTTCCAAAATCTGGCACGAACCAATTTTTCGTCACATTTGTAACTCTTTACGGTATGCTCGTGCATCTTCTAAGTCTTCGAAGATTCCATTCTTGTTATTACTGATAACATAATAACAATTTAATTAAAATAGGATTTTAAAACTCGACACCTTTTATTTATGAACATAACATGAGTTCTAAGAAGTTCTAATGGTTTCCACCATTTACTTAAAGTGATCCAGTAACCGCCTGAAATCATCTTTAAATATATCCTTAACTCTGATCATACCACTGTGACAACCGGATCTCAACTAACTCTTGAGAACAACTGATTTCACCTTATTATTAGAATGAATTGTCAATCCTGGGCAATAAATATTCATTCCACTATTATATATTATTCTTTGGATTCTTCAAATCCTTAGATTCTTCGATAACTCATTCTCCCCAATTTAGACTATACCAGTCTAAAACATCGAATCGGATATCTTACTAACTTATCGCTATGTTCTAGATTAAACTTTCTTCAAACTTTACCTGTTTAATATTCTCAATTTCACCTTTCATTACCGGACAATTTATTTATCATTCCAATATGGATTCACACAATAACTGGAATTTGTACTTCATAACAACTTTAGAAGTATAAATACGTTAGTTGTTTCCAACCTCAAATTGACTTTTATCCTTAACCACTAATTTATTTACTGAATAACTTTCATTATTTCTCCACTAGTCTCAATACTAGTATTAAATCACAACTCAAAGTGTCTTACCATCTTTGAGTTTCATCCAAAGACATTCAGTATTCCATTGTTTTATAAATTCCATTCTTCTAATATACTTCTTAAGGTCTAGATCCAATAGATACTTCTTCACTGACTATTATTTGTCTAATAATATCAGAAAGAACAAAAACCTTTAAGAACAGTTAATAGTAAAAGAGTTTAATTTCATCTTTATAAGTTTTTCTTATGTCTTTCCTTTTTCAAACTCATCGAGGTTAAGATTCTCTTGAACTCTTACCTCAATGCTTTTTCATATCATGAGAAATTAATGGACTTTAACCATCTTATCATTAGGAAAGACATAACTTTTATATCTACCACGTAGATATAGTATAACACATCAAATAACATATATCGGTGCTTTTATATTTTGATTACCCCTAAAATCGCGATAAAAACCATTTATTACATCCTAAGGTTCTTCGTAACTCGAGACAACTCTCAGAGTTAGTAAACTTAGGGTATGGTACCAAGATATATCAGAAGCAATAACCTTAAATTTCGATACCAAACTGTATCCGAGTTATCACTTGTTTCCAGTTAATAAGGTTATTCTCTAAATTGATCTCTAATACCACACTGTATCTAAGTTGATCACTTTAAGATTTGAAGTAGGCTCTAACCAGTCTCCGATACCATCCTATATCAGAGTTACCACTTAATTCGAAAGTGATAAACCTTAGGCTCTGATACCAAGCTGTAGCATCCCCTAACTCGATTAGGGCGATACTCGGCCTGAAACCTTAATTATGCCACATTAATCTGCTAGACTTAACTAGAGTTAGCATCCTCTTCTTCTATCTCCTTATAGACACTGACGTATATCGAATATCGAAGTAAAACAAGTAATAAATGCAGCTGAAATTAAAAACTTTTTCGATAATAAATACGATATAGAATACGAAATCAAATTGGAATAAACCTCGATTATATAAAACCCCCATCCCTTGTGATATTACAAAACATATAATTCAATACAAATATACAAGACAAGGAAATATTCATTACATCGAAGAGAAGATCAAGACTCCTAAATCTTCTTTATCCCATAGCCGTAGCTCTAGTCAGTTTTCCTAAAACATTAATTTGAGGTGAGCGTTGCAACTCAATTAGTAAGTAAGGATTCACAAAGCTATCAACATTCAAATATAATAATAAAGAATATTATGCAATAACAATATGCACCAATGTTAACTAACAAGAATATGGAAAACATATAATTCAATAAATAACGTATGCAAATCAAACTGTCAATGACAATCACGCAGTGATTCCCATTTTATTTACAAAACTAGGGTCGATTACCTATTGACGCCATTAACGCGATTGCTAGACCAACACATTGGCTGAAGTACTGTCTAGCCAATCCGTTAATGCCCAATGGTTCTATTCGAAACCTTTTAGTGAGTATGTAATCCATGCTACCTATCTAACTGAGTAGGAAGTTACATATAGTTCGGAAGATCAACCCCACTTCCTATATAACATGGCCTCAGTCATAGGAACTTACTCTCATGAATCACATTAAACACAATTTCCCATTTATTAAAACCATCACAATGTACATAGTCTCCCATTCACTCCATGAACTACATGAACTATATACTAGGATAGCCAGACAACATTGATAAATAAACGAATCCATACTTACCTCTGTTTAGGTCTCCGTTACCAAATTTCTAACTTTTCGGTTATCACATGCTTTCCTGGTGTTCCAAAACTCTAGAAATTATAATAAAAACTTAGCTTATTTGCTATTTTTTGGGGTAGGAGTGCGCTGCCTAACTGGGTGGGGCGCGCTCTACCAACTGGGATTGTCCCAATTGATGAAGGGATCATGCTCCTCTGTTAGGTGGAGTGTGCTCCACCTTGCAATGCCTCGATAGTGAACAAGGCAACAACCACTGTTCCATTACCAAATCCATACAACAACAACAAACACTCCTAAAATTCATCAGGGAGGACCTCTAGTGAGGTAACAAACCATTTTAAGTCATAAAATACCATAATTCACATAGAAATCATCACTAATTTCCGAATTCAACTTGAAACTCAAAACTCAACTCACCAATAGTGATGATCTTTACTCCACAGTTGTTTAAGCTTCTCAATTCACGTTGTAATTCCTCTTCTCGTCGCCGACTCTCACCGGATCAAATCATCGAACCCTCAATCTCTCTCTCTCTCTCTCTCTCTCTCTCTCTCTCTCTCTCTCTCTCTCTTTCACTTGATCAATCGATGAAATGAGGACAAACTTGAGGTTCTTGGATTTATATATTTGAGTTTTCTTCGAGATACACATCGCGCTATCTCGAGGCCGATCAAGTGGTTAATATGTAATGTCACTTCCTAAAGTGACACAAATTCTAACACCATCAACATTTACGCTCATCTCGAGACTGATCAAACGATCCATATAATTCAAACCAAACTTATAATTTTAATGTATATATATTTATATATCAAATATATATAAATATATAAATATATACTTCGTGTATTTTCACGCCAATAAATTCACTTTGGACATGCCTACGAGATATTTTAAGGCATGCACATTCATTTCGCGATCCTCTCGTCGCACTTGGTGTACCGACTATTTATTGTTTATTTATTTATTTTCTCGATTATAGGCTTATATATAAATCCCCTTTTATACTACAACCTATAAAATTCATTAAACATTTCAAACAAATACAAATCATCATACAAAACTAGGCACACGCTAGCTGAGGTATGCCAAATTTAACCACGAGCCTAACTCAGGTTAATTATGATTTGAATTGACACTAATCATCACTTTAAGGTAACGGGTCATTACATCGTCTTTGCAGGTGACCAAACCACCGTTACCGCCATTCCCTATTCTTTGTGATAATTGGTGGTACTTCTACTTGTCTGTGTTTTTATATTTCTCATTCTATCTTTACGTACGGTTTTTACCACACATCTACCTGAGCATTCTCATTTCTGCTACGTTCATTTTATGTAGTTGTTGTTGCTTTACCGCCCAATGTTCACTTCCATATAGCATAGCTGGCCTAATTGCGGTCCTATGAAATTTTCCTTTTAACTTAGTAGGAACATCTCAATCATAAATTATCCCTATTATATATATATATATATATATATATATATATATATGGGTGCTTCTACTATGTGTAGCATCCCCTAACCCGATTAGGGTGATACTCGGCCTGAAACCTTAACTAAGCTTCGATAATTTCTCTGGAGTTAACTAGAGCCAGCAATTTCCTCTTCTTCTATCTCCAGGATAAACACAACTATATATCGAATATCGATATAAAACAAATATTAAATGTAGCGAAAATTTAAACTTTTTCAATGTTAAAACACGATATACGTAGCAAATCAAACCTAATAAACCTTGGCTATACAAAATCTCACATCCTTGTGATATTACAAAACATGTAATTTTATTCAAATACATAAGAAAAGGGAGATTCATTACATCGAAGAGAAGATTAAAACTCATAAATCATCCCATAATCGCAGCTGGCTCGGTATTCCTGAAATATTATTAGGGGTGAGCGCTCCAACTTGCTTAGTAAGTAGGGATTCACATAGCCATCAACATTCCATATAATAATCAAGAACATTATGCACTAATGTTAACTAACAAGAATATGAAAAACATATAATTCAATTAATAATGGATGCAAATCAAACTGTCAATGATTATTACACTGTGGTTCCCATTTTATTTTTAAAACTATGGTCGATTACCCACCGATGTCATTAATGCGATTGCTAGAGCAACACATTAGCTGATGTGTTATCTAGCCAATCCATTAATGCCCAATGTTCTATCCGAAACCTTCTAGTGAGTATGTAATCCACGCAACCTATCGAATTGAGCAAAAGTTATATACAGGACGGGAATATAACCCATCTCATATAAACCTATTCTAAAAACCACGAGTTACTCTCATGGGTCACATTACACACTGTTTTTCATTTATTGAAAATCATTACAGTGTACATAATTCCTCGTTTATTCTATAAAAAACATGAGCTATATATACTAGGATAGCCAGGAAACATTGATAAATAAGCGAATCCATACTTACCTCGGTTTAGGGTTTCGTTTCCAAACTTCCTAGGTTTTTGGGTCACTCACGCTTTCTTGTTATTCCACAGCCTATCACAACCATATGTGATTAATATAGGTCTAATACCTTATGTTTAGAACCCTTAGCTTAGTCACTAAGTCCTCCAAAAATTATAATAAAAACTCAGCTTATTTTTCGATTATAGGCTTGTATAGAAACTCTCTTTTATATTACAACCTATAAAACTCATTAACCACTCCAAACAAACACAAACCATCACATAAACCCATGCACACACTAATCGAGGTATGTTGAACTTAACAATGTGCCTAACTCATGCTAATTAAGATGTAGATTAACACTAATCACCACTTAAAGTAACAGTCGTTACTAGTCTCCCCAATTTAAAGCAATTTTGTTGTTGAAATTAAAGTGAACATATAATTACCTATAGTTTCGAGAGAAATGGAAAGCGCTCCTTCATATAATATTCCTGCTCCTAGGAAAGTTCCTCATTTCGTGAAATCTCCATTTCATCTTAACCAAAGGAATCTTTTAAATCCTCAACCTTTAAATCTTACGATTAAGTATCCGAATTGGTCTGTCTTTCGTAAGATAAGTCTTCCCGAAGATCAAATTCATTCCAATCAATCCTTGGAGTGAATTGAGTCTCCGTTTTGCAAAACATAGATAAACGGAAGACATTATGAATTCAACTAGCTGAGGAAGTAACTTTAACTTGTAAGCAATATGACTAATCCTTTCCTATACTCTGAATGGCCCAATATACTTTGGAGCTAGCTTACATTGCAATCCAAGCCTATACAATCCTTTTATAGGTGTGATTTTAAACAGAACAAGATCATCCCTTGTAAACTCCAACAATCTATGATGTTTATCGGCATATATCTTGTCTTAGCTGTGTCGTAGTCAAATGCTGGCGAATCTGTTGAATTCTTTCTGTGTAGTTCTGAATTACTCACACAGAGAAAAGTATTTCTTCAAATTACCACCAAACTCCAAGACACAAGCTCGAAGCATATCCTTTAGCACCAATATCTACCACTCGATCACTGTTAGTCAGAGGATGATATGTCGTACTGATGTTAAGAACAGTTCCCAGCTGTCTTTGCAATTCACTCCACAGTCTCGACGTGAATCTCGAATCTTTATCCAAAGTAATTGACACTGAAACTCTAAGAAATCGTCAATCTAACAACTACAACCCATATTACCTCATGCTTACGCTAACTTAAAGGTAGACCGAAAATAAAATCCATCGATATATGTTTTCATTTCCACTCAGGAATAAGCATCAAATTTAATAACCCTCTAGATTTCGTATGCTCAGCTTTAACTTGCTTACATATCTCACATCTTTTTGCAAACTCAACAACATCAGTCTTCATCCCATGCCACTAATAAACATGCTTCATATCCCGATACATCTTGGTGTCACCTGGATGAATAGAGTAAAGAGATCCATGAGATTTTTATAGCAACTCCCGCCTCAACTAATATTGAGCTGGAATCCACAATCTATCTCTCGAACCGTAATGCATCATTATAATAAACTAACTAATCAGGATGATTTACACTAGTCGCTAATTTCTAACGCACTATATAATCCTGATTAGCTTTCTGATAATCAATCATTCACTGAATTATCTCCAATTCAGTCTGAGTCTAAGCTCAAAAGAACATATTAGTAGCTCTTAGATTAGCTCTCTCAGTTGATGATGTGTCAATTGAACTTTCACGAATCATCATCATAGATGCTTTCGCAAGAAGTCTAGACTGAAAAGCTCGCGCATTAGCTACATTTTCTGTGCCTGTTCTTCTCCTACTCAAGGCATCCGCAACCCCATTTGCCTCGCTTGGGTGATTCTCTCAAGTGAAGTCGTAGTTCTTGAGAAACTCAAGCCATCTACACTTCCTCATATATCTTTCCATTTATTTGAATGGTAATTGGATACTGACAGTCTGTTAATACCCTTATGTATAGTTCTAAATTACTCAGGCTCAAATGAACTTGTATCATTACTTCTTGTCCCAGACCAATTGACAATGAAGTAAAATATACAAATTTTTAAGGAAAACACCTTAACATTATATTTAGCCTGATAATATCAATACTAAAGAACTTACACAGGAAAATATTTATTCCAGTAACTATCACCTTCCAAGTCTTAAGCTTGGAAACTATATTCTCTAAAACTAAGATTAGTTGTAGATATATTGTGTTAAGTTTAAGAAAGGTCCCTCATAGCTATTATACATCTCTTCCCCACTGGAAATCAAAATTTCGATTCCTCACCGAAATAATAATCTTGGTTCTCCATAACTCTCAACTCTTTCTACACACATATATCTTTCTCACTATTCTACAAGAATTAAACCACAATACCGACAAGAAATTTACCGACCTCAATCAATTCTTCGATTACAACATCAACAACCTTCAGCTTCTCACCACAACTTAGATTAATCCATCATAAATCTCTCGAGCATAAAATTTTATTCATATAGGGCAAGAATAATATCACCGTATTGTGTTAATATCACTCGAACTTCCACTTGCTTGTATGTCTCATATTTTTTTATAAAATCGACACTTTGTCAATTTTCATTTCACATTACCAACAACTCATTCTTATCACAATGATTTTGGATTTGCCTGAATGAATCTTCTTAATGAAATTCACGAGATTCTCATAATATTTTTGCCTCACTTTTTGATTCAAATTCCAAGAACTTTCTTTACATACTCAATATTCTGATATGAGATTATCCATATAGAATACCAATAACTAATAGTCAAACCTTGACCTACTAGATAATCTCAATCAATTTCTCCAATAATTCATCACTCAATTAATCCTTGTTAGCTCAACTCCAATCTGAGCTCCAAAGAACAGACTTGTAGTTACCAATCCAGACTACTTAGCTAATGATGTGCCTGCGCAGGACTTCAATTGTTCATCATTATGCATCTTATTTAAGAGACATTACTGAGAAGCTTTTATTGCAACTACAAACTTCTATCTTTTTCTATTCAAGGCATTGTCAAAACAATTACCTTAATGAGTGATGTTTAAGAGTGAATTCCTAACATTTAGAAAATTCAAGGTATCGATCTCCAATTCTATTTCTATCACTCGACAATTCCACTTTTCAAACTTCTATAGTTTTAAATTCATTACTTATACCAATCTACTTGGTCTTTTAACCTCAATATTGTCTTTTAATGATTCTTTTAAGATTCCCAATAATCTCTAATAATGATTAAAAGATTCTAACAAACCTTTTCTCTTATTTACAATTGATGCCTTCGATATTTGGTACAGCTTACCAAAATAAATATGTCGAGATTATCATTCTCCTATAGTTCTCCGACAAGTCTTGAACTATGTATAGAAGCATAAACTACAATTTTACTTTATTGTGTCACCACACATTCTTACCTAAATAAGAACTCTTAGAATGAACCTTTTAGCTATTATCAAGCAAACATTGTAATCAAACTATACTTCAACTTTCTTCAAGGCATCCTTGTATATGTTTTCAATTCACAACAATCCTCATGCTTGAGTTAACTGAATAAATTACACAACGATACTAGAGATCCCTGGATCAATCGTTTGTAATATTCAATTATTTCAAGCTTACTTTTCTCTTTTACCTTTGTATTGAATATACGACAATTCTAAATCATCTCAATCACAAATCAATCCCTTGATTAGCTGTTAATATTCAATACTCATACAAGTAATTTACTTTTGAAACTTAGTACTGACACTTGCAAAATTTGGTCTGAAGCAATTTACCATTACAATTTATAATTATGTACGGTAATGCTAGTGCATTTTCTAAGTCTTCAAAGATTCCATTCTTATTATTATTGATAACACAATAACAACTTAATTAAAATAGGGTTTTAAAATTTGACACCCTTTGTTTATGAACATAATATGAGTTCTAGTAAGTTTTAATAGCTCCCACCATTTACTTAAAGTGATCCAACAATCGCTTGAAATCATGTTTAAATATATCCTTAATTCTAATTATACCACTGTGACAACCATATCTCAACTAACTCATGAGAACAACTAATTTCACCTTATTATCAGAATGAGTTGTTAATCCTAAGCAATGAATATTCATTCCCACTATCACATATTATTCTTTGGAATCCTCAAATTCTCGATTCATTGACCACTAATTCTCCCCAATTAGACTATACATGTCTAAAATATCGACTAGGATATCTTACCAACTCACTACTATGTTCTAGATTAAATCGTTTTCAAACTTTACCCATTTAATATTCTCAATTTCACCTTTCATTACCTGAAAATTTATTTTTCATTCCAATATGGATTCACTCCATAATCGGAATTTTCTACTTCATAACAACTTATGAAGTACAAATAAATTAGTGGTTTTCTAACCTTAAATATTCTTTTATCATTAACCACTAATTTATTTGCTTTGAATAACTTCCATTAATACTCAACTAGTCTCAATACTAGTATTAAATCATATCTTAAAATGACTTACCTTCTTCGAGTTCCACTTAAAGTTATTCAATATTCCATTGTTTCGTAAACTCTATTCTCTTAATACCCGTCTCAAGGTCTAGATCCAATAGATACTTTTTCATTGACTATTATTTGTCTAATAATATCAGTGATAACAAAGTCCATTGACAATAGTTAATAGGTGGAAAGTTTAATTTCATCTTTGTAAGTTTTCTTTATGTCTTTCCTTTTTCAGACTCCTCGAGGTTAAGATTCCCTTGAACTCTCTCCTCAATGCTTTCTCATATTATGAGAAATCAATGGACTTCAACCACCTTATCATAATTTAGGAAATACATAACTCCTATATCTACCACACGTATATAATAAAGCACAACTAATAACATATCTCAATCTTTTATTTTTTGGCTACCCCCAAAATCACGATAAAAACCATTTATTATGTCCTAAGCTTCTTTGTAACTCGAGACAACTCTCGAGTTAGTAAACTTAGGATATGATACAAATATACATCATAAACAATAATGTTAAACTTTGATACCAAATTGTATCGAGTTATCACTTGTTTCCAAGTAATAAGGTTATTCTCTCGAAGTGATATATAATAGCATACTTGTATCAAGGTTGATTACCTTAAGATTTGGAGTAGGCTCACGACCAGCTTTTGATACCAAACTATATTAGAGTTATTAAATGTAACAAAGCCCTTAAACTTTGTCTCGATATCAAATCGTATCGAGTTACCACTTAGTTCGAAAGTGATAAAACTTAGGAGTGATAAACCTTGGGCTCTGAAATAGGTTCTGATACTAAGCTGTAGCATCCCCCAACCCGATTAGGTTGATACTCGGCCCGAAACCCTAATTAAGCCTCGATAATCCTGCTAGACTTAACTAGAGCCAGTAGCCTCTCCTTCTATCTCATGATAAACACAACTGTATATCGAATATCGATGTAAAACAAATAATAAACGCAACGAAAATTAAAAAAAATCGATAATAAATACGATATACAGTAGCCCATCCCTTGTGATATTACAAAACATGTAATTCAATACAAATATCTAAGATAATGAGAGATTTATTACATCAAAGAGAAGATCAAAATTCCTAAATCTTCTATATCCCATAGTCGCAGCGCTCGTCGGTATTCATTAATATTATTTTGGATGAGCGCTCCAACTTGCTCAATAAATAGAGATTCACATAGCTATCAACATTCCATATAATAATCAAAAACATTATGCACTAAAAATATGCACCAATGTTAACTAACAAGAATATGGAAATCATATAATTCAATAAATAACGAATTCAAATCAAACCGTTAATGACTATTATACAAAGGATTCCCATTTTATTTATAAAACTAAGGTCGATGACCCATCGATGCCATTAATGCAATTGCTATGACAACACATTGGTTGTGCTGTCTAACCAATTCATTAATGCATAATGGTTCTATCCAAAACCCTTTAGTGAGTATGTAATCCACGCAACCTATCGAATTGAGCAGAGTTATATATAGGCCGAAAGGCACCCCATCTCCTATAAACCTATTCACAAAATCGGAGTTACTTCCGTGGGTCACATTACATACCCTTTTCCATTTATTGAAAATCATCACAAGTGAACATAGTCCCCTATTCAAATCCATAAACTACACGAGCTATATATACTAGGATAGCCAGCAACATTGATAAATTAGCGAATCCATACTTACCTCGATTCAGGTTTTCATTTCCTAATTTCTTTGGTTTTCAGGTCACTCACGATTTCCTGTTATTCCATAACCTATCACAACCATTTATGATTAATATAGGGCTAATACCCTATGTTAAGAACCCCTAGTTCAGTCCCTAAGTCCTCCGTAAATTATAACTAAAACTCATCTTATTTTTCAATTATAGGCTTGCATATAATCTCTTTTTATATTAGAACTTATAAAATTCATTAACCACTCCAAACAAACACAAACCATCACACAAACCCACGCACGCGCTAATCGAGGTACGCCAGACTTAACCACATGCGTAACTTGGGTTAATTAAGATTTGGATTAACACTAATCACTAGCTTAAGGTAACAGGTCGTTACACCATGGGTATGGAGACTTCTAAGGTGACCTACTATAAGAGATAATGTTGGTAACAAAACAATTAATGAATATAAATTTCGTTTTGGAACTTTCAAAAACATTTATTGTAAGCTTGACTTTTATTTTCAAGAAGAAAAAAGATAGCTAGTTAAGTCATGCTACTTGGCATATTAGATTGATAAAAATTAAGAAAATAAATTGTTTTTTCTCATGAAGAAAATGAATTGCTAATATAGTTAAAGAATACTACATGATTTAAAAAATTAACATTTAATTCAAATTATGATGTATATTTCGTTTGTGAAAAAGATATAATAACAAAATAAAATATTTTAACATCAAAAAATATGCAACACTTAAGCTTAATTTCTTATTTTGATTTTCAATATAAGAACATTTTTTATTGTCAAAAATAAGAATATTATTTTATTTCCGTTTATAATGATGTATCTAGTAAGTATTAAATTACTAATTTTTGTTATGATCAATGTTTATTAAATCAAGATATACTAGTTTGACAAATATAATATCACATAGTATTAAAAATTTATATATATATATTGTAAATTAAGTTGGAACTTGCTAAGAACTAGAGAAGGAAAATAGAAGACTAAAAACTTCTACTACTACAAACTACTACTACAAAGGAGAAGAGAAGAAATGAGATAGTTGGAATGAGAAGTTTTCATTCAACTTGGTGTGTGAATTACAATGGGGTTGACACCCTTTATATAGGCCATTTGGTGATGATGATAATTGTACTTATACAATGTGTACAAGTTATACATACACCACAAGTCATACAACACATCACAAGCAACATAGACAATACATGGAATAGTTGGTGTACATTGGAGAAGATTACAAGTTACATGACAATACATAGACAAGTGGAGGTACTATTAAGTGAGAAATGCAAGTTACATGACTACACAATATGTTGGTGTACATGCATGGTCATCCATATTCCACAACACTCCCCTTGGATGACACTTGCTTAGAGATTGTGCCTCATTAAAACCTATACTAGAAAAACCCCAGTGGGAAAAAATCTAGTATAGGAAAAAGAGTACAATGTTCTCGTCAATCTTGATTTGTAGTATAATATTATTGATTGTCTCATTAAAAACCTTGCTATGAAAAACCCAATGGGACAAAACCAAAGCTAAGGAAAATAGTGCGACACATTGATACACTTTGAGAGAATATATATGCCTTATTAAAACCTTTACTAGAAAAACCATGTAGGGAAAAAATCTAGTATAGGAAAAAAGTACATTGCTCTCATAAATTTTTTATACGGAGCATAATAATGTTAGGATTGCCTAATTAAAAACCTTGCTAGGAAAACCCGGTGGGATAAAACCATAGCAAAAGGAAAAGAGTGCAATACACTAATCAATCTAGATAAAGAGTTTTAATATTGTTAGAATTGCCTCATTAAAAACCTTTGCAAAGAAAACCCAAAGGGATAAAACCATAGCAAAGGGAAAAATAGTGCAATACACTAACCAATAACTCATTTTGATTCTCCCCTCATATTCACATGGGTGAGACATCTTGTGCATTTTGTTGCACATGACATTGTTTTCTATATGAACAATTTAATGTCAAGCATATGATTGTCACTCTTTTGTGTATAGTACTTGCATCAAGTAATTGATTCATAACTTGTTGCTACTTTGAATGATCCTTTGAACTTTGAGTTCATATTAATTTATACATGGATCATAATACAACAAATTTAATGCAATTTGATGTGTTTCAAGCAATTTCACGCCATTCCTTTTGAATTGGCTTATATCTCCCCCTAATGGTGGGAAAATTGCTTCATCAAAGTGACAATTAGCAAAACTTGCTATAAATAATTTCCCTATTAGGGATCTAAGACATCTTATAATATGATTAATGGAGAGTTAAATCAATATACGTCTCCTATTGATTTGCCTTGAGATAATCTCCAGCTGATAAAAAAATCCAGTTTGATAAAGGATGTCCGTGCGAATTTATGATATTTTTGCATTATTGATGATTATGGATAATCAAATAGATCTTTCCACATTATGAATGTCATTTGATTTATGACGACATTCGTTTTAATGTGCCTTATATATTCCGTGAAGTTAAAGCGATAATATTATACTCGATTAAATCATTTCATATAGATAAATTTTCTATTATTCTCGAGTAAACTTCTTCGAACAAGACATTAACAATATAATTGTTGTACCAGATATTGCTCGAACATTAGCCTCCGCTAAGTGAAGGTCACCCAAGAGGGGGTGAATTGGGTTACCGAGTAGTTATTGCCCTTTTAAATCTTTATGCGCAAATTACAACTATAATGCATACACTATCAATGAATATATATGTGCTATGCAAGTGAATGGAATGGAAGAGATGGAAAGTGACACACAATTTATAGTGGTTCGATCCAACGATCTACGTCCACTACCTAACCTCCCTGGTTAGGATTTTTAACCCCCACTTATATTGCAAATAAGTGTTACAACCTAAGCATACAAGCCTAGAGTGCCTAATTACAATTAGGACTTCCCACCTAGCCGCAACTAGGATTTGTGCCTAGTCTCAACTAGGTCTTCCCTTTGACTTAGATTCCACTAAGTCTTACAATCATACAAATACAATAAGTTGCTTTGAAAAATAATGAGATACACTTTACAACACAAAGTGGTATCAAATTCAAACACTAGCAAGCCTCCTAGAGCCTAACAACTCTTATGCATGCAAGTATGAGAATAAATGGAATATGCAAATATGTCACCGATTTTGTTGCAAATCCCAAATGTGAAATCGTTTTAAAAACTTAATATATTAGTGTAAAACCGATTTCAAGTCTAAGAACAATAGTTTAACAAAAATCAAGTTTAAGTGCAAAACTTTTGTTCAAATCAATCTTAGGGTTTGATAAAATAAATTTAAGTGCAAAACCCAAGAAGAAGGTGTTCAAACACACAACAAAATGATTTTCAAATCAAATACACAAAACTATGTAGATTAAGCACAAGCAAGATTTTAGATCTAGGACTTTCTTACAAACAAGAGAATGACAAAAGAGATCAGCTTTGAAGAGATTCTTGTACTCCTTTTAAAGCCTCAAAAGTCTTGGATTAGTGAACTAAAGAACGACCACAAAGATCTCCTTTTGCTTCTTCACAAAAGTCAAAGTTCTTCTCTTTGTAGATTTTGAGTTTTTGAGTGTGTTTCTTCCTTCTCTTGACAAAACCATGTTCTTGGTGGTTTTATAGTGTTAGGTATTCCATCTTGACGCTTTATGACCGTTCTAGGGATCCAAGGGTCCAAAATAGATCAAGAATTCAAATTAAAGTGTGTTTTCCAAATTTGTAAAAAAAGTCGTCAGATATGCAATTAGCGCGCTAATGCTGAGACCTAGCGCGCTAACTATGCACTTAGCGCGCTAATGAAATCATTAGCGCGCTAACTGCGGGACCTCAAAACAATTATTTTGTCCCTTTGTGTTAGCGACCCTTAAACTCGTCCGTCAGGGACCTAACCAACCCTTATATAACATGTTATACACGTTTATTATGAGTCATTTAGCCTAATTGGGTGGTCCTGGATATTTTTACAAATCCCGAAACGGAAATTCACGATTTCATAATGTATTTGGGGCTTTTCTCGCAAATTTACGCTTTTCTTTTCAAAGACCTTTCAAAAACGAGTTTTTCTTTTTCGAAAACATTTACAATGATCTCGTAATATGCAAATGACCATCCACACAAAGTTTCACATTGTTTAAACTCATAGTCCTAGTTATGTGTTTAAATTCCACTTTGAAACTTGAAGTAAACTTATAACTTTTGAAGAATGGTTTAAGAAACTTGATATGCATGGACTAATGCATTTGGCTTGCGTGAAAGAATTTGTATACCTTACATTGAAATTACAAATTGCGGTTTGAACTTTCATCTTCATTTCTTCATTAATGCCGAGTCTTGAACTTGTATTTCTTGAGTACCCTTGATATGTTGTTTTGCATCCTTTAACAAAAAACCGAAATACACTAGATGTTTATTAGTACATTTTCACCTTGTTTGTTTCCATCAAAATCTCGGTCGGAGTGTGAGTGACTAACCACTTAGTCCAACACTAAGTTCGAATTTGAGAAATATTCACTTTTATATTATAATGTACATGCATGAAGCACGATACACAAGACATAAACTCATCGCTCATATTTATCTCACGATTTAAACACATCTCGATGTGCCTGTTTTATCGAGCCATTTTCAATGATAAAATTCATAATATTTTGCCTTTGATTTTGAAGGCATGGTAAAGGTCAAAAAATATTCGGGTATATATATGACAATATTTAGGCAAAATAGTCTTTTATATATGACCAAAAAAATGTCACAATTATGAGCGCTCATTGTCAATAATTATTTGCCCTTTGTAGTGGTGCACCACTTTTATTCCAATTTTTGGTGGAATTGTCAATACGACCTTTACCCGATATTTTCACTTTTTCCACGTCCATAAATTTATTATTGCGATCATGATCATTATATGCGACATATGCTTCTTAATTTGAACTTGAACTAATTGACGGGATCGATATTATATTTATAATATCTCATTATTTTATTCAGCTACCATGAGACAAAAAATCAATCCTTAATATTTATTGGATTGGCGTGCGCACTCGATATTTATTGCAGCAATAAATTGAGGCGGGTCACGTGACCTTCTTTTTATTGTCTCATCAGTCATATTTCCACATAGCCTCAACATATATGTAATTAAAATTGTGGAATTATAATTAATATTTGACTGATTAAATTTTGTAGCATGAGACCCAGCCGCTCATTTTGAGCTTTTGGAGCATTACCCTTTTGGTATGTACATATATAACTCCATAAGGTGAAAAGATATATAAAGTGAAATATTCACTTTTCAAATCTCTAAAGAGAAATTGGCGAATGATTGTGTATAACACACAATTTTGCATATATGCTTCATCCACAAATTGTAGTATCTAATTGTCATGACAAGTAATTCTTGTCGGTAATATAATAAGGCAACAAATTCAACTATGGTTGAATAATATTTTGAAAGTAAATGTAATATAAAATAATTTTCTCTTTTCTTTTATGTAAAAAAAAAAACATAACATATGATTAAGTATATGTTCATAACTTGATTCATTAATAATCAAATGTACTATTCGTATGAGTTGGTGGGACAACCTCCAGGTTGGGTGGCGAGACAAAGTCTGCTTAATACCATGCCTCCTCGAACGGGATAACCCGTCTCCCTTTCAATGTTTAGCTTTACCAGGGACAAGACTTACCCACTATCAACTCAAACTTATAGCATTATTTGTATTATAAAATCAAGAATAGAACGATAACTAATCGTTTGTAGTTTTAAGAGAAAAATTATATGTCATACATTGACTTTTGATTTCTGAGGTAGAAGATCGTACAAGGCGCAAATACAAAGCATACTTTCGCAATCGGTGACGTTATAATGCATAGTATAAAATAAAGTATGCATATAGAAGTGATGCATGTAATAAAGGAAGCAACCATGATAATATAGAAATAAATTGAACTTATTTAAATAACAAAAGTTATACCTTCCTAGCTTTGTCTCCTTAACAAGCCTTCTTGAACTTCAATATCTCCTTAATGCTAGAGCAAGCTCGTGCTGATAACGTGTTGTAAATTAAGTTGGAACTTGCTAAGAACTAGAGAAGGAAAATAGAAGACTAAGAACTTCTACTACTACAAACTACTACTACAAAGGAGAGAGAAGAAATGAGATAGTTGGAATGAGAAGTTTTCATTCAACTTGGTGTGTGAATTACAATGGGGTTGGCACCCTTTATATAGGTCATTTGGTGATGATGATAATTGCACTTATACAATGTGTACAAGTTATACATACACAACAAGTCATACAACACATCACAAGCAACGTAGACAATACATGTAATAGTTGCTGTACATTGGAGATGATTACAAGTTACATGACAATACATAGACAAGTGGAGGTACTATTAAGTGAGAAATACAAGTTACATGACTACACAATATGTTGGTGTACATGCATGGTCATCCATATTCCACAACAATATACATATATATATATATATATATATATATATATATATATATTGTTTGTTTGGACCTAAAAAAAACTTGTGTATATTGTTTATCAAAAAGAAAGCTTGTATATATTAAATAAGAATACATATCTTGATTAATTTTCTTTAAATATTTTTTTGACTTCTTTTAATATTTTTTTAAAGTCCTTTTAATTTTTTATTGTTACGTTATTTTTTTTTTAAGAATCATGTTGCATTATTAATTATTGCAAAAAATGAAACACAATTTTTACTTTTTTTTCTCAAAGTTAAAAGGGTAATTTTGTCATTTGCGTAAAATTTATAGGAGAGAATAACCATAAAATTTAATTGGATGCTTTTAAAAATAGGTGGGGTGCTCACGGCTGGGCTCAAAGTCTAATGCATGACTTGAACCCGCGGAAAACTAAACTTTCGGCCTAATTAATGCTCTCGGACCCCATGGATCACGTCCATCACAGAAAGTAGAGCATTTTTATTGAGGTTCGACCAAATTTTGGTAGCTACACTATATTATATTCCCCTACTGGTTTAAAAAAAAAACTAAATATTTAGGGTGAAGCCTATGGCAGAGAATTATCTATAATCTTCTGGATTTTGTTGTAAAAGTTCTCATATTAGTGTTTGTTTCTTCATGTCATAAGATAAGCTTAGTTTCTCAAATCTAAATAAACCTTAGTTAACGTTATATGCCACTGATGCATTAGCAAGGAAAAAAATTAATGTAATATAGCTTCGAGTTTTTTTATAATTATATATTAATAATCACAACATTAATCAAGATTTTTTCTTTTCACTTAATTGAAAGGGATGAAATCAACAATACATGCACCCATACATGATACATCCCATGGCCTGCACACATGCACAAACACATACATATAAATATATATATATTTCAAGTTCGTAACACACGCTATAGGAGCTCCAAATTAAGAGCTTGATCCCCTCAAAAGGATCTTCACTTTTGAGGGTCGACGCTTACAAACGTGCCCATGCACACACACATAATAATACTATACATAGATCTATATATAGATTAATATATGCACGTTAAGAATATACTCTTGATGATCACCCAATACATTAATTTGATCTGATTATTAATTAAAGTACGTGCATGGTACTAGCTAGTTAAAAAACGCTTGAATCTCAGGCTGACTTTCGAATATGGCCATGTCTTCCTCGTCCAAGCTCACCCAAGCTTCGATTCCCTCGCCAACCTTTGTGTCCATCAATATAAGGAAGTTTTTATCTTCAAAAGAAGGCACGTTAGCCCAAATAGGCTTACCCCATCCAAAATCAATTTCATAGAAGGGGAACCTGCACCAACTAGTTACTGCATAACGTCCCGCTTCGCCTCTCAAGAACTGCTGTTCTCCCCCGGCCAAATACATCATGTACTCCAAGTATTCGTTCCCCGATTGAAGCTTCGTCACAAAGTCACGATCGACTTTCCTAACAGCTTGCCCTAGTTTCTCCAACAAATTATCATTTTGGTTGTAAGCTATAGCCGGTGCAATGACGACGAGGTTTCCGAAGGAAAGGTAAGGCATGGGGAGATCGATTTTGCTTCTCATGCTAGCCGCCACGGCCATGTATGAAGTCCGCGGAGTGAGCCCGTGTTTGTGTCTATCAACAGCCATGCCAACCTTCCACAAGAGTGCTATCACTGATAGAACTCTTGAAGGGCCCTTAGAATTAGGGTTGTTTGCAATGGTAGTGCTTGTGGCTTTGGATCTTAGAGAAGCTATCATGGATGCATCAAAGATGTACCTCTTTGTGACTATCTTCCCTTTTGTTTTGAGCACATGCATTGCCGAAGGCACTGCTTTAGCGGGGAAGCATGTCGCGATGTCGAATTTCGGGCGCATGTCTTCAGGGACCTCTTCAGCTAAGCCTCCTTGAGCATTGATGGAAGCCCATGTGGTGAGGAAAGCACATAGGCCAGTAGAGTCCATAGCTTTGTGAGAAACACACACCCCTATCGCTATCCCACCGCACTCGAAGACGTTAAATTTAACCACAAGCAATGTTTTTTCATTGTGTTGATGGACAGTATATGGAACAAATTGAACCAAGTGTTGCGGTTCGGAGTGGTTGAGAACGTCGGAGAGGTGGCAGCCGATTCGGGCGTGGAGGATCTCGATGCCACTGTCGTCGCAGATGATTTTGTTGTTGTCCTTGAGTATGCCTGCTAAAGGGTAGTAAAGTGTTAGTGTTTCAGATAGTGACTTCATAAGTTGATCAAGCAGTGTGTTTTGATCATTAGTGTGTTGGTTAGGTGAGTAGAAGAGAATGAAAGGTATGTAAATATCAGCAGTGAATTGGTCTACGAGGGAAAGATTGAAGGTTTTGAGATGTGGTGGAGTTGGAGAGGAGGGCTTGATTGTCTCTCTAGAGACAAGTTCCACCTTCATCATCATCTTCATCTCTACAATATTTATTTTCACTTGTAAGTTATATGAGCTTCTTTAACTTTCAAGAGTTGTAGATATCCATGCAATGATAGAGGTATATATATATGCATGTGTGAGTGCAAGTATAGACAAAATTATATGCAATTAATAAGGGGACAATGGCGGATCCCATATTTAAATCTCAACATCGTGCTGTCTTGCGTTTGTGATATATCTTGAACACAAGAAATTTACAGCAACTTGTTGATGAAACGACCAATTCAAAATACACATAATTTTTTCCATTACTGTCTCGATCCATTATCCAAATATAATTAATGAGTTTCAATAATATATATGCACATGCATGCATGTTTGACTTGAATCTCATCAGTGCACTAGATGCATGTTTAAATAAACTTTATTATTGATGAGATGCATATGATCAGTATATGTTTAACTATTAAAACTTGAATTAAGGGCAATGGATTTTTAATGCATGGAGACTTAATATAATTTAAGTTAATTTTAGAGAGAATCAATTGATTATATATGTTGATGACCGAATCAAAGGCATATGCAAAGACTTCTTTTTTAATTGGTTTGTGCATATACATGATTGAAGTACTCCATCGATTATAACAAGATGATCAATTGATATTTAAATTTCTTTTTGATGAGAAATATTTTGATATTGAATTTTTACATGTTAGTGGGTTTGTTATATGTAGACAGTAGACATACACATTGCCTTGTTGACGTATCGATGATTTGTTGAATAACTGGCACAAAAAAATGAGAGTTAACGCAATGTGACGTTGAAAACAAGAGGTCATTTGTCTACCCTTCACAAATAAAAACAATTTTATTTCATATATATATATATATATATATATATATATATATCTAAGTAATGTAAGTAATTTAATAAGCACCAATGTTGAAAGAATCCTTCGTTACTTGAAATTACGATATTACCCTTTATATTTTTTTAATTATTTCTTTTGAATTATATATGTTTTCAATTCCCTTTCATATTTTTACTCTCTCTTATATATCTTATCGTTTTTTATATTTTTATATATTTAATTTTTTATTTAATTAATTTTTTATTTAAAAACAATGAGGCTTAATCAAGTCGATAACTATTCTATCTTAGGAATTTTGGGCTTTTATCTATCTACATTTTTATTATTATATTACCACTAACAATACATCTATGTTATACACATGAATACCAAACTTCTCCCACGAGCACATTTTGTGACCTTTCTTCTTCAAATTTACTTGTTTCTTTTGTCTGTTGTTATTTTACTTTTTACATTGGGTGTTCTTATGGATTCTTTTGACCTTGCACGTTTGCAAGATGCTTTGGATTCCGATGATAGTCCTACTCTTCATATAGATAATTCCTTGTATGAATTGGGAAGTTCCAAATTAGGTAATTGTCTGATTGGGAAAATATTTGGTTCTCGTATTGTTAATCGTGATGGTTTTTTTTTTTTTTTTATATAATTCAAAAAGCATGGCATTTTGTACAAGAGGTTGATATTGAAGTGGTGGATGATGATAATGTCTTTATGTTCTAGTTTCATGATAAAGCAGATCGTCAGCGTATTCTCATTGGCAGTCCTTGGAATTTTTATAAACAACTTATTGTGCTAGTGAAATCGAGTGGAGTTGGTGATATTTTTGAGATTGATGTCACAAAGGTTCCCTTTTGGGTTCAAAATTCTAAAGTTCCTTTCGCTTATTGTACTAAAGCGGCAGCCAGACACATTGGGTCGGCTTTTGGAAAGGTGGAAATGGTTGATTTGGGTGATTTAGGAGATTATGAAGGTAAATTTTTGTGAGTACGAATTACTCTTAATTTACGGGATGCTTTAAGATCCGAGACGCGTATCTTTTTAGAAGAATTAGGGAAAGTCATTTTGGTTGTAGTCCAATATAAGCGTCTTCCACATGAAGAGCTAATCGAGGCAGTTTTATAGGCGGCTTATCTCAGGGTTCGATATATCACAGATCTGTTACTGATTTTCTGGCGGATTTCGATGAAGAATTTCGGCATGGAAACTCAAATTTTCAATTTGAGAATGGAATGGTAACTAATTCAGTTATGTTAACTGTTGATAAAGCTAAACGAATTATTAGTGGCGTAAATTATGGCAACATCTAGGTGAAACTTCTAACGTGTTAGATGGATGTTCTACGCCCGAGTTAAGTAATATTTCTAATAATCGTCCTGTTATATTGAATGACCAATTAATCATATTTCTTAGTTAAAAACTATATTAAGTAACTCTAATACTCAGGATGCATTATCTACTGAGAAGAAAATTTCTTAATCATCTATTTATCAGTTGGGGAAAGCTATATCTTATTCTATCTCTCTTCCTGCTTTAAGAAGAAAATGGAAGGAAGATGCTAGACTTTTGGGCAATTGTACTGCTTTTACAGGCACGAAGGAGGCTTAAATGGAGGGGCCTTCAGTTATTGATGATACTACAGCTAAACCCTATCACTCTCGCTCTCAAATTCTATGATTGATGATCAGTTACAAAGGGGTTGGGAGTTGTTATAAGATACAAATACATAAGTGTTAATTAATACTATCAAAGTCCAAGTTATGAAGAAGAAAAATCTTAATGTTGGTGCTGGCGGTTTATTGAAATCCAATTCCAATATTGGCTCTAGACAAGTTTAGAGAAGGTTGAAGAATCATACTGGTTCACAAAGCTCCTTCTTGGGGTCTGCTACATTTGTACAATATAAGAGGAAATTAGATTTTGTTTAAAGGTTAAAAACTTTTGGCAAGAAGATTAAACTTCAGTATGAGTTTGTAGCATCTTCATCTGTAAGATCGGCACCTTGTTGTATGAAAGAGGCCCGGGAGCAATTAGTCTATTATGCTGGAACACGCAGGGATTGGGCAATCCCTGCACCATGATTTCCTTACGAAAGTTAATTAGTATGGTAAAACCAAATTTAGTCTTTCTTTCTGAAACTAAATTTTATGGTGTTAAGGTAGCTAATTTGAAATTAAAATTCGGCTTTGTTAATGGGTTCCATGTTGACTGTTCTGGTAAAAGTGGAGGTTTGGCTTTATTATGGAATGATGATTGGGAAGTTGAGATTAAATCTTATTCGAAATGGCACATTGATAGTATTATTACATTATTTGATGGTTTTACGTGGAGATTTGCTAGGTTTTATGGTAATCCCAGGAAAGAGGATAGACACCAATCTTGGGATCTTCTTTCCAGACTTAATTCATTATTTTCTATTCCATAATTTTGTGGGGGTGATTTTAATGAAATATTTAGCCTTTTGAAAAAAGTCGGAGTAACTGATAAGAGTCTCAAACAAATGCTGGATTTTCAACAAGTTACTATTGATTGTGGATTATCTGACTTGGGTTTGAAAGGAACATCTATGACATGGAACAATAAAAAAGGAGGAATTTCTAATATCCAACAGCGACTTGATAGATATCTTGCTAATGAAGCATGGATGACTAAATTTTAGCATTTCCAAGTTCATAATTTAGGTTTTCATACTTTGGTCATCGTCCGATACTCTTATTTCTTAAATTAAGAGATCATATTCCCAGAAAACAGATGAGATATGGAGATTTTAAATTTGAACCTTATTGGACTAGATATGAGGAATGTCGTGATGTTATTTCTTCACATTGGCTGCCTACTGCTTAATTTTCTTCATTAATTGCTAATCTTGGACAGTCACTTGCTAATTATAGTAAATCATTACGAAGTTGGAGTTCTATTACCTTTAGAAAGTTACAAAAGGGAATTGATGAAAAAAAGGTGGCCCTGAAAGAGTTATATCTTATTTCTGATCAAGTTAGTGTTAGGATAGAACTAAGAAATGGGAGATTGTTCTAGAGAGACTATTATATCCTAATGAAATGCTTTGGAAACAAGGATCTAGATCAGAGTGGTTGAATGAGGGTGATAGGAACACAAAGTATTTTCATATGAAAGCCAAACATAGAAGATCCCAAAACTCTATTAATATGATTAGAGATGGGGCTGGTAAAGTGTTTAAAAATATTGAGAAAATTGCTAATGTTATTGAGTCCTCATATAAAAAGTTATTCTCATTAATTAACCCTACTATTGCTGATTTGAATGCTGGAACTAGTCAGATTACCATAAGGTTAACAGAGAACCAGAAGAATTTGTGGTCAGTCCCTTTTAAGAAAAAAGAGGTTGAAGTTGCTCTTTTTGCAATGGGTCCTAATAAAGCTCCTGGTCCAGATGGTTTTCATGCTTTATTTTATCAGAATAATTGGGACATTATTGGCAATGAGGTGTCTCGAGCTCGTTTAGATATTCTTAATTCTGGAGGGTCACTTAAGAATAACAATCATACTAACACTACGAAAAAAATTAAATCAACATCAAACTAATCTGATGCTGAATTGGTACGGTTTCGTTGCTAAACCACTCTGCAACAAATCAGCGACAGATAGTAGATGTTGCTAAACTCTTTGTTGCTGGTGCAACTCAGCGACATATTTGGTATTTTGTTGCTGTTCAGCGACAGATTTATGACAAATGTCCGTCATTGAACAAAGAATCAACGGTCTCTGTTGCTAATCGAAGTCCAATCAGCAAATACGTGTCTGTTGCAAATCTGTTGCTGTTTAGCAACAGACACCGTCTATCGCTGATTTGCCTAGTCAGCAAAGACGCGTTCTGTCGCAACTCTGTTGCTGTTCAGCGACAGACGTTGTCTATCGCTGATTGTGCCCAGTCAGCAAAGTCGCTGTCTGTCGCAATTCTGTTGCTATTCAGCGATAAACAGCGTTTGTCGCTAAGCCCTGTGACAAATTAGCGACATCGCCGAGCTGTCGCTAATTGTCGAATGATTTTTCATATTAAATTATAAACAGTAAATAGCAAAATGAAAAGCTGCGGTAAAATCTGCAAAAACAAATTAAAAGCTACTAATAATACCAAAATTAGAAAGATGTATGTATATTATCAAAATTTGACAAACAATGTCTACAAAATGATGAGATTAACATTTCATAATTAATTAGTACTATACTATATAGTACTAGATGAACATTATTCAACAAAATACAAACAACTACACATGCTGGCTACACAAATTTACATATATACAATGTTTACAAAACACTCTATAGCATTCTTTCACCAATACATAGATAGGCACTATATAAATTCTTTAGCTAGCAGAGCGTATCCCATCCAAATCCTGAAAATTAAAAGGAACATGAACAATATTCGACATGCAACCGAAATATTCCAACAAAAATTAAAATAACATCACATCCAATTAAAGTGAAATTGAAGACTATAAATACTCTTCTTAAGCAACTTGAGATAATGTAGGCTACTTATTTAAAAAGTATAGTTGAATCTCAACTTAAAATGCTAGGTTAAGGTTTAATATAGTCGGATTTGTCCCTAATCTAGGTTTGATCAATGTAATAAATAAACTATAAAGCAAAATCATTCGAATGGAGTCAAAAAGAGTTGTAAGATTAAAAAGAGAAGACAAGGAAAAGAAAAAAAGAAGCCAAGTACAAGAGGTGCATTCATTGAGAATCCAATCTTTTCAATATTGGAACATACGAGGACAGTGAGACATCTAAATGTAAATTGAATTAAAAACGTGCTCATGCAGTCTTGCATACTGAGCCAACTTTGTTTCATGAAAGATTATTGATAAGCACATGTGCTTTGGTTCCCCTGTTCCTTGTATAGTAAAACCAATATTTGAGTTTTTTCACTTTCCACTTTCAATGGCAGAATCACTTTTAACTTGCACTAGTTTACATCAAATTATTGCTGTTTGCAATCCAATATCATGAATTGCTCCAACTTCAAGATTTCATAGATTAAGTTTAATTCCAACACCACTTATTCACAAATTATAGTACTATTTCAAGAAATTAATGTTTCCACTTTTTGTAATGAAGTCTTAGTTAAGGTTTCTTGATTAGATTCATAAGTCAAACTAGCTAGTAAAAACTTATGACACCAACAAATGTTAACTCTAACAAAAACTGCCTATAAAGAAATTTGCATGAAAAAACATATAGTGACATTATTATTTAACACAATCACTTGGTCTCTGTAAAACCAAAATACACTCTCAATCAACCCCCATTCTCCAAAACATTCGATGCAGAAAAATAAACATAAAACTCAACATGAGAGTTGTAAAGTAATTATATTTTACCCAGCAAAAACAATGAAGCCTTGTCAACTCATTCTCTATAAGCAACACTAATATCAAATGCCACCGCTGCACATACCTGCAAATGAAGAATCACATCGACTACATTAGAAGGAAAAAAATGTGAAGATATACATTGACTCGTAATTAAAAACTCACCATAAAAAAAGATAGAACATCCAATCACTATTGCCGTGGCGGTGGTCGCGGAGGCGGCATAAGTTGCGACATAAACTCATCATGATCATCCAAAAGATGATGTCTATCCTCATGCATCTCTCTATGTGGATCGGTTTAATGTCCAGGCTGGTGGTCATCCAGGTGCGTAGACTAAGAAGGTGCTATGTCGGTCGTCAAATGTCCAGGCTGATCGTCACTTTGAGGACCAGATGGCTCTGTAACTGGTGATAGTGGAGTCCGCGGTGTCGGAGGCACGTGGGGCCTAATACCAAGGTGTTGCATCAACAATGCCTCCATACATGCTAAACGGTCCTGCATCTCTCGATTTTCTTCTTGGCGTTCCATCTTGTCCCTCTGCATTTGTTCTTGTCTTTCCATTCGCTCCTTCAGCAATGTTTCTTGCAACCTCTGGTGGTCCCGCTGGAGCTCTTCCAACTCATGAGGTCCATACGCTGGTCCGCGAGATGAGCTTGCTTCCCCTGAAGATATGCTGCGATGATAACCTTGTGCCTAATCCATAGACACATCCCTTGACTTCTGGCACTACCTCAAGATAAACGACATCCTCGTCAATCGATGTGTCGGGGGTCTGGGTGAACAGCTCCTCCAATCTCTGAGTGAGTTCTGCCTGCATTAAATTAATAAACTAATAGTTAACTCTACTGTTTTCTTTTAAATTGATGGGCTACATGTGTTGTCTCGAACTATTTATATATATGCAATTCATATTACTTACATAAATATTCGCGAATCTCTGATCGACGAAAGTTTGGCCGTCATGGCCATGGGTGTGGAGGTGTCGAAACATCTCCTTGCGTGTGGGACGACGTTTAAGCTTCTTCTCCTACAAGCGAGTTCCAGGATTAGTAGTTTTTATTTCCGTTCATCTAGATACGAAACTATTTATGTATGTATACGTACCAACGTATCACCATGCTGTCTCGCAGATATACTTCCGGCGCTATGCAACGAAATACCAGTGCCCGGCCCTTCCACCTCGGACTTTCTATTCATACTCATATGCTCAGACTTCTTCTTGAATGCTTCATCTGTTGCTCGTATTCGTTTGTAATGCTCAAACACCTCATCTGTCAAGTAAATAGGTGTTATTCTCTTCTTCGCGATTAAATATATATTGCCCGTGTACTTAATGGTTGCCTTCCGACACCACGCATCATATATCGCAAATGACATTTGCAAGTCCTAAGTGAAGAACACCTACATGTATACAAGTAATGGACACATTCTCATTTCTATAATCAGAAACTAGTTTCAATAAATTCACTTCGATGGTTGATGTGAAGTTACTGACCTTCCACCTAAGCCAATATATATATCGTTGGGATTGTGGAACATATTCCCATTTCCATCATTCTTTCAAATATCCACTCTTGAAGACTAAACTCATCTTCCCTGCCGCTACGGAAGAAGGGTGTAACCTACCATTTCAACATTTAAGTTAGTCTAGGAAAATAATATTTTTATAGATTAAGTATATATTGTGGAGATTAACATACAAGCCATGCTCAGCAATGAGATGAATAAGAGGGCTTTCGCCTTCCGTAAGGGTTGTTGGTGGTATGAAAAAGTCTGAGATCTCCTCAATCGCAGGTGGTATCGATGAGCGCAACCTGTTAGTGGATGACCTCGCGGATGAAGTCCTATGTGGTGCTGGGGGTCTACGAGATGTAGAAGTGTGCTCGCAGCCTACTCCAGGAGAATGAGCGGGATGAGCTGAAGGCGATGGTGTGGCGTGATGTGACGAAAGGGCCTGATACCTTGCTCATGTGGGTATACATATCCTGGAGGTGATGGTGTGGAGTGGTGTGACTAAGAGGGAATGGTACCATGCTGAGCTGGGAGTGCATGAACTGGAGGAGATGGTGTGTCCTGATGTGATGCTGAGGGACTAGCACCATGCTGAGGTGTGTATACAGTTCCTGCCAATGATAGTGTGGCATGTTGATGTGGATATGGATGACCGGGAGGCGATGAGGAGGTATAATGTGATGACGACGGTCCAAGGGCATAAGTTGGGTATGGACGAGCTACATGTGACCATCCGTGGGTATAATGTAATGAGTACCGACCATCCAGATGGGAATGTGTAGCATGGTGCGACAATGATCCTCGTCCAAAGGTGTTAGTCTCCTTCGTGGGTCTATTGATGTCCTCCATGTCCTCATCCTCTGGATTACCACGCCCCTTACCTCTCGCCATATATAATGGTATTTATATATATCGCATAAACAAATAATTCAGTTGATTTATACAAATTACATTTATAGAGATATATGAAGTCTAACATAAACATCATATTTCAAGCAAATTGATAGATTGCACTAAAAACTCACACCAATCACTCTAACTCATCTTCGCTACCACTGTCTGATGACGATGTGAACTCATCATCTTCTTCATCGTCCGCATTCGTCACAAATTCATCGTTGTCAGACACGATTTCACTTGTCAGATCAACATCTATCGACGCTAATGGATATACATCTACTTCCACGATGAACATATTCTCATTTTGATCCGCTTGAAATGCATTATCCGAGATGGTCATTTCTGAACAAATGACATTGGTTTCATCTACGAACTTTGGTTTAAGCTTGCATATAAATAACCAATCACTTCATTCCCTTCTTCCGATAGAAGGGTAAGGAAGATAATATACTTGACGTGCTTGCATTGCCAATATGAAAGGCTCATACCTATCGAACCGACGATTTTTATGAACTTCTACCAAACTCAATTTACGAAGAAGTCGTGTACCATTTTGAGTATGATCAAACCAATCTAATTTAAACAACATTGTTCGGAGTGACCCATCATGGTAATCAATTCGAATTACGTCTCAGAGTACACCGTAATAGTCTGTATCGTTCCCGCCTTTGACGCATACACCACTGTTTTGTGTTGTCTTGTTCGTACCGTATGACAGCGTGTCAAACTTATATCCATTAACAAGGTATGCAGGATAACTCGTACATGAACGCATTGGTCCTTGTTAAATTTGATGAATCGCATTTGGCACATCGTTTTGTTCAGCCTAATATGTAATATTACAATATTAAAATCTTACATGTTACATAGTGAGATGTTCAACATCTAAACTGATTTGAATTAGGTGTATATAGACTATTACGTACATATTGCAAGAACCACGCTGCAAATTGTTGCTCAAGTTTGATCTCAATAGCTTGATCGGTGATGTTTGGTTCTTGCAAACGAACGATAGACTTGAATATGCTACGAAAAATGATACGAGATTAGACACTGCATAGAAAAAATGTCAGAGGAAAAATCACCCTGAATTGTAATACCTTATAAACAGAACTACTTCCGGGCAATTTGGTAACACATATTGATGAGCTGCAACATACTCATCTGACGTGAGGTACCGTTTCCTCCCTTTGCCCAATGGTTGTCTCGGATGAATGAAAAATCGAGAATACACCATTATTAGCAACACTCGGTCCTACTCCACCAACATCATTTCGTTGGATTCGTTCGTGCGCAGTACTGATATGATCCTTGAAGTAGAAGGAACAAAAAGAAGTTGATTCCTCAACTAAGTAAGCATTACATATCGACCCTTCAACTTTCGCCTTGTTTCTAACATTGTTCTTCAAATGCTTGAGATACCTATATGATGAGAGGAAACATTGGGACGGTATGTCCGTTAAATTAGGTAGCAATAACCAATATTACCTAAGATATTAGTTATTCAATACAATAAATGTTTATTGATTACAAAAATTACCTTTCGAATGGATACATCCACCGAAACTATACTGGTCTGGCGATATGGGCCTCGTATGCTAAGTGTATTAGAAGATGCTCCATTGAGTTAAGAAAACTAGGTGGGAAGATTTGCTCAAACTTGCATAATATTTTGGGAATGTTAGAGTGCAACAGCTCGATTTGAGCCATATTAAGGTTCCTAGCAGTCAAGCCTCGAAAAAATAAACTTAACTCGCTAATTGCAATCCACACTTTATCCTCTAGTAGTTCACGAAAGGCAATAAGAATCAATCTCTGCATGAACACATGACAATCATGACTTTTCAGCCCAAACATCGTCAATTTGTTGGCATCCACACATCGACTAATATTTGAAGCATATCCATAAAAAAAGCGTAACTGTCGTATCCAATCACACAAGACTTCTTTCTTACGTTTATTGAGTGTATAAGACGCTCTGGGATATGAATTGAACGCATGGTCATATTCGAGGAAAGGTCAATTGCAAATATTTTTTAAATCTAGTCTCGACTTGGCATTGTCCTTACTCTTCCCAGGAACACTCATAATTGTATTAAAAATGTTGTCGAATACATTTTTTTCAATGTGCATGACATCCAAGTTGTGCCTAATGAGATTCGTCTTCCAATAAGGTAAGTCCCAGAATATGCTTCGTTTCCTCCACCCTGAATATTTGGCAATCTTATTGTTCACATGAACGGATTCGATTTCTGTTACTTTCATCAGCCTCAAAGATTCAATTTCAGCCAGAATTTGTTCCCCAGATTTTATTGTCGGTGGTCCTTTTCCACAAGTTGTATCGCGTCTGAAGCCGTTCTTACCACTTCTTAAACTGGAGCCACGTGGTACGAAGCGACGATGGCAATCAAACCAAGAAGTTTTTCCAACGTGCTTTAATTGGAATGCATCTATGTAATCCATACAATAAGGATAAGCTCTCTATCCATGTGTGCTTCAGCAAGACAACATACCATAAGCAGGGAAGTCGCGACAGTCCACATAAGTGCAGCTCGGAGTTGGAAGTTGGTTTTGGTGGAAATGTCGTAGGTAGGTACTCCATCATGCCACAAATCTTCCAACTATTTTATCAAAGGTTGTAAGAAGACGTCAATTTGATTTGTAGGATTAGTCGGGCCCGGTACGATGACCGTTAAGAACATGAACTCCTTTTTCATGCACATTGAGGGGGGTAGGTTGTAAGGAGTGAGAATTACAGGCCATGATGAGTATTGTTTTCCGGATTGGCCGAATGGTTGGAAACCATCCGTACATAACCCTAAACGAACATTATGAATTTCGGCGCTGAATTCGATGTTCACATCATTGAAATGCTTCCATGTAATAGAATCAGAACAATGTTGCATGACGATGCCGTCTGAAACGTGTTCCCCATGCCAACGCATGTGCCTCGCAGTCGCTTCAGACGCGAATAAACGCTGCAATCGAGGTGCTAGGGGGAAGTAATACATTTTTTTTCCGAGCCCGCGGCATGCCACTCCGTCCTTCACATTTAATTTGTTCATACCTTGATTCACTGCAAAACTTACACGTCATCAACTCTGAATCCTTGCCCCAGTAAATCATGCACATGGACTCACAATAATCAATTTGCTGGACTGGTAGCCTCATCCCTTGCATTAGTCGATTCGTGTTGTAAAAGCTATCGACTAAACAATTGTTACTCGGCAATGCATCTTTACAAAATTGAAGAATTTCATCGAACGCCTTTTCAGAGATATGATGTCTGATTTGATTTTTAGGAGTCTCGCGACTGCCGACAATTTCGTCATGTTCTCGCACCCTGGCCATAGCGGCTGACTTGCTACGTCTAACATATCATACAAGTTTTCCGTTCCAGGATTTGGACGTTGTTCCACATGACACCAGTTGAAACTCGGACCCGCCAAGTCGTGCACCATCTTATGATACGATGTACAATAATTGGCTGGATGTGTCCCTTCGTAGTCATCATATCTCATCGTATTGCTAGGTTCGTCATGTACATTTTAAGTGTACATATAATCTTCTTCCCCGTGTTCTGACCAACATTGATATCCTAGAACGAATCCCCGGCGAAGTATATGAAGTTCTACGGTGTCAACATCATAGTATGAACGATTACGACACTTCGTATGGTTGCATGGACACCGAATTTTCCCCTCAGTGGCGATCCTACAGTGCGTCTTTGCGTATGCTATGAACTCGTTCACGCCGTTAATGAACTCTCGTCGAGTAAACCTATTTTCAATACGACTATACATCCATTCTCGATTAGTAGACATCTCGATCCTAAGTTTTTCAGCCGATCAATGGATAAATCTTATCAACTCTTAAAAAGAAGAATATAAATTCTTAAAAGTTTCTATATTTTTAGAAAATAAACCAAATTAATATTCATTAAATTGGATTATATATAATCTTGAGATTTCAAATATAGCTACGTACCTAGTAAGTATCAAGTAAATGACAATCATAATTAATAAACAATATAGAATTTAAATGTGCAAAGGGACATATGTTACCGCTTCTTCAGGTGTGCTTTCTCTACAAACATGCTATGTACAAGAATTATGTACTTTTTTCCTCACCGTGAATTGCCCAAGTTTTTTTTTTTCAAAAATTCCATATATTCTCGACATTTCTTATCAATTCTTACTAATGAAGTATATAAATTAATATACTTTTCTTTATTTTAAAAATAAATCCAAATATTCTTCAATTCCTAATATATATATACAGTCTTGAGATTTCAAATATAACTACGTACCAACTAAATGACAATCACAATTAATAAACAATATAAGAATATATTAGTTATAAGTCAATAAGATATTATTTTTCGTTGGAAATGCACAGCCAAACAATAATTTAGACAATGTACAGATTTATTAATTTATTGTATTATTAATCAATGAACATACTATATATGAACTAAATTTAACAATAGTAATTGCTAATTGTCATATGACAAGCTATATGAAAACTGAAACTACCTAAATGCAAATTCGATTCGTTCTAATTGTTGATTTGTTGTTGTTTAGCAACAAATTGTTGAGTTGTTGATTTGTTGCTGTTTAGCAGGTTGTCATGGATGTTTAGCATAACCTAGGTACGATTTCGTTGAAATATTAAAAGTAAAACTTAGATTTCCTAATTACAGTAGTAAAAGAAAACAAACATAACGATTCAACAAATTTCAAAATAGAAGTTTAAGAAAGTGCAAACCACGAGTGCTCTGACGAGGATGTACTGGAATCAGGATTACGCGAGGCTGAGACTGTGATTCGAAGGTCCACCGCCTGGTCGCGAGGCACTCCACGAGTCTGCTATGCCTTCGTGCTAGTCCACCGGGGTGAAGCTCGGCCGACGGCGGTGTCGGTGTGCGAGCGGTGTATGAAGCGGACTCGCGGATGAGGAGACCCGCGGCGGAGTCGAGGATGAGGCGAGCAGCGGCGGTGGAGGAGGCGATCAGCGGCGGTGGAGGAGGCGATTAGCGGCGGCGGAGGAGGCGAGCAACGGCGGCAGAAGAGGCGAGCATCGACGGAGTGACGCTCGGGCCGATGGCGTCGGTGTGCGGCAGCGGCCGGAGTCGCGGAAGGAGAGAGGCGGCGGAGTCGCGGAGGACTGTCTGATAACAGTGGCCGATGACGGCGTCGACGATGGTGGCGATGGTGCTGGCGACATGATGCAAGGAGTCGCGGATGAGGAGACCCGTGGCGGAGTCGCGGATGAGGCGAGCAGCGCCGGCGGAAGAGGCGAGCAGCGGCGGCGGAGGAGGAGAGCAGCGGTAGAGTCGAGGCGGACGACAATGATGACAGTGGCCGACGACGGCGACGGTGGTGGTGATGGTGCTGGCGACGATGGTGCGACGGTGAAGGGGGTTTGGCTGGAGGTGACGGTGTGGTTTGCGCAGAGAAGGGACAAGGAGGATGGGTTTTAATTTTTTTTCCTTTTGCGACAGATCAGCGACATATTATGTTTGTCGCTGTAATATGTCGCTGATATGTAACAAATCAGTTTACTCTACTACAGATCAACGACAGAGATCAGCGACAGAATCAAGTATGTCGCTGATCTGTAGCAAATCTGTCACAACCTCATTTTTTTAGTTTACACTTTGCTACAGATCAGCGATAGAATCATGTATGTCGCTGATCTGTAGCAGATCTGTCACAACCTTGGCGGGAAATGTATGGTGGGAGAAATTAGCGACAGATCTGTGACAACATACAATCTGTCACAATGTTTTGTTACAAATCTGTCATTTAATTGTTGCTTTTGGGTCAACCGAGTCAAACTGACTGTCTGATGCACATCTGTTGCTGATTTGTTGCTGTTTAGCAACAAATTCTTTCTGTCACAATTTTTTGATGCTATTCCACCTTGTTCTTGTAGTGTAATGTTGTGCTTATCCTAAAAATAAAGGACCCTATTGGAGTGGGTGATTGTAGGCCTCTAAGTTTATGTAATGTTGTGTATAAGATGATTACCAAGACACTAACTTATAGGCTTAAACCTATTATTAGGTTTCTAATCTCAAACAATCAAAGTGCTTTTATTCATGGGAGGCAAATTACATATAATATTATGATTGCTTTTGAGATGCTGCATTCTTCAAATAAGAAGAGAAAAGCTAATAAAGGGTTAATGGCTATTGAAGTTGATATAATACAACTTATGATATGGTTGAATGGGCTTTTTTGGAGTTGGTTTTAAGAAGAATGGATTTTCCTAATAACTGGATTAAGGTTATTATGGAATGTATCTCTACACCTACTTACTCTTTTTTGTTGAATATGACTTCTTATAGGACCACAATTAGGCCAGCTATGCTCTATGGAAGTGAATGTTGGGCGGTAAAGCAACAACAATTACATAAAATGAACGTAGCAGAAATGAGGATGCTTAGGTGGATATGTGGTAAAACTCGTAAAGATAGAATAAGAAATATAGAAATTCAAAGACAAGTAGGAGTAGCACCAATTGATACAAAGATTAGGGAAGGGCGGTTGCGATGGTTTGGTCACCTGCAAAGACGGCCTACAAATGCCTCAACTAGAAAACTTGACTCAATAGAAACTGTAGAAATTTGACGAGGTAGGGGTAGACCAAAGTTAGCATGGGATGCATTAATTAGGAGGGATTTGAATGGTTTGAAAAGCTCACCATCAATTGCACTTAATCAAGCACAATGAAAAAGTTTGATCCATGTAGCCGACCCCAATTAATTTGGGATGGAGGCTATGTTGTTGTTGTTGTTGTATACTATATATATAGAAACACATATGGTGTCAAGAAAAAGTCCATAAAATTTATTAAATGAATAAATAATATATTTTTTAAATTTTTTAATATTAAAACACTTATTCATAGGTTTGATGGATTAGGCTTGGGCTTTGCATTTTTTACATGGGTCGGGCTTGTGCCTATGTGTAGGTCTGCATATATATAGTGGGTCGAGTTTGGGCTAATGTTTTTAGGCCCAAGCCCGGTTGGGCCCGGCCTGAGTCCGACTTTAGCCTGACCCATGAACAACTATATTATCACTCAAAGCACTTTGGCATGTGACATTGTTTCACCCTCCTAATTAAATTGTATGGTTCCGCCATTGATAAACACTCACAAATTTGAAGTTATTAATTAAGCATGTGATACAAGTGAACCAAATGGATGACTCATTGATTTGGTACGAAATTAATTGTTGGATTTTTTTGCTCAAACTCCATGTCCTAATTTAATTAGGAGTTAGTATTTTAGTTTGTGGCTAATTAGTAAATTGATTGTTTGAGTCAAAGTAGGATTGATGTTTGTTAGTTGAGTCCAATTAGGATTTAGATTTGTTTTTGGATAATGTTTTAGTGTTCTAGTTGGATTACAAGTATGGTTTGTGGGTATCTATCTAAAGAACCCAAGGTTAGTTTATGATGTACACAAGGTTAATACAAGTTTTACTAAGTAAATAAAGTTTGAGGTTTAAGTGTTAGTTTGTGATTGCTTCCGTTATGTGTGTGTATGTACGTGAATTCTCAACAAGTGGTATCAGAGCGGGTGGAGATCAAGGAGTTCGTAGAGTTCTTACGAGATTGTGTAATCGAAAGATCAGCAGGTTCTCTTGCGTTGGAGTGCAAAACTCGTCTGTTTGATATGAAGAATTGAAAGTGTGCTTCGATTGTTCTGATCATATTTTGAAGTGTAAGTTTTGATCATTAAATTTTTTCACTACAAGACAAGGATTTTTTTTTGTCTCTATTACATTAATTTTTTTGTCTTTAGTGAAATCATAAGAGATCAGTTGGTTATAGATCAGTTTGTTTCAATTTCATTAGAGAAATCAGTTTCTTTGCTTTATTAATTTTGTACGTTTACATATAAATCACAAAAGAAAGGTTGATTTGTTGAGATGGGCTCTTCAAGCGAAGATGTCAAGTAAACTATTGAAAAATTTGATGGTAAACAAAACTTTACCTTGTGGCAATTGAGGATGAGGGATATGCTTACTCGACAAGGTTTGGGGCTTGCATTGAACGAAGAAAAACCTACTAAAAATAATGGAAAAAGTGGAGTGTCATAGTCTCAAAGGCTAATAGTTCAATTCGTCTTTGTTTGGCCGATAATGTAGTGTATAAAGTTATGGAAGAAACTTCTGCCACGAAGATATGGAACAAGTTAGAAGAAATCTATATGAGTAAGGGTTTTACCAATAGATTGATTCTAAAGCAACAGTTCTTCATTTTACAACGTAAGGAAGGTACGACTCTACTTCAACACTTTGAAGATTTTAATAAGATAGTTAGAGATCTCACCAATATCGGGGAGGTTGTCAGTTCAGTTGACAAGGCAGTTATCTTGCTATGCTCGGTGCGATCTACACATCGACATCTCTTTAACACATTACTGTATGGAAGAGATGATCTTACAAAAGAGAAAGTCAAAATTGTTTTGACTTCTACAGAAAAGTTAGATGGTGAAGGCCAAAAATCCTTTGTTTCTAACACTTCTCAAGTCTTGACTTTTCAAGGAAAGGGAAAACATGAGAAATATGGTCGTGGTAAAAGGTATGGTTGTTGGGTTTTGGGGTTCATACGCAATGAAAATTACAAAACAATTTTGACAAAAACCCCAACAGATCCCAATCTAATTCCATTAAAAACGTTTAAACCATGAAAACTTAATCATACCTCTGCCGCAATATACCTTTCTCAAGGTTGATCGATCTCTAAGGCGCCGCTAACGACGAACGCCTCTCTACCAAGAAATTCACACACGAACGACGACCGAGATTCAAAGTGCTAGCTTTAAGAGAATACCAAACATTTTTGTTTCTCTCCAAAACGATCCGAGCGTACTTAAAACCCTAATTCGTTTCTCGAACAAAAATAGAGTTTCGCCCTTAATCTTTCCTATATGTGTTCTAACTTAAAGCGCTATTTATACAACCTCAGATATAAATTAAGTAAATTACACATATACCCCTACTTAAAGAAGTATAAGTGTAATACACCACAAGGACGTTTTCATTACGAATTTTATCATATAAAATTCGTTTTTCTCAACCATCTTAAAATCTCGCAAAACCATTCTTAGTGTGCGACCCAATAGGCTCATACAACGTCATAAAGTACCAAAACTCATTTTGGTATACAAGTCATAAGCGCCTCTAGCAAGACATTATGACTACCCAAGTTGTACGAATATCAAATCGATACAACCTAATCAATAATGTATATAACATCCTTTTGTCACACGATATCCTTTTGATCAAACATAAGGCATGAAATTGTCATCCAACATGTTCAATCGTACTAGTCTCGATCTCTAGTAGATCGAAAACATCCAAGTGACATTGATCAATATCAATTCACTTAGACTAGGCCTTTTAACAGCCTAACACATCGAGGGATCCACCGGATATCTCTCTTTATATGAGATGGACAAATTCTATCTTGATTACACAACTTCATCACATTGCTCACACAAGAACCAATCACAACCTTTATAATCGTCCTAAGTTAAAGACAACGTTTGATTGTGTCAAATCACCGTGTTCCTAATGTTGAAGTCTCTGTAATCTCAAGTCGAGGACCGAAAAATATACCTATCATGATAAACAACTATGACTTAATCCATGTGATGTTCTCATAGCGGGTCATTCCCAAGATTTGTTACCTAACAAGTACTCGTGATCTTGATTCGTATCCCTATACGTATAATCATCATATGATCATCAATCAAGACTCACACTAGTCTTAATTCATCATAGTTCCTAAGTATAATGATCGACTAGGGACATTTAGGATATTTCAGAATACCAATGAATCTTATTATAATGTAAACATGCAAATTAATTATAATAAACAGCAAATGAAATCCTCTATATTATTAACTAAAAGTATTCATAAAGACAGTTAATGGATTGACCTAGGGCACATGCCCCAACATCTCCCACTTGCACTAGGGCCAATCATACATGCATCTAATGCCTAATGATCTAACATGACCATCATGTTTTGCTTGTGGAAGAGCTTTTGTCAATGGATCCGCAACGTTGTCTTCGCAGGTACTCGCAAATCTTCACGTCTCCCTCTCAATAATTTCTCTGATGAGATGAAAACGCCTGAGTATATGTTTGGATCTATGGTGTGATCTAGGTTCTTTGGCCTGCGTTATTGCCCCGTTATTGTCACAATACAAACAAACAGGGTTAGCAATACTTGGAGCCACACCTAGTTCAGAAATGAACTTTTTTATCCAAACCGCTCCTTTTCACGACGGACGCTGCAATGTACTCAGCTTCTATTGTAGAATCTGCCATAGTCTCTTGCTTCGAACTTTTCCAGCTTACTGCACCTCCATTCAAAGTAAACACATATCCAGATCAAGATCTAAAATCATCTATATCAGCTTTGAAAACTTGCATCTCGTGTAACCATTTACAACTAGATCATTTTCAAAACCTCCATAGACTAAGAACACTTCCTTAGTCCTTCTTAAGTATTTAAGAATGTTCTTTACTGCTATCCAGTGACTCTCACTAGGATCTGACTGATATCTGCTTGTAGTGCTCAAAGCATATGATACATCAGGTCGAGTGCATAATATGGCATACATGATAGATCCAATAGCTGATGCATATGGAATCTTATTCATACGCTCTCGCTCATCATTTGTCTTAGGACATTGAATCTTGCTGAGACTTATGCCATGAGACATTGGCAACAATCCTCTTTTAGAGTCTTGCAAACTGAACCTATTCAGCACCTTGTCTATGTAAGCACTCTGACTTAGACCGATTAGCCTCTTAGATCTATCCCTATATATCCTTATCCCTAGGATATAGGTTGCATCTCCTAAGTCTTTCATTGAGAAACACTTCCCTAACCAAGACTTGACATTCTGCAATGTTGGGATGTCATTTCCAATGAGTAATATATCATCAACATACAGTACCAGAAAAACTACACTCCCACTAACCTTCTTGTAAACGCAAGGCTCATCTTCGTTCTTAATAAAACCAAAATCCTTGATTGCTTCATCAAAACGAATATTCCAACTTCGAGAAGCTTGCTTTAATCCATAAATGGATCTTTGAAGCTTGCATACCTTCATAGAATTCTCAGGATGTACAAAACCTTCAGGTTGTGTCATATACACGTCCTCAAGCAGCTTTCCATTAAGAAATGCTATTTTTACATCCATTTGCCATATCTCATAGTCATAATATGCAGCAATGGCAATTAAAATTCTTATGGATTTAAGCATGGCTACTGGCGAAAAAGTTTCATCATAATCAACACCTTGAGTCCGCTCAAACCTTTTGCTACAAGTCTTGCTTTAAAAGTATGCACTTTGCCATCCATGTCGCTTTTCTTCTTGAAAATCCATTTACATCCAATGGTCTTACCACATTCAAAATCAACCAAGTTCCAAACTTGGTTATCATACATGGATTGCATCTCGTAGTTCATGGCACTTAGCCATTTATCCGAGTCCGGTCCGTACATAGCCTCCGATAAGTGGTGGGCTCATTTTGATCCATAAGCAACACATCACGACTATCGCAATGAATGAAATTCGAATATCTCTCGCTCATGTCTTACCCTACCAGTATTTACGTGGCCTTGTGTCACTTGTGGAGGTTCAACTGGTTCGTAACGTTGTTGAACTTCCAAAGCGGTTCAGTGTTTATATGTGATTCTTGAACTTCTTCAAGATTTATTTCTCTCCCACTAGTGTCTTTTGAAATAAACTGTTTTTCCATAAAGGCACCATACCGAGCAACAAACATTTTGTTCTCAAATGGGATTATAAAAGTAATATCCTTTTGTTTCCTTAGGATACCCCACAAATAAACACTTGTCAGATTTAGGCGCTAGTTTATCTGAGACTTGTCGCTTTACGTAAGCCTCACAACCCCAAATCTTAAGGAAAGACAAACTAGGTCTCTTTCCATACCATATCTTATATGGTGTTTTATCAACCGCTTTAGAAGGAACTCGATTTAGAGTGAAAGTCAGCTTGTAATGCATAACCCCAAAAGGATAATGGAAGATCTGCATGACTCATCATAGATCGAACCATATCTAATAAGGTTCGATTTCTCATTTCAGAAACTTCATTCCATTGTAGAGTTGCTGGTGGAGTCAATTGTGAGACAGTCCCACAATTTCTAAGATGGTCATCAAATTCTTGGCTCAAATATTCACCACCTCGATCTGATCGAAGCATTTTGATAGTTTTACCAAGTTGATTCTGCACTTCATTTTGAAACGTTCGAAACATCTCAAATGACTCACCTTTATGTTTCATAAGATATACATAACCATATCTGCTGAAATCATCAGTAAATGTAATGAAGTACTGATAACCTCCTTTAGCCATTGTGTTTATAGGACCGCATACATCAGTATGTATTAGACCCAATATATCACTTGCCCTTTCACTGTGTCCAGTAAAGGGACTTTTAGTCATCTTGCCTAGTAAACAAGATACGCACGTTTCATATGTTTCTAAATCAAATGAATCTAGAAGTCCATCTTTATGGAGCTTCGTTATGCGTTTCTCATTTATGTGCCCAAGACGACAATGCCAAAGATAGGTTTGATTCAAATCATTTGACTTGAATCTCTTTGTATTTATGTTAAAGACTGAGTTTCAAAGGGACCTTTTCATGCTTAGAATATAAAGACCATCACACAAATCAAGATTTGCATAAAATATGCCTTTACGAGAAATGGAACATCTATTATTCGCAATAATAAAATCAAAATCATCCATATCCAAACATGAAACATAAATGATGTTTCTACTCAAGGCAGGCACAAAATAACAATTATTTAAAGTTAAAATAAGTCCACTAGGTAAGACTAAGTCATATGATCCAACAAATGTAGGGCAAAGAACTCTTGCTACATTCCCTACGCGAGGATGACTTCTCCTTTCTTCAACTTTCTACTTCTGGTGAGTCCCTGCACATTTATACAAATGTGAGATCCACATCCGGTATCTAATACCCAGGAATCACTAGTAGATAAATTAATTTCAATAACATAATACCATTTTTCTTCTTTAGATCTTCCATATAGAGTTTGCAATTTCTGAACCAATGTCCAGGTGCATGGCGTAAATGACAATTTCCTTCCTTTTCTTTTGGGTGTTTTGAAGCAGAACAAAGTGTGGGGCTTGACTTGTTCCACAAAGCTTTGACAGTGCAAAGCAAGAAATTTCTTGCAACTTTAGCCTTGCCTTTGCCTTTCTTCTTCATTCCCTTTCCCTTTTGACCATCAACACATTACTGTAGGTTTCTTGACATTTTGTTCAAAGAGCTTTTGAGCATCAAATGCAACTCGAAATTGATTTCTCCATATTATTCATATTGTAGTTCATCACAAATTGCGAGTAACTCTCCCAAATGAATTCAGATCAAATCCGTAGCCAACTCTCGCTTATGGAAATCCAAGTCTATCAAGCTGGTCAACATAGCCCTTCATCTTAAGAACATGAGGACTAACTTACGCACCCTCAATCATCTTGCAAGAATATAAGTTCTTGACTGTCTCGAACCTTTCTTGCCTAGCTTGCTGTTGGAACATTTCCTTCAGCGTTACAGCCATGTCGTAGGCTTCCATTAGTTTCATGTCCTTCTGAAGTTCAGGAACCATATTTGCCAGCATAATACATGCAACATCCGTAGAATCGTTGACATGCTTATTATGTGCATCCTTCACAACTTTCGTAACATTGGCTGGTGGGTCCTCAGGGATTGGAGCATTCAGGACATACAACTTGTGTTCATGTTTGAGAACGATTCTCAAGTTTCTGAACCACTCAAGAAAGTTAGTCCCATATAGCTTATCCTTCTCAAGAATAGATCGCAGTGACAGGAGATTATTGTTACTTGAAGAGGCCATTGATCTACAATAAAGATTATGCAAAGTTTATTTTAGTATGAGGAATAGACTCCCACTAAATTAACAACCCTCCTAAAACATATTGTTTATTTAGGGGACTAAAATCCATATTTCACCTAATTCTATGACAAATATGGCATGAAACACAGTAACTAGATTATTTAGGTAGGTAATGCTTACCAATTACATCTTATGTAATTTTAAATACTTTTATGAGATACATGACATCTTATGTCTTAGCATGTTTTTTATCTCATCATGTGCTTAAAGCTCAAAACTCTATTTTGATAGCTTTATTAAGTCGGACCATTTTTAAACATTTAGGTAACTTACCCAACTTGTCTTACCAAGATAACACAATACACCCAAATATGGTCCGAAACTATATTAAGTGTGATCGAGGCCTTGACAAGTGTTTAAAATGGATGGCTCGAGACTTAAAATTTAATAGAGTGATTTTTATTCAGTTTTAGTGATTTTATGTAAACAATGAAATATCATAAATTTTATTGATTTGTTCAATCACTAAACAATTTGAAAATTTTTATACTGTTCACTAATAAAAGAATTTCCGTGCGCTAGGATTAGTTAGATATTGACGGTCCCGCAATGTCTGGCAACGTCTTTTTATTTTTTATTTTAGGAGGAGAGACGAATTTCAATTCAAAAAATTAAAATTCGCTATAGAAAATCATGTTTTTCGCTGATTTTATTATCCTAAATTAACCTCTTAATTTATCCGAAATTAAGTCAATTAAAACATTTTAATTAACACGGACCCACATCTAACTAATCATCTTATCCTAATCCAATTAGGACTTAAGATATTTGAATCCTAGCATAACACCAATAACAAGATTCTCGATATGTATCTCCTATCCAATAGGGATAACGAAACCGATTTTGCTTATATCTCCTAATCTAATTTGTTATCTATCTCTTATCAAATAGAAACTTCATAACAGAATATATATAACGAGATAAATAAATAATTTCGAAAAATAATTATTTGTAATTTCGGTCCTCATCCAAATAATCACAAACATGTAATTGAATCTTGAACTACTATCCCAATCGAACCTAATGGTGTCATGGATCATAGAACACGAAACTCAATTCATTAAAATTATTCGAATTAACCTAACATGGTTACTAGCATGTACAAAACTGATTTCAATTAAATCACTATATATATATATGTATCATATACACAAAACATGATAATAAATCTCACATAAAATTTATGTTTATCACATATACATCAACTATTAACATGCTTTCAATCATATATCATGTATACATGCAATGAATTTAATGGAATCAAACTCGATGGCTCTGATACCACTGTTGATTTTTGGGGTTCATACGCAGCGGAAATTACAAAACAATTTTGACAAAAACCACAACAGGTTCCGAATCTAATTCCATTAAAAAATTTTAAACCATGAAAACTTAATCATACCTCTACGCAATATACCTTTCTGAAGGTTGATCGATCTCTAAGGCGCTGCCAACGACGAACGCCCTCTACCAGCAGTCTACACACGAACGACGACCGAGATTCAAAGTGTGCTAGCTTCAAGAGAATACCAAACCTTTTTGTTTCTCTCCAAAATGATCCAGAGCGTACCAGAAAACCCTAATTCGTTTCTGAACGAAAATAGAGTTTCGACCCTTAATCTTTCCTATATGTGTTCTAACTTAAAGCGTCTATTTATACAACCCTCAGTATATAGACGGTTAAGTAAATTACACATATACCCCTACTTAAAGAAGTATAAGTGTAATACACCACAATGACGTTTCATCACACGAATTTTATCATATAAAATTCGTTTTTCTCAACCATCTTAAAATCTCGCAAAACCATTCTTAAGTGTGCGACCCAATAGGCTCATACAACGTTAAGGCGTGTAGCAAAACTCATTTTGGTATACAAGTCATAAGCGGCCTCTAGCAAGACATTATGACTACTCAAGTTGTACGAATATCAAATCGATACAACCTAATCAATAATGTATATAACATCATTTTGTCACACGATATCATTTTGATCAAACATAAGGCATGGAATTGTCATCCAACATGTTCAATCGTACTAGTCTCGATCTCTACGTAGACTAAAAACATCCAAGTGATTGATCAATATCAATTCACTTAGACTAGGCCTTTTAACAGACTAACACATCGAGGGATCCACTGGATATCTCTCTTTATATGATAGGGAAAAATTCTATCTTGATTACACAACTTCATCACATTGCTCACACAAGAACCAATCACAACCTTTATAATCGTCCGGTTAAAGGCAACGTTTGATTGCGTCAAATCACCGTGTTCCTAATGTTGAAGTCTCTGTAATCTCAAGTCGAGGACCGAAAATATACCTATCATGAGAAACAACTATGACTTAATCCATGTGATGTTCTCATAGCTGGCCTGGCCCAAGATTTTGTTCCCTAACAAGTATTCGTGATCTTGATTCATATCCCTATACGTATAATCATCATATGATCATCAATCAAGACTCACACTAGTCTTAATTCATCATAGTTCCTAGTATAATGATCGACTAGGGACATTTAGGATATTTCTGTAAATACCCATAGATCTTATTATAATGTAAACATACAAATTAATTATAATAAACAACAAATGAATCCTCTATATTATTAACTAAAAGTATTCATAAAGACAGTTAATGGATTGACATAGGGCACATGCCCCAACAGAAGGTTGATCAAGTCTTGGATGATTGATTGCACATGCCGATGAATGTTAGTATGGTTCGTTGCTATCCGCGGTGGCTACGACAATTGGATTGGATGATTGTTCGAGTTGGTGAAGTTTTTCGCTAAGGTGGAGATTGTTGGGTTTTTGGCTCAAACTCCATGTCCTAATTTAATTAGGAGTTAGTATTTTAGTTTGTGGCTAATTAGTAAGTTAATTGTTTGAGTCAAAGTAGGATTGGTGTTTGTTAGTTGAGTCCAATTATGATTTAAATTTGTTTTAGGATACTGTTTTAGTGTTCTAGTTGGATTACAAGTATAGTTTGTGGGTATCTATATAAAGAACCCAAGGTTAGTTATGATGTACACAAGGGTAATACAAGTTTTACCAAGTAAATAAAGTTTGAGGTTTGAGTGTTAGTGTGTGATTGCTTCCGCTGTGTGTGCGTATGTGCCTGAATTCCCAACATTAATTACTTAGGTCGAGAGCTCGCAGTGTTCAAGTTGTGGTTTGTTTTTTATAGAAAAAATGGGACACAAGTGAACTAACACGTGCACGACATGATAATCCCGTACCTTCAAATCAAAGCAACTAGCAGTTTGGCGCGAGTGATTTTATTTGCGGTTTTTAGCACAAAACCTCACCCCCTAGCTAATCAAACTATTACAATATGTATCTCAATGAGTTGGAATTAAGTAAATCATGTAAAAAACTAACCACTACTAATTTTAATGACCTTAATTAATACAACAAGAACGTCAGGCTATTTGACTTTTTCAGAGAAACCATGTATTTTTTTTTTTGTTGGAAAAAATTAGAATGTTACGCCTTAAGATATATTGACTCACTATTGTCTCTAATGCGACCTCGTCCCACATGTTATGCATTGTGATTTATATATGCCCGTATCTCAAGGCGTACATAAATAACTTTTGTAAGTTAATGTATTTTGTGGTGTGATTTGTTTGTATTTTTATTTTTATATTTTTTGTTTTTGTCAAGGAACCCAAGGAGTCCTATTATGATCAACATCGTCATGAAACATGACAGAGACAGCAGGGTACATCAATCAATTCAAGTTTATGATACATCACAAGCAAGCATGTTATTTCAACTCATGATATACGATCTTTACACAAAATTTGAAGGAAAATGTTAGTCGGTGCACTTTGTGCACACAAATCGGACACGCGCTCGAGGGTACACTATCAGAGCATTTTTAATTGGACTGTGAATTGAGAGAGAATGTGTGTCAAAATACATATTGTGTGAAATTTTTTTTTTTTCAATGAAGATGTGGATTGAAAATGTGTAAATGACGTGGCATAAAAAAAGTTGACAATATCTATTGCACCCTCTAGATCTAGAGGGTGCAATAGACAATATGTAATATACCACATCATTGAAAAATTAAAAAAAAAAACCTGTGAGGAGAAGAGAAATAAAAAAAATTGCAAGTGGTATATATTTGGGTTTTGGTTTTGTTTTTATACATATCTTTACGTTTCTTTTTTTATTTTTTTTTATTTTTGTATTTATCAAGATATAAGGATAATCACAAATAACTTATATATATTAAAAGATAAATACAAACAACTGTGATTGTGTTTCCAAAATAAGTTTTCCATCGTGGAGAATGCTAAAATAACACTTTAAATGACACCTTAAGTGACACCTCTGTGACGTGGTGCGAGGCCTGCATCCATGAGAGACATCGAACGCGTTTCAAGATACACACCACGCGTGTTATGTACTGAGAATTATTTTGCGCACACTCATTTTTGCCTGGGGCCCGCACGTCATGTCACATGTGTGTCACTTATGGTGTCATTTCGAGTGTCATTCTATCATTTTCCTTCGATCTTTATATATAGAATAATGTATATGTATAATCGTTTACTAATTATTTTTATATAATTTAATAAGTTAAAAAAGTCGCCATGTCATGAATAGAAGGTGCAATCCACATTACCCATTGGAGACCATTTTTACTATGAAATGTGTATTTATGTCACATAATCTAAACATTCCCTCCACATTGATGACGTAGCAACAATTCACATTTACCATCGGAGATGCTCTCATTCTCTGAGATTATCCTTTATTTAATTATTTATTTATTTTAAGATTAAGATTGTTATTTTAACATTTTCCACGATGGAAAACTTATTAAATAGCATGAATATCAAAATCGATACGATCTAATGAATAATATATATCATATCCTTTTGTCATGCGATATCCATTGATTAAACATAAGGTATGAAAAGTCACTTTTAATGTTCAATCATGCTAGTCTCGATCTTTAGGTAAACTGAAAACTTCCAAGTGACATTGATCATATCAATTCACTAAGACATGGACATTTAATAGTCTAACATATCGAGGGGTCCACTAATATATCTCTATATATGATAGGAATAAACTCTATCTTGATTACACACCTTCACATATTATTCACATGTAACTAATCACAATCTTTATAATCGTCCAATTAAAGACAACGTTTGATTGTGTCAAATTACCATGCTCCTAATATTGAAGTATATGATAATCTCAAGTGGCATGACTAAATGATATACCTATGATGAGTAACATCTGTGACTTAATTGAAGTAGTGTTCTCATAGCGGGTCGATCCATACCTTATCCTTAACAAATACTCATGATCTCGATTCGTATCCCTATACACATGATCATCGCATGTGTATAGTTCTCAATATAATGACCGACTAGGGACATTAAGGATATTTCAACAAATACTCATAGATCTTACTATAAGGTAAACATGCAATCACTTATAATAAAAAAATAGCAAACTTAAACCTCTATGTTATTAAATAAAATTATAAGATAAATAATGTTTATAGATTGACCTAAGGCACCTGCCCCAACATCTCCCACTTGTATTAATACCAATCATTCATGTATCTAATACCTAATGAACTAACATGACCATCATGTTTCGCTTGTGGAAGAGCTTTCACAAAGTCTCGCAACATTGTCTTATGAAAAAACAATGCAAATATTTAGTCTTTCCTCTTAATGATTTATCGAATGAGATGAAAACGTCTAAGCATATGTTTGGATCGGTAGTGTGATTTGGGTTCCTTGGCTCGTGCTATCGCCCGTTGTTGTCACAACACAAGCAAACGGGGTTAGCTATACTCTAACCACACCAAGTTCATAAATGATTTTTTTGATCTAAATCGCCTCCTTACCGCATCGAATGATGCAATATACTCAACTTCTATTTTAAAATCTACCACAAGTTGTCTTGGTCGAACTTTTTCACCACTGCGCCTCCATTCTAAGTAAACATGTATCCAGAATGTGACCTGAAGTCATCTATATCAGTTTGAAAACTTGCATCTATATAACCATTTAAAACAAGGTCGTTTTCCAAATTTCCATAGACAAAAACACTTCTTTAATCCTTCTTAAGTACTTAAGAATGTTCTTTACTACTATTCAGTGACTTTCACTGGGATCAATTGATATCCGCTTGTTACACTTAAAACATATGATACATCAAGTCGGGTGCATAACACGACATACATGATAGATCCAATAGCTGATGCATATGGAATCGTATTCATGCGCTCTCGCTCATCATTAGTTTTTGGACATTGAGTCTTGCTTATACTTATACTACGAGACATCGACAACGACCCTTTTTTAGAGTCTTGCATACTGAACCTATTTAGTACCATGTCAACATAAGTACTTTGACTTATACCGATAAGCCTTTTAGATCTATTCCTATATATCTTAATCCTAAGGATGTAGGCTGCATCTCCTAAGTCCTTTACTGAGAAACACTTCCCTAACCAAGACTTGATATTCTGCAAGGTTGGGATGTCATTTCCAATGAGTAATATATCATCAACATACAGTACCAGAAAAACAACCACGCTCCCACTGACCTTCTTGTATACACAAGGCTCATCTTAGTTTTTAATGAAACTAAATTCCATAATTGCTTCATCAAAATGAAGATTTCAGCTCCGAGAAACTTGCTTCCATAAATGGATCTTTAAAGCTTGCACACATTCCTAGAATTCTCAGGATAAACAAACCCTTCAGGCTTATCATATACGCGTCTTCAAGTAACTTTACATTTAGAAAAGCTATTTTGACATCCATTGGCCATATCTCATAGTCATAATATGCGACTATGACAATTAGAATTCTAATGGATTTAAGTATGGGTACATGACATAAAGTTTCATCATAATCAACATCTTGAGTCTGCTTGAAACTTTTTGCTATTACCCATGATTTATAAGTTTACACATTGTCATCCATGCTCTGTTTTCTTCTTGAAAACTCATTTACATCCAATGGTCTTACCACCTTCAAATAAACCAACTAGGTTCCAAACTTGGTTATCGTACATGGATTGCATCTCAAAATTCATGGCATTAAGTCATTTATCTGCATCAGGTCTAGATACAGCCTCCTGATAAGTAGTATGCATGTTTTGATCCATAAGCAACACCTCACTACTATTAGTTATAAGAAATCCAAATATCTCAGGCTAATGTCTTACCCTATCAGAACTACACGGGTCTTGTGATACCTGTAGAGGTTCAACTAGTTTACGACTTTGTTGATCTCCCATTGGTAGTTGTGTGTTTTTTTGTAATTCTTGAATTTCTTTAAGACTTAGTTTATTCTCATTGTTGTCTTTTGAAATAAACTCTTTTTTTTTTCCTAAAAACACAATTCCGAGCAATAAACATTTTGTTCTCAGTGGGATTATAAAAGTAGCATGCTCTAGTTTCTTTAGGGTAACCAACAAATACACACTTGGTAGGTTAGACTGATAATTTTTTTTTAAGATTTGTCATCGTACAAAAACCTCACGGCCCCAAATATTAAGGAAAAAATTTCATCTTTTCTCAAATCACATCTCATGTGATGTTTCATCAACCGCTTTAGAAGGAACACAATTTAATGTAAACACAACAGTTTCTAAGGCATAGCCCCAAAAGGAAATAGGAAGATCTACATGACTCATCATAGATCGAACCACATCCAATAAAGTCTGATTTCACCTTTCAGAAACACCATTCCATTGTGGAGTTGCAAGATGAGTTGACTATGAGACAATCCAACAGTTTCAAAGATGATCATCAAACTTTTGGCTCAAATACTCACCACTTCAATATGATCGAAATGCTTTAATAGTTTTACCAAGTTGATTTTGCACAACTCATGATGAATTTAATATGACGTCACCAAACCTATATTATATATTTAGTCATAATATATAAATATACACCTTTATGTTTCATGAGATACACGTAACCAAATCTCGCTAAAATCATCAAGAATGTAATGCAATACTAATAAACACCTATATATATTGTGTTTATAGAACCGCATACATCAGTATATATTAGACCCAATAAATCACTTGCCCTTTCACTATGTCCACTAAATGGACTTTTTGTTATCATGCCTAGTAAACACGATACACATTTTTCATATGATTCAAAATCAAATGAATCTAAAAGTCCATCTTTATGGAGTTTAGATATGTGTTTCTCATTTATGCGACCAAGATGACAATGCCAAATGTAGGTTTAACTCAAATAATTTGACTTGAATATTTCTATATTTATGTTAATAATAAGAGTCTCTGTGGACTTTTTCATGACCATCACTCAAATTAGTATTTGCGTAGTAAACGTTTTTACGAGAAATGGAACATTTATTATTCATAATAATTAAATTAAAACCATCCAAGTTCAAACATGAAACTAAAATGATGTTTCTCCTAAAGGCATGGAAATAATAATAATTATTTAAAACTAAAACAACTCCACTAGGTAAAATTAACTCATTGCATCCTACAACCGATGATGCAATCTTTGCTCCATTTCCAACTTGTAGGATGACTTCTCATTTCTTTAGCTTTCTAATTTTGGTGAGACCCTATACATTAACACAAAAGTGAGATCCACATCCGATATTCAATATCCAGGAAGCACTAATAGATAAGTTAACTTCAATAACGAAAATACATGAAGCAGTAGTCGCACTACTTTTCTTTTTCTTTAGATTTTCAAGATAGAGCTTGCAATTTCTGAACCAATGCCCTAGTGCATGGCAAAAATGACAATTTTCTTTCTTTTCCTTTTCCTTCTGAGACAATGAAGTTGAAGCAACCTTATGATTGACTTGTTCCACAGACTTTGTGACAATCACAACAAATTTTAAGCAACTTTAGCCTTGCTTTGGCCTTTTTTTTTTCATAGCATTTCCTTTCTAAACTATCGACACATTAGCAATGAGTTTCTTGACATTATGCTAAGCACTTTTAAGTATCAAATGCAACTCTGAGATAAACTTCTCCATATTATTCATGTTATAGTTCATCACAAATTGTGAAAAACCATCAAGCAATGAATTCAAGATCAAATCCGTAGTCAACTCTTGGCTTATGCGAAATCCAAGTCTGTCAAGATGATCAATATAGCCCTTCATTTTCAGAACATGAGGAGTAACTGACGCATCCTCAACCATTTTGCAAGAATGAAGGTTCTTGACTGTCTCAAACGTTTCTTGCCTAGCCTATTGTTGGAACATTTCCTTCAGCATCGTAGCCATGTAGTAAGCTTCCATGTGTTCCATGTCATTCTAAAGTTTAGGAACCATGGTTACCAACATAATGCATGCAACATCTATTGAGTCGTTGAAATGCTTAGTATGTGCATCCTTCATGACTGTTAAAGCATTTGCTGGTGGTAATTTAGTGTAGCAGTTTGGGGGTAATTTAGAAAACTTGAAAACCGTGATTCCACGATTTGGGGGTGTGGTTTTCATTTATTGAAAATCGTGATTCACTAAACCGCAAAATCATCCCTAAATTTGGAATGAAATGGAGTTGAAGTCTTTTCTTGTTATCTTAATTTTTGAAATGAATTTAAACTTATAATTTTGATTGAGTCTCATGTGTTTTCATTGTGTTTTTGGTGGATGGTCATGTATGGACATATGTTTTATTGTATGTTTTATTGATGGACATTATAGACTTGTATGGAATATATGTGGCAATTTTATTTTATTTTTTGAAAATGTGTCGCAAGAACACAGTAAAAACTAGACTGACCAAACCATGCACACGACGGTCGATTTGGTTGCAAGTTTAAGGGTTCACGGTTTGGTAATGGTTTGCGAAACGGTCTAACCATAAACCCTCAGTTCATTTAGTGGCGCGATTTTATGATTTTTATCACCAAATTCATTTAGTGGCGCGATTTTATGATTTTTATCACCAAACCGTGGTTTGCACGCCCCTACCCGAATTATGTAGTTGTGCACTCAGCTTTCATGCCATTGGATTAATGTTGCATGAGGCTTTACACACAAATATTTGAGTAGCATATCAATTTCAATTATTTATTATGTTTTCTTTTTACTTTAGTGGAAGTGAAATTCACGACCTTTCGAAATCTTGTCTTTTTAACGAGTGATGTATCTATCATCTCATCAAAGATGCTTTGGCTATTACTTTGCCTCCATACATGTCTTTGAGTCTTTGACCCGTAATACATCGATACCGCCGAAATTAATTTAAGTTGTAATAAATATTTGATTTGTTACTTCAAATTATTTTTTTTGAATTGTTTAACGGTAGAATGGGTAAAAAAAGTAGTAATTATTCTCTCAAATTCTTAAAACGACTTAAAATTTTGAAGGGAAAACTTTTTTTTCAAAACGACTTATATATAATGATGGATGAAGTATAGTTTTTATATTAGTAGGCCCAATATATAGTATAATTTTTTTTTTTACTTTAGCTAGAGTTGAACCCACGCAACGTCGCAAATGTTTTCTTTTAGCAATTTGTTTGTTTGTTTATTTATTATTATTTTTTTAAAAACTTCCATCTCACCAAAGATTTTTGGTATAAATTTAGAAATATCAAAAAAATATATATTTGATTAAGTTTAGAATAGTCTGCGGGCTTAATATAAGTGTGATTACGACCAAAAGGTTTGGGAGCGGCCCAATCATTTAATTAATGTTTTAAATGAACTTATATTTATCAATTCACATTTAATTTGTGTATCAAAAGTTTGTCACCGATCACCAAAATTTCAAAAACATTAATTAGTGTTTTCAATCCAAAACTATAACCAGTTTTATAGATTAACTAGTCAAGATCTCGCGTTTCGCGCCCTGTGCAAGAATAAGTATCTACATATTGGATAAAATAATTTTGATGAGGAAAAAAGTGTAAAAAAAAAAACTTACGATGTTCTCCCTTTCTTCCCAAATGCTTGTCACGTTTTTGAGAATTTTTTTGTTTCAATTGTAACTTTAGGAAATCAAAAAATTAAGCATCAATTGCTCGTTTCCGATTCTAACCTCATTAAAGACCAAATCGTATTTTTTTTTTGAGCTTACAAAATCGTATCTTTTACAATAAATACTAATTGAATTCGCGTTGTAATGGATAAAAAAAAAGCTTGTGATACTTGTCTTACAATTTTTTTTGTCAAATGCTTGTGTTAAAATTAGAAACTCTCCAAAAAAGACAAAAAAAGGAAATTATTTGAAAAACCGTACTCAAAAATTGAAACTTATTAACAAAGATGGAAAAAAAACTCCCTAAAAACACAAAAAAATGAAAATTATTAAAAAAACTGAAAAGATTAGATTTTACCATCCTACCCCTCATCAAGTGCAAGAAATATCAATGACTTGTATTTTTTATTTTTTCTTATAAAATATCAATTATGACATCATAATTCTACATGCTACGTTGTGAGAGCTTCTCACATTCCAAGTGTCGTGATGATAAAATAATATTGATGAGGAAAAAAGTGTAAAAAAAACTTATGATGTTCTCCCTCCCTTCTCAAATACTTGTCACGTTTTGAGAATTTTTTTGTTTTAATTGTAACCTTAGGAAATCAAAAAATTAAGCATCAATTGCTTCATTTCTGACTCTAACCTCATTAAAGACAAAATCGTATATTTTACAATAAATACTAATTGAATTTGAGTTGTAATGGATAAAAGAAAAAAAAACTTGTGATACTTGTGTTACAATTTTTTTTTTGGCAAATGCTCGTGTTAAAATTAGAAACTCCCTAAAAAGACAAAAAAAAGATGAAAATTATTAAAAAAATCGAAAGCGAAAATAAAAACTTATTAAAAAAAGATGAAAAAAACACAAAAAACAAAAATTATTAAAAAAACTGAAAAAATAGATTTTACCATCATATTCCTCACTTAAGTGTGAAAAATATCAATGGCTTGTGTTTTTAATTTTTTCTTATAAAATATCAATTATGACATCATAATGCCACATGTTACGTTATGAGAGCTTCTCACATTTCACGTGTTGAGATGTGATAACTTCTCATAGAAACAATTCCTATTTATATATATATATATATATATATATATATATATATAGATTTTTTAAGTAATCATAAAATGTGAGATTATTATCGATGCATGCATAAAAAATACGTCACTCAATCATTTTGTTTTTTTAAATTAAGATTTTATAGGGTTAATACAACCCACAACTACCCTCCATCTCTATCTCACCTAAACTAGCGCCAAATAAAATTTCTGCCGCTAGCATACAGCTTGGAGAAGATGAGTATTAATGCAATTATATAAAAAATGCGTAATTAATGCAATCAAGTGGCAGGGTACATATATGGACTATGAACCTCAATAAATTAATTTGCATATCTACTTTCTCTTGCTTGCTTTTAAGTATGGATTGAGCCAAATTAAATACCATGGATTGAACCTCACTAAATTGATTTTTTTTTCGAGGTTGAAATCGCAAATTTTATTCCAGATCTTTGACCAAGTGGACTACCAAGTGTACTACATAAATAAGGCAATTATTAAATTTTGAAGAGCCAGGGGTAGACTTGTTTAGCGGGTCGCGCAAGGACCCGCCCGGCCCAGCCCGGGCAATATGGGCAAGGTTTGGGTATTGAAATTTAATAAAAGCCTGGCCCTGAACCGACCAACTAATAACTTTTATATATATTCTTGTAAAAATAAAAGTTTTTGTGAGTTTTGAACCCAAGACCTTTAACATCTTAACCATTACACCACCTTATCCTTGTTTGTAATACTTAATATTTATTCAATATATCTAATTTTAAAAAATGTAAACAACCACATTTAGGCTCGCCCAATCCCAACCTTTAGTGGGCTTGTGCGCGCTTGGGTCCGCCAAATAAAAAAGCAGGCTTGGGCGGGCTTGGACAGGGCTTTAAAAAAAACCATCCTAGGTCTAACCTAGGCTCGCCCGTTGCACAGGTCTAGCCACGAGCGCATGTCCATCTAGAAGACATTAATTAGATGGGAAATACTAGAATGACTACATTGATATCACACCACAAGACACGTTGGCTCACAAAAGGCCTCAATGTGACCTTGATCCACGTGTTATTACTACAAAAACAAAGGCGATTAGTGATAGACAAATCTATCACTTATCGTCACTTTTTTGTCGCTAATCTAATTTGCGACATATTAGTGACATACAAGGTTTATCACTATACTTGCTGTCACAAATCAAGATTAGCGACATACCTGCAAGCAGTGGCTAATTAGCGACAACAAGTTTGTCGCTAATCTGGCCGCTAATCTCAATGGCAACCAAAAGTCACATCCATAGGTTAGCGAATAATTAGCGACAACTTCATCAGTCGCTAATCTCATTTTTGTTTTTTTGTTTTTTTCTTTTTTTTAGGAAATAGAAACAGTAAATAGTAAACAATAGTAAAAGGTGAAAGTAACTCAATAAAACAGTAAAAACGTAAAAGTAAAGTAAAACAGTAAAAATGAATAATAAAAAGATTAAGTAAAAGTGAAACGAAATATTTACAAAGTAAAACAAGTAATAATGTATTTCTACATAAAATTCACTCAAAAATATATCATGTATCCACAAAACCTACAACAATAGAAATATCACTTGAGCAGCAAAGGATGCAAGTGGCGCGCAGTGCGTGAACATCCTCATGAACTCATCATGATCATCCGTAAGTTGCCTCTTCTCTCTGCGCACCGCTTTATGTGGATCGAACCAATATTCACCCTAACGATCCTTGCAGCGCCTAAACTAATTAAAATAAGATTAGCGTTAATCTCGTAGATTAACAATGTAAATCGAGCGTTATGTGGATAACTCCTGCTGACTCCTGACACGAGAACCGAGAGAATATGTTATTTATGGATGATGGTTGTTTATATGCAACGTTTAAAATCATTATTATTGTATTGCATCGCATGTGTGTATGTTGTTATCGGGCGAGTTGTTGTGACGAGGAGTGTGACGGCCCCAATTTCCCACAAATTGGGCCCCGCCCGGCCTAAGCCCACGTGGACCCTCGAGCTAGTCTCGCAAGGTCAACGCAGACTTAGTCAGCCTTCCAATCCCTCATTATACGTAAATTCACAATTTTAAGTTGAGTTATTAATATTTTGCAAGTTTTACGATTTAGCTAAGCAATTACTACAAATAAATAACTCAACAAGATTTGAAAAGAGTTAGGCAACCTAATTGTGGAACCCAAGAAATATGTTATCATCGTAGGAGAGTAAAATACAAGATATACAAAAATTCACCTAGCTATAGAGCCTTCCCTTGCCGGAATGTAGATCCGCACTCGCCAAACCCAAAATGACGAGCCTGTAAGTAAAGCCAAGAGGACATATACAACATTTCAATATACAACTAGAATAAATAATTCATGCAAATAGAAAGAAAGGAACAAATAACGCATGAATATAAAAGATCGTAAACAAATCAATCGATGAGTGATGCCAAATAACAAGGAGTCCCGACCAAAAGGTCGTTGAGTCGCGCAAAAAGCCCAGCAGACTTCAAGGGTTTAGGATGAGACCCCAAATTCTTCCAACCCTAACCTCGCGACTATGAGACATCCACGTACCCGATCTAGGACGAGACACCCGCCTCCCACTTTCTAGCCCGTACGACTATGAAACATCCACAAACCTCGTGTTTAGGACGAGACCCCTGCCTCCCAGCCCTAACACTCTCATATCGCAGATAACAGTAACCATGACTCACTTGCCAATGGACCCACTCAACCGACAACAATTGCAAAGATAGCTATCACCAAGCAGCAATCAAACAAAAATGAAAGGAAGCTATCACAAAGTAATGAACAATAGCCAATAGAATGAAAGGAAACCACTATACAAGTCCTAACTGGTTTACTTACATCGAGAAATTGCGAATCATCCTCAAAACATCTCGCTTGCGTCTCGATATGCGCACCCGACACCTGACTATAGCATCCTAAGTCCCTGGTGTCCATTTATACCATTCAGTTACTTAAATCATGCAAATCGCAACTAAAATTAGGTGAAGTACACATCACCTCCATCGCGTCGTCGAAATTGCCGACCGCACCCCTCGTCGAGGAGCGATCGGTCTGACATCGCTCTCCCGCACCGTTCATCGTGCTGCCGCGCCGACGCCGCTCGTCGCTATCTCTCGCCACTCGCCGGTGCCACCTTCGTCCTCGCCGGCGCCGCAGCTGCCGCTGCCGGCGCTGCAATGCTGTCACGGCGGCGCCGCTCGGAGCCGTTTCTCCTCGCCGACGTCCTTCGAATAACCGCGCCACCTCTCGGCGTTGGAATCGCCGTCCGCCGCTGTTGGGGTCGCGCCGCACGTCGTCGTCCCCGCAGCCGCCACCACGGTTATTCGCGCCACGGCCCTACGCGTCGCGTCACGTCGCGCTGCGCGCTGGTTTGCTAGCCGTCCGCGGCTTCGCCAACCGCCGCTGTCCGCGCCCTGTAGCTCTGTCGCGGCTGCGCTGGTTGGCGCCGCTGTTCGTGTCGTCGCCCCGCAAGCAACTCGCGCCTCGCGTCGCCGCTCGCGAACCACCGTTCGCGCTCTCGTCGCGCTACGAGCCGTCGCTCGAGCCGCTGGTTCGCGTCGGATTCGTCTGGATTCGAGCTCCTTCACCTCTCTCCTCTCCTCTCCTCTCTCACCTCCCGATCACTCACTCTCTCTCCTCTCGATCACTCTCTTTCTCTCTTGCTCTTATCCAAATCTAATGTGTCCTCAAGATTCGTGTGGAGCGAAACTCGAGGCACATCAAAAACATATTTATTCAAATATTTTTCTAAAAAATTGTGCATCACGCATCTCGAGGCACCATAAATATTCACATCACTACCACCTCATTTCACATTCTCGACACTCGCGCGACACGCATCCCGATGCGCATCCAATGTATAGTTTTTTTATGTGACCACATTACAATCACTATAGCCACTATAGCCACATTAAGCCGCTACCTGGACCGACGTCGGCATGCGACTCGAGGCGCGTCCCTGCTCATTTTTCTGCTCACCGAATTCCTCGCATATACCACAATTAGCATTATACTCTCAAATTGGATCTTACATACACACATCACAGAAAAATATCATACCTCGGTATCTCCACCTGAGATTCGGACATACGCATTTCGACGAGTGGGTCCCACATACGACTTTGACTTGACACATGGCACAAGTCAAATTTTCGGGCCGTTACAAGGAGTTACCTTAAGAAACGTGTTGATGTGGGAATCGAGTATAAGTGACCCGGGGATGCTAGACTAGACTACGAACCAGAGTGTGATGTATAATTAAACTATAGCCTAAGTTAGTTCATTAAAAAAATGAAACATGAAGCACCTCGAGATACGTGTCGAGTCATGGAGCATCAATTGTTGGGTAGTCGGGGATTGGTGGGATCACTAATGTATCCACAAAAGCTTCCAAGAACACCAATCATATGATTTAGTGTGCCTAAGTAGATTTAGTTAAATCAAATAAATAAAGGCCTATAGTTAGTTTGATTGAATATGGACCTTAGTTAAGCATCTAGAAGATCCTAGTTAAGTAAAACTAGGAAAGATGGAGTCATAAATTTGTGTGAACGAGATGTGGACAGCTTGATTTGAAGCCATAAGATTATGCTCTAGATACGTGAACACAATTGATTACATCAACAACTATATATAATCCCACTTAATGGATTTCCTAGCAAACCCACTCATAATTTACATGCAAATTTAGAGGAGATCAGATTTCTGATGCAATTGGAAGTCGAAAATTTAGAGATTGAAGATCAAGTGGGAAGTTCTAAACTAGGTAATCATTTCCTGTTAGGGCATGTGCCCTAGGTCAATCTACAAACATTGTTTATCTTATAATTTTAGTTAATAAAATAGAGGTTTTATTTGGTGTTTTATTATAAGTGATTGCATGTTTACCTTATAGTAAGATCCATGAGTATTTGTTGAAATATCTTAAATGTCCCTAGTCGCTCATTATACCGGGAACTATAATGAATTAAAACTAGTGTGAATCTTGATTGATGGTCAAGTGATGATCATGCGTGTAAGGATACGAATCAAGATCTTGAGTACTTATTATGGAATAAGATACTGGACCGACGCGCTATGAGAACACCACATGGATTAAGTCATAGGTGTTACTCATGATAGATATATCATTTAGTCTTTCGACTTGAGATTACCATAGACTTCAATATTAGGAGCATGATAATTTGACACAATCAAATGCTATTTTTAACCGGACAATTATAAAGATTATGATTGGTTACCGTGTGAATAATATGTGAAGGTGTGTAATCAAGATAGAAATTGCCACTCTCGTATGAGAGAGATATTAAGTGATCCCTCGATAAAAAAGACTGATAATGGCCAAGTCCATGTGAATTGATATGATCAATGTCACTTGAATGTTTTTCAGTTTAGATCGAGACTAGTACAATCGAACATTAAAGGTGACTTTCCATGTCTTATGTTTAATCAAAGGATATCGCACGACAAAAGGATATGATATACGTTATTAATTAGGTTGTATCGATGTTGATATTTATGCTACTTGGGTAGTCATAATGCCTTACTAGAGACCGCTTATGACTTGTGTACCGCCAACGTCGCATGAACCTATTGGGTCGCATACAAAGAATGGCTTTGCATAATTTCAACTAGTCCAGAGTAATGAATTTTATATGATAAAATTCATGACATAAAAGCCCTTACGATTTGTTATATGATAACTTATTAATAGGGGCGTATGTGTAATTTGCTTAAACTGCGTAAATACAATAGTTGTATTACGAATATGATTTTAAGTGAGGACTTATCTACACATATAAATAAAGGGTGGATCCCTAAAAAACGAAATAAGATTTCGTTTTACAATTTTTCGATTTCTCTGGATTTAAGGAGAGAAAGAAAAATCATTTTTCAATCTCTCTTAGGGCTGGACACTCCAAATTGTGGTCATCTTTCGTGTGTGGATTTCTGATAGAGGACGCGCACTTGAACGTCTTGAAATCGAACAATCAAAAGGAAATCACAGAATAAGGTACGATTTATTTTCATATATTTAGTTTAATGGAACTTATTTTCGATCCTATTGTGGTTTTTCAAAATTTGTTTTGAATTTTCCGCTGTGTATGAACCCAAAAAATCCAACATTTCCTTCATCTATTCCCCATTAAAATGAACTCAATTTTGTAGATTTTGAAGAAAATGAGTTTTTATGCTAGCTTACTATTTTAAGATGATCTTCAGTATATTCTTAGTCAATAATAATAATCAATTTATGTTTTAAAACTGATTTTGATGGGAAATTGGGGTTTTGGTGAAAATTGAAAAAAACTAGTGAATGCATGAATTAGAGGATTCTGATCGAATTACTGTTGTTGTGAATGATGTTATGGAGTCCCCATTTAGTGGAGAATGAGTTTATAGGGTTAGTTAGCTAATCAAGGGTGTTAGGGACATAATTCTCGAATTGAGAATTTCGTCACTCAACAGTAGATAGTGCACTAACCAGATTGGCTAGTACGCTATCCAAATCTGTCACGAAACTATTCTTCGAAATGAAGAACAATAGCACGCTAGACGGACTCTCTAGCGCACTAATTACACCTAAGATGCTAGTGCGCACCCATTAAGCACTAATGACAGATGAAAACTAAATTTATACGTTTATGATGATTTCTAACTAAATACATCTTCAAACAAATTGTTGTAACCAACTTAAACTTATAAAATTGGACTTTAGTGGACTTAGGGAACCGTAGCTCAAGATCGACAAATAGTTAAGCCTGATTTGGTAGTCCTGGGAAGTCGAGTTTGTATTGAGGTTTGTAAAACCTATAGGAACTTCACTTAAGTATTTACTTGATTTTATTAATGTTTTACTCTATCTTGTTAAGTGTATCCCGATTATATTCCTTATTTACTTCACTTATCTATATATGTGTTACCGTTGAACTATTGGTCGAGTTTACTCTCGTCAGTATTTTGTTGTTTGTTTATGACACGCTAGACCATAGCATGTGTATCATAAGTCATGATGAATGATGACCCGAGCTACTTTGTCTGCAGACATGTGTTCTGCGTCATGGGTCTGCACCGACCACCGAGAAGACCATATGATTGGCTAGTTGAGTACTCCTGATGGGATCCTGGGGAGGGCATTCGAAGTATGGTCTAGTCTGACTGGAACAGACACACACGTTTGTGCTTTATTGTTATTTATGCATGCGATGATCCATTTACAGTTGCATGTTTACATTCTACATGTATATTTAATAGTAGTTATTGGATTTTCTTTACTTTATTATATGAATGCTCAGTGAATCTCCTTGATATTTTACTCATAGGACTCGTCATATGTTTTGTTGTGATGACTGAGTGCAGATCCTTCTACGAGTAAGGGTAAATGGATTCTTGGCGACTATATTTAAGCTCGCCCACTGTTCTAAGACACTACTCGTAGGTATTTATTTTGGTATATTATTAGATCTCTGGTTTATGGGAGACTAGTGAGACATGTGTACTTGTATATATACATACTTTTGTCACCTTAATTAAAGTGTGCTCTATTCCAGTTTTCCATAGTAGGAGTGATGCTTTATAAAACTTAAGAGTTAATAAAAATCCATGTTTATATTTGTTTTAAGACTTATGTCAGAATTACCGATTATTAAGTTGCAACTCGTAAAACCCAAACCACTAGCAAAATACTAGCTAGGACTTGAATAAGCTATAGACAATTGAACTTAAAGAATTGAAAGACTTAAGAAAATAACTTAAGAAAATATGAATAATCGAGTTAACTAAACTAATTACACACATGTGGACACGAATAGCGAGACATGAGATGGATGGACAGGTGCAGGACATGTTTAGTTGGACCCACTAGGCGAGGAACGCATACATGATGACACCCCGGGGCAGCCTCGGGGCGCGGGGCTGCCACAATCGTCCTGATGATCATACGAATGAGGATGCACTTTCTATGATGTAAGCGTCGAGGTGTTGTGCGCCAAGTGTCGTATGTCGACAACGTAAGCATCCTCGCGAAGATATTCCAAATGACGAAAAGAAGGATCCGTAGATGGTCATGGAGGTCAGAACGACCCATTACATTAATTAGATGATTACCATTAATCTGAATCCTAATTAACTTGAGTTAGGCTCGCGGTTAAGCTCGACTTGTCTCGAATATCGTGTGCATAAATTTGTGTAATGTTTAGCATTTATATGAAATGTATTATTATTTATTGGAATTAAATTGAAAAATTATAGGACGTATAATACTTGCAAAGGGTCAAAGGTGACACTCTTGGGTCATGGAGTAGCGTGCATGTAACGACCCGTTTTATGAACGCCGTTATTTATATCATAATTGAAAACATGGACGCCAGCTCAGATCCACGTGGACGCCGCTGGTAGGCTAGGACACACGTCGACCTAGGTACACTAGTTAAATTGTGTTTGTTGGATGGCTTATTTGCGATGCAATTTACTAAATTATAATACATCGCATGTGTGTATGTTGAATAACGAGACCGTGCGAGGTTGTGTGACGGGTAGGTGCCTTGAGGTGCGTGTTAACACGGGTATCGAGAGGCTTAGTACGGGTACACTAGAGAAACTCGATAAATTCACAAAAAATGATTATGGAATCAAATTAAAATAGGTAATGTAACCATAGGCTAGCCAAAATCTAAATTTGAACAATAGGCTATGACGCGCCTCGAAATGCGCATTGAGACATGGGGCACCGGGTACGGGTAGCCGAAGGTTAGTGTAACCATGAGTTGGTTAAATTTGATAAATAAAACACTAACCATATGGTTGGATTAGGCTAAGGATAATGTGGAATTAATTGAATAAATGAAGCCTATAGTTTGGCATGAAATAAAAGTGACATTGAGATGGACATCTACATCATCATGGTGGTTAGTACTAAGAGGTGAATGGGCTGTAGGAGTCATAAGGGGGTGTGGGACAACATGTTTGTGAACCACAAAATAAGCCTCGGGATACGTACGCACAATTGATTCCAACAAACATATAAATAAAGGGTGAGTGGAGTGTTGATCAAAACACTCGCACAATTAACGCAAACTGAGAAATCCAGTGTAGACAAAAAAATTTGGAGCTGAAGATTCATCACTTAGAGGTCAAATATGTAGAACAAACTAAGGTAATCATCTTCCTCATCTTCTCCACTTTCCAATAAACCAATTTTTGACATGTTAGTGAATTTCGAGAATTGATGATTAGATCTCTCGATTTTGGGTGTAAATTGATGAATTATATGTTGTTAGACCATATCTATAGAGAATTGTTCATTGATTTGACTAGATTTGATGGTTTTAATGAAATTGGAAAATGTGGTGTATGCATGAATTTGGAGAAAATTGAGTTAATTGAATGATTTAGAGTGTTCTAATTGACTTATTGAAGTTATTTTGATGAGGAAAGTGGTGTAAAACTAGTTAGAGTAGCTAATTGAGAGGGCTAGAATGTAATTGTCGAATTGAGAATTCTCTGTCTAAAAGGCAATTAGCGCTTAATTGGAACTAAGTTAGCGCTAATCGTCCTCAAGGTGTGCAACTCGTTCTTCGAAAAGAAGAACAATAGCGCGCTAATTAAATTACCTAGCGCGCTAACTCAATCTAATGCGCTAGGTAGACCATATTAGCGACTAATGATAGATGAATATGGATTGTAAAAGGCTGTTTTGGGGATTTTCAGCTAATACATATCTAAAACTTTGTAAACAACCTAAACTTGTAAAAATGTACTTCAGGGATTTAATGGACCGAGGCTCGGTGTTGAAGAGCTTGTCGTGTTGGGTACAAGAGTCCGGGGAGGTCAGAAAGCGGTGTGAGGTTTGTAAAACCCAACTGAAAGACTATGAGTATTTATTTTGCTTTACATTTCATTTTTATCTTTCCATGTTGTTCATTATTCTATTCTAAGCACTTGATATGGGTTGAGGTTACTCCCTCTGATTTCTTGGTTGTGTGTTCACGATGCACTGGACTGTAGCACGTGTGACCAGCCCCTCAGTGAATGGCGACTGGAGCTTGCCCTTGGTGCACGTGTCGGTGACTCAGCGGATTTGGCCAAGCAATCGCGAGGACCAAGTGTCGGGCCAGTTGGACGCGACAACTGGTGGGAACTTGGTGACTCGAAGTACAGTGTAGTCCATCTGGAGTGAGCACACACATTTATTAGCTTGTATGTTGTCTATTCATGCGATGAGCCATTTACATTTGTCTATTTTGTATTCCGCATGTTTACTTGACAACATTACTTGCATTTCTTTTACTTTATTATATGAATGCTCTGAGGAGTTCCTTGGGATTTTACTTACTGTACTCGTCATTTGTCTTTTTGTAATGATTGAGTGCAGATCCTAATACCAGTAGGGGCAAGGGAATCCTAGGCGACTACATCTGATTGCCCATTGTCGAGAACCTACTTTACATGTTTATTTTTGATATTTTGTATATTTTGGGTATTGGGAGGCTTGAGATGACACCGTAAATGTATATATACCTTTTTTGTGGTACTGTCGCATATATATAAAGTACTTTCCAGGGTTTTCCATAATAGGATTTGCCTTTGAGCAATGTTTATCATGCTAAATTACCTTGTTTAAATGGAATTAATTTACTAATTTATCGAATAATACACCTTAGTGGACACGATTTACGAGACATGAAGAGGATGGGTAGCGCCGACACGTGTAGTTGGGCAAAATGGCAAGGAGTACACGGAGTCACGTCACCCCGGGGCGGCAGGGTCGCCACATTTGGTATCAAAGCAAGGTTTTCTTAGAACGTGAAAATTTAAAATGAAAGAGCATAAGACTTAATAAATAAACCTTAGTAGTGGGAACCCGATGTTATGCTTAGAACTTTAGTGGGAAGTGATGTGAAGAGGTAGAGTTAGAGTTATATACGTGTTATATTTTCGTTATATATGATATACATATATACAGTGAGACTGATCCAAACCATTCTTCTCGATGCAGATCATGGACGGACAATCGACGATGCCTCAGGAGACTGGTCAGCCTAGTGGTACAATTAGAGATTCCCCAGTTGCACCTAGTATGAAGGATCGACTCTCGGCTCAGGAGACTCAGATGGCTGAGGTGTTACAGTTGCTACGGGATCAGACTGCCACATTTACAACACTGGCTACAGCAGTTGCTACACCTAGAGAGCTAGTAGCACTTACGATACCTACGGGGACAACCGTCGTCTCGGTTGCTCCCTAAACACCAGTTGAAAGAGTAGTAGAGGGTACACAGACAGAGAGAGCCACAACCGTTGTTGTTCCCTTAGGGACGCCGACTCATACGCCTCTACCTACGACTACGGGTCAGGCGACTACTCCGACTACTACTACTACTACTACATCGAGATTCGGTTTAGCTCCAGAGGCGAAGATGTTCAGGGAATTTTTGAAGTTATAGTCAGGCTTCTTTTATGGAGGCTGTGACCCCGAGACTGCGGGGAAGTGGATTGTATCTCATCGCGGTTCCATAAGCTGACGAGGAATAAGGAGAGTGTCCAGCATGATTATCGGGAGCATGCTCGAGAGGCCATGCAAAGAAGATGGTGGACCACATATCGTGATACACATCCAGAGCCGATGACATGGGTCGAGTTTGAGAGCTATTCTACGATCGCACATACCTATGGAGGTTGACGAGACTTAAGGAGGAGTTCTTGCCGTTGAGACAGGGTAACCGGACCTTTATGCAGTACATGGAGAGATTTCAGTACCTACTTCAGTTCTCGATGGATGTCTCCGAGACAGAGCTTCTGCAAATCTACTATTTCACCAGAGGAGTTGATGACAGGATTGCTTAAGCAGTGGTATCCTCTGGGGCACCCACTTTGCAGGATATCTTTGATAGAGCATTGACACATGAGACATATTTGATATAGAGAGATGGCTGACGTGTGATTGGTACGGAGGTATAGACAGGGCAGAGTTCTCTGGCCGACCGAGGCCAAGAGGCAAATGGATCGTCAGATGAGGCCTGAGGGATGATAGACGGACACGGGCCACAGGGATGATCATCGTATGCAAAAGAAGTTCCAAAGATGAGGAAAGACAACAAAGTTCAGCCATCACATCAACACGGTGGATCAACATAGGTCACAACCGCATATATACCGTCGTGGCCTGGATCGTGGGGACATGACAGTGGGTCAAAGAGACCAGGGTGAGGGTCCGAGATCCTGAGACGGCCACGGTAGGTAGGACAACCGCATATGTCACAAAGGTCGTAGGGGACACTGAGGGCAGATCGCATGACATCTCCTTCACCACGTCGAGAGCTAGAACATGTCGAGAGAGAGCTTATGCGGTAGCACACCGGATGGCGAGCGACCATACAAATTCGTTGAGGGTATGTTGTATATTTTTGGTCGACCTATGCATGCTATGTTTGATTTTGGTAATACTTTATCGTTTATTGTCGGACGTGTTGTTGGAGTGTTAGTGGTTAGATACACAAACACTAAACAACACCTTGTCCTCAGTACGGCCGCTGGGGATAAGATATACCCTAACCGGATATGTAGAGACGTAATGATAGAGGTTAAAGGACATCAGTTACCAGCCGATCTTCGAGTATTAAATTACTTAGAGTTTGACGCGCTTCTCGATGGATCGGCGTCACCCTATCATGCACGGATATATTATTATGGTAAGAGGATAAAGTTTCATATTCCCTGGATACTAGTGTTTTCATTAGTTGGATCTCATGATCGACTTACATATCATTAGAGGCGAACTAGTTACAAGCAGGTGAAATGAGGCATTTACAACGATAGTTGAACCTGAGGTTAGGACTGAGGTCGATCGAGGATGTACCGATGGTTAGAGATTTTGTCGATGTCTTTCCGCATGACCTACCGGGATTGCCACTGCCACGAGCTGTTAAGTTTATCATTGAATTGATGCCAGAGACGCAGCCAATCGCCAATAGATCGTATATGATGTCATCATTGGAATAGGAGGATGTTAGACGATAGCTCAATGAATTGCTGGAGAAGGGTTTTATTCACCCTAGTATGTCACCTTGGGGAGCTCCAATATTGTTTGTGAAGAAGAAGGATGGTTCGATGAGGATGTGCATAGATTTTGGGAAGTTAAATCAGGTGATAGTTAGGAACCGTTACCCACTTCCAAAGATAGATGATCTATTCAATCAGTTGGCGTGTGCCAAGTTCTTCTCGAAGATTGACCTTCGCTCAGGTTATCATCAGTTGAGGATTAGAGAAGAGGATCTCCAAAAGATCGTTTCAACACGAGATACGGCTATTTGAGTTCACAAATATGCCGTTTGGGCCGACTAACGCCCCAAATGATTTTCATGGATTTGACGCATATGGTCTCGAGACCATATCTAGATAGACTCTTCATAAGTGTTCTTCGACGACATCTTGATCTACAACAAGACTTGTAAGGACCACGAGGACATCTCGTGGCTTTTGACGACACTGAGAGAGCAAATATTATACGCCAAGTTTAGTTCGTGTGACTTATGGATGAGTGCGGTGAGATTTTTAGGACATGTCATCAGTGAACAGGGCTTTCTATGGACTTAGAGAAGATTCAGGCTATCATTGACTAGAGAACACCTTAGTCTGTTGACGATATACAGAGTTTTCTCGGACTGGCTGGATATTACCAGCAATTTGTGCATGATTTTTCTTCGATTGTAGCGCCGATGACGAGACTGACCAAGAAAGATGTTAGGTTTGATTGGTCAGAGGAGTGTGAGCACACCTTTTATGAACTGAAGAGGAGGTTGACTTCCACACCAGTATTGACATTGCTGGAGCAAGGTAAAACTTTGACAGTTTATATAAATGCATCGAACATTGGTCTTGGATGTGTGTTGATGCAGGATAATAGACCAGTTACCTATCTCTCCGTGACGCTTTGAGACCTCATGAAGCGGAATTATCCAAGGCATGACCCGGAGCTTGCATCGGCTGCCTTTGCATCAAGGCTTGTAGGCATTATTTATACTGAGAAAAGTTCATTTTGTATAAAATCACTAGAGTTTATGCTACATCTTCACTTGTAGGATCCGAATATGCACTAGAGGAGATGGCTTGATCTATCGAAGGACTAAGACTTCGCTATCGAGTATCATCCTGGAAAAGTGAACGTCGTAGAATAAAACATTGAACATGAATGGGTTGATAGTCGACTATTCTCGCGACTTATGACACATGAGCATAGTCCGTTACAACCGCATCGCTTTTGTGCCAGGTCGATGCTGGTATCCACTACTACCGAGCAACACATTTGTGGTCGATAATAAGTGCCGACCGTATCGATTGAAAGGGTTGCTAAGTGTCAGAGGGCCGATGGGCTTTACGAGCGGTTCGGTGGTCTGGCTCGGGATCCGGAATGCACTGATTGAGCAGAGACCACAGATCGGTGTTTGAAACACCGAGGGAGATTGTGGATGCCTACATATCAGGAGATACGGGACGAGATTGTGGAGGATGCACACCGGTCTCGCTACATTGTTCATCCTGGTCGGACCAAGATGTACCAAGATTTGAGACGACGACTATTCTGGTGGCCAGGGATGAAGGATAACGTAGGCATGTACGTCAGGAGTTGCACATTTGCCAGTAGGTGAAGGCTGAGCACATGAGACCCAAGCTGATTGTACAACCATTACTCATTCCACCATGGAAATGGAAGCACATCACCATGGATTTCATTAGTGGACTATCGCAGTACATCGAGGCGTCTCGATGTAATTTGGGTAATGAAGAATAGACTAACGAAATCGCCATTTCATTCTCGATTTCCATGAGATACACGATTCCCTACCGAGCATATTGTTTGAAATGGAGATTATTATAGTGTATGGGGTGTCGGTCTATCATTGATCGGATAGAGACCCTGTGTTAACATCGAAGCTTTGGGAAGCTATGCAGGAACAGTTTGGCACCAGGTTGCAGTTTATTACAGCTTATCATCCTTAGACCGATGGACAGTCAGAGCGACTAATACAGATTTTGGAGGATATGCTCAAGGCTTATATATTGCAGTTTGGGGGTTAATGGGAGGATTATCCGTCTTTGTGTGAGTTTGCATATAATAACAGCTATCAAGAGGAGGCCTTGTAGATCACTCATGTTGGGCTGGAAATGGATGATACTGCGTGAAATGGCCCGAAATAGTTGTAGATCACTTGTAGAAGATCGATAGATTTGACAAAGGTTACGAGCCTCACAAGATAGACAAAAGAAATATGTAGATCGTATAACGAGGGATTGAGCTACGAGGAGGGCGACAAGGTATATATGAAGGTTTCCCTTAGAAAGGTCGCAGAGGTTTGGTATTAATGGGAAATTTGCACCGAGATTCATCGGGCCATACAGATTTTACAAATGAGTAGTGTGCGTGTTGTGTATCGATTAGAGTTACCTCACTCGAGTTAGTTGGGTTTCATATGACATTTCACATTTCGATGTCGAGTCTAGCTAGGTCGTGCCGAGACCGACTATCGAGTCAAAGCGCATTGAGGTTCACTTGACGTGACTTACGAGGAGAGGTCAATAGAGATAGTTGACCGTAGAGTTCGATTCTTAAGAACAGGGAGCTCTCTAAGGTTTTTGGTTCATTGGCAAAGATAATAAGATCGAGGACTCACCTAAGAACTCGAGTCGACGATGAGAGAACGATACCCTCGCCTATTTCCCGGTATGATATTTGTTATAGATAAATTTCAGACGAAATTTAATTTAGTTGGGAAGAATTTTAATCGCGCTTTATTAACGCCGTTATTTATATCGTAATTGCGTACATGAACGCCGCCGAGTCTACGTGGACGCCGCGGTAGGTTAGGACACACGTCGACCTATGTACACTAGTTAAATTATGCGTGTTGATGGCTTATTTGTGATGCAATTTATTAAATTATTTGTTAAATACATCGCATGTGTGTACGTTGAATAACGAGAGCGCGAGGTCATGCGACGGTAGGTGCCTCAAGTGCGTATCAACGCAGTATCGAGAGGCTTACTACGAGTACACTAGAGAAACTCGATAAATTCACGAAAAATGATTATGGAATCAAATTGAAATGGGTAATGTAACCATAAGCTAGCCAAAATTTAAATTTGAACAATAGGCTATGGCGCGCCTCGAAATACGTGTCGACACGCGAAACACCAGTGTACGGTAGCCGAAGGTTAGTGTGACTATGAGTTAGTTAAATTTGACAAATTAAACACTAACCATATGGTTGGATTAGGTTAAGGATAATATGGAATTAATTGAATAAACGAAACCTATAGTTTGGCATGAAATAAAAATGACCTTGAGATGGACATCTAAATCATCATGGTGGTTAGTACTAGGAGGTTAGTGGGCTATTGGAGTCATCAAGAGGTGTAGGACAACATGATTGTGAACCACAAGATAAGCCTCTGGATATGTATGCACAATTGATTCCAACTAACATAAAAATAGAAGGTGAATGGAGTGTTGATCAAAACACTCACACAATTCATGCAACCGAGAAATCCAATGTAGAGATAGAGAATTTGAAGTCGAGATTCATCACTTAAAAGTCAAATATGTAGAACAAACGAAGGTAATCATCTTCCTCATCTTCTCCACTTTCCAATAAACCAATTTTTGACATTTTTAGTGAATTTCGAGAATTGATGATTAGATCTCTGGATTTTGGGTGTAAATTGATGAATTATATGTTGTTATACCATATTTATAGAGAACTGTTCACTGGTTTGACTAGATTTGATGGTTTTGATGAAATTGGAAAATGTGGTGTATGCATAAATTTGGAGAAAATTGGGTTAATTAAATGATCTGGAGTGTTCTAATTGATGTATTGAAGTTATTTTGACGAGGAGAGGGTGTAAAACGAGTTAGAGTATCTAATTGAGAGTGCTAGGACATGATTCTCGAATTAAGAATTTTGTCCCAAAAGGCAATTAGCACTAATTGGAACCATTAGCATACTAATCGTCTTGGGTGTGCAACTGTTCTTCGAAAAGAAGAACAATAGCTCGCTAGTTAAATTCCCTAGTGCCCTAGGTAGACCGTATTATCACGTTAATGACAAATGAATATGGATTATAAAGGGCTGTTTTGGGGATTTTCAGTTAGTACGTATCTAAAACTTTGTAAACAACCTAAACTTGTAAAAATGGACTTTAGGGATTTAGTGACTGAGGCTCCTGTCGAGGAGCTTGTGGAGTCGGGTACCGGAGTCCCGGGAGGTCGAGAGAGCTGTAAGGTTTGTAAAACCCAACCGAAATACTCGTAGTATTTGTTCTGATTTACATTTCATTTCTATCATTCCTTGTTGTTCATTATTCAATTCGGTTAATCGGACGCGGGTCGAGGTTACTTCTCCGAATTTCCCGGTCAGTGTGTTGCCGATGCACTCACATGTGAACCGACCCTCGCTGAATGGTGACCCGAGCTTGCCCTTGGTGCATGTGTCTTGACTCACGGATTTGGCCACCGCCGCTAAGACCAAGTGTCGAGCCGCTGACGCGACCACCGGTGGGAACTTGGTGACCCGAAGTATAATGTAGTCTATCCGAGCAGTGCACACATATTTGTTAGCTTTTCTCGTTGTTGATTCATGTGATAAGCCATTTACAAGCTGTCTGTTTTATATTCTACATGTTTACTTGGTAGCATTCCTTGCATTTCCTTTACTTTATTATATGAATGCTCAGAGGAGTTCCTTGGGATTTTACTTACCGTACTCGTCATTTGTCTTTTTGTGATGATTGAGTGTAGATCTTAGTACCAGTAGGGGCAAGGGAATCCTTGGCGACTACATCTGATTGTCCACTGTCGAGGACCTACTTGTACGTGTTTATTTTTGATATTTTTGATATTTTGGGTATTGAGAGACTTGAGATGACACCGTAAATGTATTTATACCTTGTTTGTGGTACTGTTGCTTATATACATAGTACTTTCCAAGGTTTTCCACAGTTGGATTTGCCTTTGAACAATGTTTATCATGCTAAATTACCTTGTTTAAATGGTATTAATTTACTAATTTATCGGATAATACACACGTGGATACGATTTACAAGACATGAAGAGGACATGCAGGTGCCAGACACGTGTAGTAGAGCCAGCTGGCAAGGATTACACGAAGACACGTCACCCCGGGCCGGCAGGGCCGCCACAGTGCACGTCCAAACGTACTCGTTGGTGCGCACGACGAAATAATAAACACGCGAATAAAAGCACATGTATATTTATATACTGTATGTAACGACCCAAATTAATTAAACTAGGATTAACGTTAATATTGGGATTAACGATCGCAATTTGGGCATTACGTGAACAACTTGTTTGACTCGTGACACGAGAATCGAGGGTAGTTATTCATGGATGATGGTTGCTTATAATGCGTGTTTAAAATCATTATATTATTGTATTGCATCGCATATGTGTACATTGAGAACTGGAGAATTGGTGTGACGTGACGTGTAGGTAAATCGAGATGCGTGTCGAGGTGCTGGGCACCGAGTGCTTTGGTATTTTGGGGCTTAGTGTGACCACAAATATCTTAAATATATGACTAAACACACTATCTCGCATGTAATAATGGGCATAAGTGAATTAATTTGATTTAAGATAAAATAAACTCCTATAGTTGGATATGAATTAATCGAACCCTTGATCAACCTAAATGATGATCCTAGAATACATATACTAAGGTAAGATGAGTGGCTTTCATGCGGGACATGTGGCTTCATGGGACAAGTGGCATCGAGGAGGACACATGTCCTAGCAATTAACTAATAGTTAATCAAAGATTTGGCCAATTAATCCACTTACTAATATAAGTATATAAGATCTATACTTAATATAGAGCTCAACGTATACATTTGAGCTTTAATATCGAGGAATTGAAGAGGGTCTTGGTAGAAAAATTCAGGAGATCTAGGAGAGTTGAGCTCAAATCAAAGTGTCATCAACCCTAGTACACATATCTCTATTTCAAGTTTTAAACCAGCTTATGATTTTTTGTCATTTTCAAAGTGGTAGATGATTGAGTCTTTGAAATTGGTTTATATATTTGCATTCCCAATTTCAAGCTAATAATACTAAGTTGTTAAGAAGTTCTTAATTTTGTTTTGAAATAAAAAAAATATGAATTTTTAAAATTGTAAGACCAAAATTGAAATTATGCCTGTTGTATTATGAACCAGCCTCTGTAATTTGGTAATAACTTCCTCATTTTAATTTGAAATGGACCCAATTTGGTGATATTTAAAAGCTAACTGAAAGGGAAACAACTTTGTCCTACTAAAAAAATTTTGTAAGTCGAATGTTTTTATATCCAAAAGTGCTATGCAAATAGGTGATTGAATGCATTACGAGATTTTTGAAACTAAATTTTTAAAAGGCATAACTCCCTAATAATTACTTATCCAAATGAGTGGATCTTTTATTATGTTGTTATTTGGTATGTTAGCTGCATTGTATCCAAAAATAACAAATTTTGAAACATAGATTAGAGAAATAAGCTTTCTAAGTCCTCTCCGTCTGATTAGGTCCCAATTTGAGTTGTTTTTGGTAAAATTGCGATATCTCTTTTGTTTAAAATCAAAATTATGCAAACCAAGCCTTTTAGAAAGCTAAGATAGTGACCAAAAATTTTATACAAGGGAAGATTTTAAGATTTGGACAGTTTCATGCTTAAAATTGCGCTGCAATACATGACTAAAAATTCAATGTTGTTTAGTCTTAATAGGTTATTTTGTGTTAAGGTTCCTAAACCCATTTGAACTGGCCTAAACCTTATTTATTTGGATTAATTTGATACTAAAGACCCAAAGAATCGTAGCCGGGTATCAAGTACACTTTCGAGGTCGGTTTAGGGGATTTGCGGACGAGGATTCGACGTATTTAAGGTACGTAAACTCATTGGAATGCCTCACAAAATTCATGGTTTTGTTTTATTGATATTGGATTACATATGTGACTGCTAGTGGGAAAACATGAGTTTTCACTCAAATCTCGATTTGCGTATATATTGGTTGTGGCTAAATTACTTGCACAAGTTAATTATGTTTAGTGCCCGTGTTGATGACAATAGAATATATACGACCATCGAGAGGAATTTAAGGATTCATTCGTTAACTAAAGTTGGGGTTTAGTCACCGTAAGTTCTCGTAAGTATATATGTGGTTCTCGTTCTTTTTTATCGATTACCGACTGGTTTTGATCAGGGTTTTCTTGGATTATTCGCTTGTTTATTTATTCATTGTTGCTTTATTTCCGAGCTTACTTTATTGGTATGTGTTGTTACATTTATTTGTTGATGTTTTTGCTTGTCGTATACCGCCTACATTCATGGGAATATGACTTGTTGTTGTCTAATGTTATATTCGCATGTTTCGTAGTTTACCGCTTTATTTCATAAATATTGTGTGGATTTCTTCGGGATTTTACTCATTGAACTCGTCACCGTATTTATCATGGTGACCGAGCGTAGATCTTTCAACGAGCAAGTATAAAGGTCAAGGAGGTATTGACGATTACCTCCGAGATGGTGACGCCAATTCGTGTTTAATTTTAATATGTATGTATTTACTTTTTGTTAAGTTTTCGGGACTGTAGAATACTGAATACATGTATATGGATACTCATTTCGCCTTTGATATATACATAATATCTTTTTTCCGGGTTTTCCACTACTTAGATTGTTAAATATTGCATAATTTATTTACTTACGTAATGCTCCGTTATAAAATTGTATTAATACTCGATAAATGAATTAATCGGCTAATTTAAGTCGCTAATAATTATATGAAGACTAATTAGCTAAGTTAGAGTTTAATGTAAAAGGTGTAAGCAATCAGTTAGGTAGCGAGGCGTCATAGATAACCAGCCACTACGTGGCGAGGCTTGGTGACGTGTGATGCGACATGGCTGTGCCTGTGTTTGCCTCTGGATTGGGGGCCATGACAATGTATATGTATATATATTTAAAAATAATTAATAATTGGTTGATACCTAGTGACACGTGGGTTTGAGAGTGACACGCGTTGGATGTACAATAAGTGTGCAAGCCCAACGGGGTCGATGGCACGCACGATGAATTTATAGGCGCGAAATACGAGAGCTGATCTCGTATATTTATATAGTGGTACTTCTACCATGGGGATCAAAAAGATACCCATAGCTTGAGTACCTAATCAAGAAAGAGAATAGATGAAGGTGCATTAAAAGCATTTATAAAACTCTTTCTCTCTCATTTAATTGGATACGATTCTCTCTCTCTCTTTCAAGATGGAAGAGATATGATAACACACTTAAGACACACAATAGTCTCTCTCATGAAAGCGTAGTGATGCGATGATACACATCTAACTCACACATAAACCTATACTTTCTTAATTTGGTAATTTTAATTGTAATTTTCCCTTTTCCTAAATATTAATATCTACAAATAAATTTGAACTTAATAAATTAAAATTATAATTAATTTATTCAACACATTATCATTAAATTAATTAGCAAACTTTTTTTTAATTAATGGCCTAGTTTTTATTGTAGTTTTCTCTATTTTTTGTATGATCATACCGTAGAAAACTTGAGCTCTCTATTTTCCATATGCTTTGTTTAAAGACAATTTAATTTTTATTATGTTTTGATTTAAGTGGAATTCGAAAACACGACCTCCCTAAACATTACCTTTTGACAAGTGATGTTTTACTATCTCACCAAAGATGCTTGACATTTAGTTTTTATTAATAATTATAGACAAATAATAATCTTTTTATTTCGTATTTGTTATATTTTTTATTTCATGATTACAAGATTTTTATTTCTCGTTATATATTATATCTAAAAAATAAAATAGAAGTAAATCAATCCTATTTTTAATTTATTTATTTCCAAAAATTATTATAAAATATAGTTGTTAATTATAATTTAATTTTCACCCATTATCATATAATATGTTTCTTTAGAAACTTTATATATATTTTATTTAAATAAAAAATATTATTTATTTTATGATATAATTTTCACACATATGCCACATAGGTGCATGACTTTAGTATACGTGAAATTCTTTTACGCCATGCGATGTGAACTACAAATTTTTTTACGAAATAATTTATTTATTTTAAAATAATTAAATGACCAAAGTGACATGTTTTTATTGTGCTATGACTATACTAATTTTTAAATTATATTCATTCAAGATCTTTTAATTATAACTCGTTATTTTTTTTTTAAGAAATAAATTCTTTAATCATAAAATAGTTAAAAGAGTGAAAGCTATATATACTATCTAAATAACTATATGTAATTTATATGTTACTTGTTAATGATAAGTTTTACTATGTCCAAAGCATCTAGGTGAAATGCTGAGGCATCACCAAATAAAAGGAAAGATTCAAAGGTGATCGTAGATTTGACTCTCATTGAAGTTAAAAAGAAAGATGATATTTTTTAATAAAATAATAAAAAGTGAGTTCATTAAACTTTATTTATAGATGTCAAGTGCACACATATCTATATATATATAAAAGCCTGAGGAGATAGAAGGTTTAAAAGTTACCTTATCTCACTATTCTATTGTGTACATTTTTGTTATTTATTTATTTATTATTTCAAGATATATAATTATACATTATGTGTACATTTATTAATAATAATTAATAGTGGCTATCTTATCATTAATAGATTAAGTACGTTGAACTTGAAATCATAGGTAAATACAAGGAATTGAGTTATTTTTTGTTATTTATTTATTTATTATTTCAAGAGATATAATTATACATTATGTGTACATTTATTAATAATTAATAGATTGAGTACGTTGAACTTGAAATCATGGGTAAATGCAAGGAATCGAGTGTAGTGCAAGTTACATTCTCCTATAAATCTCAACTCTCATCCATTCTTCTTGCAATCGATTTGATTTTTTTCCCTTCACCATTCAAAAAATCATAAAAAAACCAATTTTATTATACCTAACCTTAGATTCCTCCAGTTCTCAACCAATTATCACCCAATAAATTCAAGATAGGATCGATGGATTTCAACATCGCCTATTCAAAAGTCGTTCTACTTACCCATAGCTTCATGCATCCAAAGGATATAACAACCATTCACAACGCTTATAAGCTAAACCACTTTTGATCGCTCTCCTTTAGTATGTTTGCTCTATATCGATCTAATCGCTTGATACATTTTCCATAAGTTCAAGACTCAAGTGAATCATTATATCTATAATACAAATCAATGATCACGTGACCTTTATGTCGCTTTGTTATGTTGTCTCGTTGGTTTAGATTCTTCAATTGGAGTGAACAGACGATATGGAGGAATTTATATTTAACGGTTATAGTGAATCAATATACACTACTGCATGAGATTATCATTGCTTAAAGATGTTGTTCACTCCATAGAATGCTACAAAAGCTAAAGAAGGCAATATAGTGTTTTGCTCTTTCTTATTATTATTGTTCTTTTATGAACATTTCGTTTGACTCGATGATAATAACTATGAATATAGTGTTTTATTATTATTATTATTATTATTATTATTATTACACCTGCGCGTAGCGCAGGGAAACGACTAGTTTTTAATAGTAGTGATAATAATTCATACTGGATGGTCATGACGTCTTTGTTCTCTATCAAAGTGTGATTAAGGCACGATTAAGACATTACTTATTAAACTAACAATAAAGACATGACTAATTATGACGGACTTGATTCTCAGCTAATGTGTTATCGAGTCATGACTGATGTGGCCTTTATTGTCAACTTAGGCTTAAGCTAGGCACCATCAAGTAATGCATATATAATAAAGCTGTCTTGATTTTTATTTTTTCTGTGATTAATTGTAAAGCACAATCAAGTCAAGAAATAAATTTCATTAAAAAAATGCAATAAATAATTAAACAGAGAAAACTACAATAAAATTTGGCCATTGTATACAAAAGTTTGCTAATTAATTTAATGATAATGTGTTTGAATAAATTAATTAAAATTCGAATTCATTAAGTTCAAATTTATTTGTAGATATTAATTTTTAGAAATAAGGAAAATTACAAATAAAATTACTTAATCAAGAAATTATAGGTTTACGTGTAAGTTAGGTGTGTGTCATCACAACACTACTCTTTCATGTGTGTGTTGAGAGAGAGAGAGAGAAAGAGAGAGAGAGTCTCTGGTGTGTGCCTTATATGTGTCATCATTGCTCTTCATCTTCGAGAGTGAGAAACTCATCGCTTAGTCGAGAGAGAGAAAATTATAAATACTTTTAAAGCACCTTCATTTTTTCTCTTTCTTGATACTTTGATATAAGGGTGGAGATTAGGTACCCATGCAATGGTTATCTTTTTGATACCCATGATAGAAGTACACTTATATATATATATATATACTTATATAAATAAATATATGTAAATGAATCCTAAAGTTTAAATCAAATTAAATTATACATTGAATTCGCCTCGAGATACACGTAGCATGAGCATCGAGGAAATGAATGAGGTGGACGATTGATGTTGGAATGATTGTCTATGCCTCGAGATGTGTGAAACCACATCTCAATGATTACCAATGTATATGTGTATACATGTGTAAAAAACGATGTCATTTTAAGTGAAGACATTTAAGCTCATGTCTTCTCGGATCTCGCCTTCGAGATTTGTGCATACGAATCTAGAGGAATTTTACTAGATATATTCCAAATAACCAACACAAAGATCGTCGCTTGTGTTTCCATTGTAAATTTGAACAAGAGAGAAATCGAAATTCGACGTAGGAAAAATCGAATCTGTGGGAGAGACTAACGAATAGTAGGTGACTTTTGTTGTTGTCGTTATTCTTGATTGGCGTTGCTATCATTACTGTTGTCGTTGTCGTTGGGTTGTTGATGTTGTTGTTCGTTAGGTTGTTGTTGTACGAAGATGAGGATGGTAGGCTCGGTCTATCCGAGGAAAGAGACGGCATTGGTGTCGTCTCCCCTCCCAAAAGTGTCAGTGATCAATCGAAGAAATTAAAAAAATGGATCAATTTGAATAGCAGAGACATGAGAGGATGTAGAAGAACCTGAATCAGGCCGGTTCGACCCAGTTCAGCCCAAACCCCTTTTCCAAATAATAAAAAAGAGAAAAAAAAAATCTTAAATTCATGAAGAATCCCAAAAAATTGAGGAAAAATCCAAAAAAGTAATATTTGACTAAATAAATATGAATTCATGAATTTCTATAAAATATGAAGAATTCGAAATTGCATGCGAGACTTTATAATGTGGTTTTTACCTTGAAAATACTTGAAATGGTCAAATTGACCTAAAAGTTGCAAATTGACTCCTGATTCAATTATGACCAATTTAAGGGTTCTAATTAATGAGTATTAGACTCAAATTGACGATGAACAATCTATTTTAGGTTCTTGATCGCCGCGAAAAGGTTCGAGGATTCTCGAGAATCGTGTAAGTTGATCTTAAGTTAGGAAAGCTCAAGACAAAAGTGGGACACATATTCTTATTAACTATGCAACGTAATTAGTATGTTTAGTTCATATAGCATTATGGACTCGGGAATGGGGCAATGTACCGTGACTTGACAATATTTGTTTTTAAATGTGAAAACTCTCAAGTGTCAATAAGGCTGGACGGACCGAGGGATGCGAAGGTTAGCCCGGAAATGAATTCCTCCTTTTGTCCTAATAAGAAGAAAATGTTAGCCTCGAAATGGATTCCGCTTCTTTCATCTTCTAGAGGCCGAAGTTTTACCTTAGTCGTTCATTGTCTATTTAAAGTTGGTAGCTCAAATACACGTGAATACTCCGACATAATCACATGATGACCAACATGGAAGTTATGCGATCATATTCTTTGGGGTAAAGTGATAGTATGACTCTTCGCTATTAAGAGTTGATAGCTCGATTACATTTGAATCCACAGCGTAACCCCATGATGGTCAACATGTGGATTCTACGGACGTATTCTTCTGTAAGGTGAGAGTACGACTTTAAAATGAAAATGAAAATACGAGTCACGAGTAAAGTAGCAATTGACCTTTGAACTTGCATTCCATTATTTATTATTATATCATTTTGAATGCCCGAATATACATGTTTTGAATTCATAATGCTATTACTTAATTCATTGATATTAGTTAATAATCGATATGGTTACAAGTATCACTTACTGAGCAAGTTGGAGCGCACATTCCCCAATTAACATTTCAGGTTGTCGACGTGCGTCTTGACTCAAGAACGGAGAAGATCGAGAGTTGATTGTCTTCTCTACGGTGAATTGATTTCCATACTGTTTATATATTGTATTGAATTACTATTTTGTAATAAACAGGGTTGGGATATGGTTTTACGACCGAGGTTTATGCCGATTTTTGTATATCGTATGTATTTTAAATCTTTTTTAATTCTGCTGTATTTTCAATTATTTATTTGATATAAGATATACAATATTGTGATTATCAAGTACAAAGGATGGCTATACTGTTATTCTAATTGAGTCCGACTAGTGTACCAAGGCTTAATTAAGGTTTCGGGCCATATATCGCCTTAACTTGGATAAGGGATGCTATAATGGCTTAGTTGATTGGGGGAAGGGGGAAAGGGTACAACGCTCGCACACAAACACCTCCATGCCACATATGCATCCCACAACTCTTGATTTTCTTGCCATCGCTCCCTAATTTCCCAACAAAGCCTCGTTCACTCTCTAAGCCCTATCCGTCGGTCACTCTCATTAGGTCGATATACTGATCCTTGAGATGAACCCGAGTCGATGACCTTAATTCGTATACACGACCCTTCACCGACTTCATAACCTGAAGATAAACAACATTTTCATTAATAAGAGTCTTATGAGTCTAAGATAGCTCTTCAATCCTCCGAGTGATATCGAACTACATCAAAATAATTATACAAGTTATATCATGAACTTTATTTCACTATCTTCTTAAATATATGTATATAATTATATATGAAATTGTAAAGACGCTACTCACAACAACCCTCTCAGATCTTTGATCGACGAAAGTCAATCTACGTGGAGCTGAGTGTGGTGGTATCGAAAGACCTCATGATATATAATGGGGAGGGCAATCCAAAGTCCTCGTCTGTACACAATACAATTAATAATGGGTTAAGTAAATTCTAGTTTATCATTGATGAAAACTAAACACATAAAAACCATACTAATTAATTTGATATATATAAGTAAAATTATAACTTACCAGATTTCACTTATGTTCCGTTGGTGATATCGACCCACAATTATGTAGCGATATACTATTCCATAGGGCTCCTTTCCTAGTATTTCTATTCGTGCTCATTTTCACCGACTTTTGCTTGAATCTTTCGCCGCTCTCAGGCATCGTCTTATAGTGATTGAACACCTCTTTCGTCAGATAGGCATGATAAAGTCACTTTGACGATCTTGTAAATATTATCGATGTAGCGGTTTGCCGCCTTTCGAGCCATGCATAATATATCTTTTAAGATAAATACTCCTCCCAAGTAAACCACACCTACCTAATTCGTACATATACAATGAATATGTCAACATCATAGAAAAACATACAAAAGAATACTTATTTAATTTTTTTGTGCGAACTTCTTATTTGATATTAAGTTACAAGTATCTTCCACCTATGTAAGTACGTGATCCTCTCGCTTCTTGTGGAACCAAGTCTCATTTCCATGCGTCCTTCGAATACCCAGCTTTTCAATAAGTTTGCAGCTTCCGAGAAGCCACAAAAGAAGTGGTCAAGCCTATCATTTGGCAAAAAACCAAGTTTACGAAATCAATCAAGTAATTAATGGTTTTAAATTAATAAAAAATATACTAATTAATGTGTTTGGTTCATTGTTAAGAAACGTACAAGCCATGCTCATCGAAAGAGAGTCGAATCAAGGGATAACTCGTTCTAGATACATTTATTAGGGCCCATACATAGCCATTTTGAGATCTCGTCAATCTCATCGTGGTAATTCGATCAAGGTAGAGGTTCGCTCGAAGTCCCATTGTGATGATGTCCCCTCGTAGGTTGGCGTTAAGATGAGGGACCAAGAGGGGGTGGATGGAAATGATCATACGGTGATGGAGGATCGTGTCGCATGATGAAGGTCCAAAGAGGTGGGTAAAGATGAGCCTATGGTGATGAAGAATAGTGTGGTGAGAATGATGATGGTCTCAAAGGAGATGAGTGGAGATGAGCATGTGGTAATGAAGTAGTAGTAGGGTGATGATGATGATGATGGTCCCAGAAGAGATGGGTCGAGATGACCAAGCTGGTGATGTAGCGAGGAGCCGAAGGTGATCAAGTGATGTATGTAGCATAATGGTGATGTAAAATGCGATGGTCTGATAGTATGGTGAGGAGACAAGTGACTCTGGGGTGATGAAGTGATATAATGCGATGGCGGTGAAGGTCTTTGCCTAGATAAATGATATCGACTCATGGTGATGGTGATGTCGTAGTTGTCGTCAAAGCCAAACTCGCATATCGCCTTCCTCCGTATGAGGAATCCTACCAAGATACATGTTGATAACTACCAATCAAATAATACAAACGTAGTTACTTTATTATCGCCATATTTCACAAACTACAAGTTTATGAAATCGTTGAATCCAAACATACAATCTAAGCGAACAACGCTTGATGTTTTTAGAAAACTCACTCTAACTAGTATAAGTCATTTTTGCTACCACCGTCTCGACGATGAAGTCGCTCTCATCATCTTCATCGCCACGATCTTCCCTCATTATCGTCGACATTCGTCTCAAACTCATCATTGTTCGAGACAACGTCACTATTTGGATCGACATCCCCCACTTGTAATGTGTTAATGTCAACTTCAACCATGTTTGCATTTTTATTTTGATCTATTTGAAAGGCAAAATTAGTGGTTACACTCTTACTTGTGACGGTGGATAAATCCATCGAACTTTTGTTCAAGCTTGCATACAAATAACCAATTGGCTCGACCTCTTGTCGATATTGATGGATACAAAAGATAATACATTTGACATGCTTGAGTTACTAGAATAAATGGATCATATTTGTTGAATCAACGATTTTTGTGAACTTTGACCAATTTTACCTTAATAAGTGAACTCGCATACCACCACTTGGGAGTGGGATCGAACTAGTCACCTAACAACACCGTCCGAAATGACCCATCATCATATTCGATCTCGAATCTCTTCTTCAAGTTGCCTTTAATGAATGCACCCTCGCTTTGATGCATACACTACCGCTTTTGCAAGGTTGCCTTATTTCCCCATACGACATAGTATGAAATTTATATCCATTCACAAAGTAAGTAGGGTAAAGTGATGCACAAACGAGAAGGCTCACGTGATATTTGATGAAGTTGTATCACTTACGTTATTTTCCCTAGCCTACAAAATTGAAAAGTGGATAAAAATATACGACATAAGAAATAAAAGAAGAGAATTAACATTACCGATCAAAAGAAAAGTTTATTATCTTTATGTACATATTGCACAAACCAAACGCAAATTTTTTTTCAAGCCTAGCCTTGATATCCTAATCGCATTAGCAAAGCGCATGATGTCGTATATGGGACAACAAGATGCCACATATAAAGAACAAATATTCGACGAGGGAATCAAAACATATACATCTTTGTTTCGATACAATTATATAAAAAACAATAACACGAGTATTACCTCGGTGTATGATGATAATTTCGGATAATTTATTAAAACATATTAATAAGCCGCAACATACTTCTCAAGTTAGGTATTATTTTTTAGATCTACCGAACGTTCGTTTAATGTGTTAGAATCGAGAATGTACATTTGTAACCGTAAAATGAACCTACTCCCCCATCATCATTGCGTTGGACTCGTTAATGTGAAGTGTTTATATGATTTTTGAAGTATATGGAATAAAAGGAAGTTGCTTTGTCAACTAGATAGACATTGCTAACTGACCCTTCCACCTTTGCCTTATTTCTAATATTATTCTTTGAATGTTTAAGATACCTAAAATGAAAAAAACACACAATAACTTTTTTTAGCAAAACTATGTAATTACCTAATTATTGGATGGAATTTTTGGTAAGTGGTTTCCTCTCAAAGGGATACATCCGACGAAATTGTATGCGCCCAACAAATTGTGTCTCGTACGCTAAGTGTACAGAAGGTGCTCAATTGGGTCAAAAATCGGTGGGAAGATCTTCTCCAACTTAAACATATTAACGTTCTTAGCGCTTAAGTCTCGAAAGAATAGGCTCAATTCACTAATTGCCACCCACACATGTTCATCTAGCAGTTCACGAAAGGCAGTGGGAATCAACCTTTGCATGAAAACATGAAAATTATGGTTTTTCATTCCAAACATCCTCAGTTTGTTGAATTCCACGCATCAGCCAATATAGAAAGCATATCCATTCGAAAAGCGCAATTTTTGTATCCACTCATCCAAGACTTCCTTATTTCGTTTGTTCAACGTATAACATATTCTAGGATATGATTTCAAAACAGGGTCACATTCGATATATGGTCTGGCCGCAAATTTCCCTTACATCTAATCTTGACTAAAATTATCCTTACTCTTCCTGAGAGACTCAAAATAGTATTGAAAATGTTGTCAAACAATTTTTTTTCAACGTGCATGACATCTAAGTCTCGACTAACGAGATTCGTCTTCCAATATAGATGCCCCAAAATACGCTTCTTTTTCTCAACTCGAATTTGATTTTTTAAAAACTTTCTTATTCACCACGCTTGATCCAACATCTCATACTTTCATCAAGCCCAACATCTCAATATCGTGTAATATTATTCCCTTCACTTGATTGGCGACGGCCTTTTCGACATGTTTTTCCCCATCGAAAAATGTTTTTATACTTCCTTAATATGTCGCTTACTACGCATAAATCGATCGGTGACAATCGAACCAAGAAGGCTTCCATAATGCGTCAATTGAAATGCATCAATATCATCCGCAAAATAGGAACATGCCTTCTTGTCATGCAGTGCTCCGACAGAACAACATACTATATGCAAGGAAGTCACTCACAGTCTACATAAGGGCAGCTCACATTAGGAATTTCGTTTTCGAAGAAATATCGTAGGTAAGCACATAATAATGCAATAAGTCTTGCAACTCCTTCACAAATGGTCAGTAGAAAGACGCCATTTTGATTTTTAGGATTGTTTGGACCAGGAATGATGACCGTTAAAAACATAAACTTTTTTTTCATGCACATTAATGTAGGTAAGTTGTAAGGGATTAAAATGACTGCCCAAGATGATTATTATTTTTTGACCGCCTAAAAGGCTGCCGAAAACTATCTGATACAATCCCAAACGAACATTGCAAATTTCGTAGCTAAAATCGACGCTACGTTATTGAAATGCATCCATGCGATATAATCTAACAATGTTGTATTACAATGCCGTATTGACGTGCTCTCTCGTGCCACCGCATGTGCCTAACGAGAAAAACGCCGCAAATGAGGTGTTATATGGAAATAATACATTTTTTGGGGGCAACAAATTGTTGCTCCTTTTGCCGATAAGACATTTCTAATCATACCTTCATTCACCGCAAAACTTATACGCCGTCAACTCGAATCTTCTCCTTCATAAATCATGCATGAAGACTCACAACAATCGATTTGTTCAATCTGGCCAACCTAATCCTTACATAAATCGCTTCGTGCTACAAAAGTTATTGACCAAACAATTATCACTTGGCGCTAAATCTTTCGCAAATTGTAGAAGATCATCATAGGCCCTTTCCGATATGTGTTGCTCTAATTTTGAACGTTAGAAGTCATGCCATTGCTGACAATTTGGTCATGGTTTTACACCCGACCACACTAGCTCACTTGCGGCATAGATCATTTCATATAATTTCTATTACTGTGGATTTGAAAGCTTTTTAGTATGAGTCCAATTAAAACTCACACACATCAAGTTCTGCACCATCTCATGACACAATATGAAATTATCGACTTTGTACGCAACTTTATGGTCATTGCCTCCCATTACATTATGAGGTCATTCGTGAATATTACGATGAGTGTAAACATGTTCTTCTTATTCGTTTTCTATCTAACATTGATATCCCAGAAAGAAACCTCTACGTAGTAGATGATATTCCACGTTGTCGGGATCATAATAAGCACGATTACGACACTTGGTATGACTATAAGCACACTAAATCTTACACTATCAAGAAATGTCTTGATTGCATCTTAGCAAATGTTATGAATTCACTTACGCCGCTCACAAACTCACACGGGCGCACTCCATTTTTGATATGGTTATACATTCATTCTCGATTATTAGTAGACATCTTGATCGATCCTAAATTTTAATAAATTAATATGCACATTCAATAAATCTTGAATTCCCATTCATGGCAACATCGATCTACAACTAGATATGATTATACATTTTTATTATTATATTTTTTCTAGTTGTAATTTTCTTAAAACTTTATTTGGTCGAGTAGCAAATTAATATTGCATACAAAATACTCCTTCAATATGCTGAGTGTAGCAATTTGTGTTGATATTTGTCAATTCATAATTACTAGAGTTTTAAAGAATTTATTCAAATATAACTTTATAAATATAGTAAACAATATTTTGTACCTATTATAATTATAAAATTAAATAAGAGATTAAGTCTTTAAAATCTGGTAATTTATCAATGTCGACAATCCCAATAATAATTATTAAATTCGACATTATTACAACTAATTCAAACACTAATTGAATACTTTTAATTAATTAACTAATGTACCTATTCACAAACATTCCGATTTCAATAATTTTAATTTAATCACTTAATTAACATGATATAATTAAGGTCGATCAATAAATAATAGGTTGCATTAAATAATTTAATTTCGCTATAGCCATTTTTCACATAAAGCAATTTATATATATAGACACACACACAAAATAAATTAAACAACAAAATACAATGGTACAAAATAAATAAACTAACATCATAAATCATCAATGCAAAACAACAATAATTATAAATTACACATAATTTCATAATGTATAAAAATCACATAATTAAAAAAATTACACAAAAATAACAATTGATCTAGCTTCGAAATTTCGACGTTCACCCTAAACCAGCGGCTCTGAAAACCCCGACCAAACCTTAACAACAATAGATCTAGAAAACCCTAATTGTATAATTAACCACAAATCAAGACAAATTTTTTTAAAAAGTGAATAAATAGAAAACTAAAAAAGGTTTACTTAACTGCAATGGCAAGTGACTAGGGCTCCGATTTGAGAGACAAGGCGCATGCATTCTAGCAATGGTGCAAGAGGCAAGCTACAGGAGAAGAGGGTGCGAGGTGGCCGCCGATTAGAAGGAGGGATGAGGACTACAGGGTGGTGGTCTGACGAGAGGTTGATCAATGGTGGTGGTGGGGGTTTCAAGAGTGAGATGCAAAGAAATGGGGAAGACAATTGAGTTTCGTGTCCTTGTCGATATTTAGCGACCGATTAGTAACAACCACTAAGTTGTCGCTATTCTCGTCGCTAATTGATTGCTATCTCGGGGTGTCCAAGATCTCAGAGATTTGTCGCTAATCTTTCGCAAAAATAACGAAAAACTAGTGACCGATACCCGGTGGAAATACTGGCGCTAAGTTTAGTGACTAATTAGCGACAAACCCCTATTTTTTGCTATCAGGTCACTAACTGTCGCTAAACCATTTTTTGAGTTAAGTCGTTATTCTCGTCGCAAATTAGTGATTGATTTGGTCCGTCGCTAAAGTTTGACGCTATATTTACAATTTTTGTAGTGTATGCATCAGATCTCGCGTATGTCCACATCTTCGAGGCACACATAGATAGCTCTTATGAGTCAATGTATCTCGGTGATGTGACATGCCATTGTCATTTTGGCACTTCCTTAAACCCTAAACCCTAATTAGATATGTTTGTGGCGTGCTTAGAAGGTGGTGCTTATGGCTTGGTTAATCAACAAGCACAAATTGAAGCTCAACTAGAAATTTATTAACTAGAGTTCAATTAATTTCAAGGACTCATCGATTTATATTGTTGTATGCTATGCATGACAATCCTATTTTAATCTTTGGAATATTCTTTTGATAAGTAACTCTAAGATGAGTCAAAAATGAAACTTCCCAACTCATGCTTTTTAGCAATGACATATAGTATATCTCACTAGAGATATGTTTTGGCGCTTATTTTTAAAATTAGTCAAGCTTATTTAATTTTACGTAAGACTTCTTAACATGCTCATAAGAAGCAATCTTGACCTCTTAACATTCATCGTTGTCCCAATTACAAACTCACTATAGAGCAATTATTTAAAGACCTAAATTAATTAAACTAGATTAGCATTAATCTTAAGGATTAATGGTCGTATTTCAGCGTTTTTCTAGACAACCCTGTGACTCGAATTCGATAATCGAGAGAATATGTTATTTATGGATGATGTTGTTTATGTGCGTGTTTAAAATCATCATTATTGTATTACATCGCATGTGTATACGTTGTTATCGAGCGAGTTTGCTTGACGGGAGTTACCTTTAAGCGCGTGTCAATGCGGTATCGTGTAGTGGTTACTCGAGGATGCTATACTAGACTAGGAAATGGTATATGGGGAATTATCAACCATAGATTAAGATAGAATATTACATAAAGCAAGATATGGTGCGCCTTTGAGATGCATGTCCTAAAAGTGGGCACTAGATGCCGGTAGTTCTGGGGTCATAGACCATTAATTTGTTAATAAATGAGTCTAATGACACTAATCCTATGTATTAGTGTGCCTACATAAATTAATTAGGAATTAAATAAGTTGGCCTAAAGTTTGGATGAATTAATCCACACCATTAGATAACCTTAAGATGACTTTAGAACACACAATACAAGGTCAAGTCAGGTCACATTAAAGTCATAATTTAGTGCGTGGACAACTTGTAAAAGATCCATAAGATTGTCCTCGAGATAAGAGTTGATCACTTGATTAGATTAAAGTATATAAATGGGACTTAATGATATTTCTCTATAAATCCAACCATTTTACATGCAAATCCCGATTTTGAAGAGGAAATCAAAGCCGTTATTTAGTGGAATTCAGAGAAAATTAGAGATCTAGAAGAACTTAATCAAGGCATTAAATCTTAGGTAATTGGTGTAGTTTGACTATGATCTCACCTCGAGATCCGTGTATGCACATCTCGAGGGGCTTTTATGATATGCGCGGCCTCACGTTGACTTGATAAAGAAGAATCATCATGTAGGATCCTTAATATTCTCACAAATTTATGATAAACTTGATCGGAGGAAAATCTTACAAAAATGGAAAATTAAGATTTGCAAGATCTCACTAAAAGAGAAGTTCGATTTGGCAAGATCTCAATGGGAAACCAATAAGCTAGAAATAAATAGAGAGATTAGACGAACGGGTATGCTCTCTTCTCTAACCCTAAGTCCCCCTTTCTTATTAAGATCCCCGATCTAACTTAGCATCAAAGCGTTTTTCCCGAGGCCCCGACTTCTGGTTTGTTATGCGCTTGCATCTTCTAAGGTCGTCTTGCGCTCTCGATTCCCGCGCCCACCGCTCCAAAACGTCGTGTGATAGTTTATGCATCATCTCGCGCTAGAAGGAGGGCCATCAATCATGGTGGTAAGAACAAGAAATTCTCGAGCAAGGACTCCTCAACATCAAGAACGAGTCTCTCGGGCATACTCTCCCGAGATCCCGCAGAATCGTTGTCGTGAACCCCTTAAGGCGATCTCCACCACGAAGAGATACGCACGTCAACCAACCGACCTGGGATGAGTCTGGAGCGACGAAGGTCGGAGAAAGGAAAAGTGGGCCCGAGACTCCCCACGACGAAAGAATAATGAAGTGAATCAACTACGAGAAAAGCTTAGTCACTTGCAAGATCAAGTTGAAACGTTAAATGGGGGACGACGTGGAAGAGCAGTCTCTGACGGTTCCCAAACTGAGCAGAATGCCCAAAACGTTGACGCAAGAATTGAACGAGAGGTGGAACAGAGGCTTAAGGAACGTCTTAGAGTCGCTATAGTAAATGAGGTGTTCCTCTCAACAAAGAAGTCAAAGAAGTTAATCATCTACGAAGCTAGTCCTCCTCCTTTTGTTTAAGGGATTGTAGAGGAACCCCTTCCGAAAGGATTTAAGATGCCAAGTATTGACAAATATGATGGCACAGGGGATCCAACTGAGCATGTCCACAATTTCGATGCAGTCTTGTTTCTACATGGCGTTTCAGATGCGATCAAGTGCAAGGCTTACCCTCAAACATTTAGAGGGTCGACTCAAAATTGGTATCGCCAATTACCCGCAACATCAATCAGTTCGTTCAGATTGAGTGAACGATTTGTCAACCAGTTCATAGGAAGCAAAACTCATGCTAAGAGTTCAAGCAAAACTCATGCTAAGAGTTCAGCAAAACTCATCCTCGTGACATTAAGTACTGCTTTAGATCTTCAAAAGACTTCTCAGACTCTTCGGTCCAAATGAAACTCTTTGGACTGTTAAGCAATTCAAAGAATGGTGCGACCGATCTACAGAGCGTGACAAGAATCGACCTAACGCAGCCAATTATCCCATCGGCCTTTGAACATCTTTGACCATCTTTGGTGGACAAATATCCATTATTGCTTCTGTTTTCTCCAGATTGGCATTAATTTCTCATTTTAAGACCATTAGACCAAAAAAATGTTCCTAAAGCAACTCCAAAGGCACACTTGGCGGGATTCAGCTTCATGCGATTTTTTTTGAGCACTTAGAAAACCTCATCCAAGTCTTGAACATGCTTATCAGTATAAAGGATTTTTATGAGCATGTCGCCTACATAAACCTCCATAATTGTGCTTATCGTAGGTTTGAAAATGGAATTCAACAATCTTTGATATGTCGCTCCCACGTTTTTTAATCCGAAGTGGCATCATTCGATAACAATGGAGTCCATGTTTAGTGATGAATGCAACCTTTGCATGTCCGTCTCCTCCATATGAATTTGATTATTTGATTATATCCGCTAACAACATCCATTAATGTTAACAACTCGTGGCTCGTCAGTAGGCCAATCAAAATATCAATCCTCGGCAACTGGGAAGTAGTCCTTTCGACATGCATCATTCAAGTTCATAAAATCAATGCACATCCTCCATTTGCCGTTTGATTCTCGAACCATTCTTGATTCAAAACCCACTCCTGATATTTAATTTCTTCAATCACTTATGTTTTTTTCAACTTGATTTCTTCCTCATCAATAGCTCTTTGTCTTTCTTGGGTGAAAGATCTATTCTTTTGCTTTATCAATTTTTTTGATATGCATTCAAGTAGTATTTGATGACCTTCTGATCTATCCCCGATGTCCTCCTGGAGTCCACGTGAAAATGTCTTGGTTTTCTTTCAAAACCGAGCAAGAGTTTTGTAGAGATGCCTTTGTCGAGACTAGATCCCATGTAGGTAGCCTTCTCATCAATTTGTGGATCTAACATGACTGGGATCAAGTCTTCTACCGGCATGGCCAGAATCTCATGGCCATTTATGTCCATTGTGTCTACAGTAAGACTTGCTCACCAACTTTGCTTGATTTAAGGGCCATGAAATAACAAGTTCTTGCCATTTTCTCGATCACCTTTTACTTCACCCACACCATCAAGGTGGAGGGGCCTTCAACCGAAGGTGGTATGTCGAGGGAATGGCTTTGAATATATTTAGACCGTCCTAACGAGGATGATTTTGTACGCAGAACTTAACCTTCACTACTCAAGTTTATTATATGTGTAACTTGACGTAGTCATTCCTCCGAGGTTACCTAAGCAACATGATCGACCCTTCTACTTTTGCCTTTGCTCCATTAAATCAAGCACAACTGAGTCATACAAGGAGTTAATTAATTATCTTCATAACCCATTCCTTTGAAGGCTTCATAATACAAAACATCCACGTAAGATCCATCATCAATTAGAGCTCTTCGTACCATGAAGTTTCCAACCATTAATTCAACAGCTAGGCATTCTCTCGCATATGCCTTCCTGACGAAGTTAAGTATTGCCTCCAAGTCCCGGTCCTCCTGATATGACGTCGATGACTTTTCCTTTGTCTTCTCCATTTTTTCTGCTTCTCTCTTTTCTAATCTTTCTTCTCGATGCGCTAGCTTTGAGTCTTTGTCGCACTTGTTGTCCCTATGCTTAATGAATTTCTACAATCATCATTTTCGTACTAGGAACTCAATTTCCTCTTTCGCTTGCTTGCAATCCTCGTTGTCGATCTTTATGAAAATGAAAATATAATGTTTTGTCTCTTTCTCGCGCATTAGACCGCATTGGTTTTGCCATCGAACATATTGTCTCTGATTAAATTTCAAGCAATATTTGTCCTCTCGAGTAGTCGAGATGAGTATATCGATGAAATCTATACGAATTTCTAATTTTCTAAGATCAAGAGAGTCATGCTTGGGCCTTTAGGCTTGCTCCTTGTTCTTGTCTTCCCAAGCACCTCACCGTTTCCCTTCTCGTTCAGCCGAATGACCTCCTACCACCATATATTTGCCACTTTTCTAGCAACTCCGCCATAGTTTTAGGCGGTTCTTAGCTAAGAAACCTTAAGTTGTTCATTGGTCGTCCCATTAAAGTGAGAGCAACCACCACTACCGATTTGTCAAAGTTTGGGACTTTCAATGCTTCATTTGTGAAACGAGTTATATAGTCTCTGTAGAGACTTGCCATTCCTTTGTCTTACAACCGTCGTGACGCCGAACTCTTAGCATGAGTTTTGCTTCCGATGAACCGGTTGACAAATCGTTCACTCGCTTGTCTAAATGAACCGATTAATGCAATGTAATTGGTGATACAAATTCTCGAGCCGACCCTCTTAATGTTTCGAGAGAAAGCCTTGCACTTCGATCGCATCCGAAACGCCATGTAGAAATAAGACTACATCGAAATTGAGGACATGCTCGCTGATCCCCCGTGCCATCATATTTGTCAATGCTTGGCATCTTAAATCCTTTCTAAGGGATTCCTCTACAATCCCTCGAACAAAAGGAGGAGGACTAGCTTTGTAGATGATTAACTTCTTTCGACTTCTTTGCCGGGAGAACACCTCATTTATCGTAGCGACTCTAAGACATTCCCTGAAGCCTCCGTTCCACCTCTCATTCAATTTTTGCATCAACGTCTGGGGCATTCTCGCCCATTGGGAACCTTCGTAGATCGTTTCTTCCACGTCGTCCCCCATTTAGCACTTCAACTCGATCTTGCAAATGACTAAGCTTTTCTCGTAGTTCATTCACTTCATTGTTTCTTTCATCGCGGGTCTCCCTTTTTCCTTTCTCCATCGTTATCTCCTTCAATTCATCATTTGAACTCAATATAAGGGTTGTGACAAAAAACGAGTTTCAAACTTGAATTATCTTTCTTTCTAATGATCTACATACGTAAGTTAAAGACACCTACAAAACATAATTTGTAAACTAATTTTCATGAAATTAAGTTTTTGAGTCAAAATGGGGAAATTGGATGAATGCATGTTAATGGATATAAATGATGAATCTTTTGTTGTAATCCGCGATTTTTGGTAGTTTATTTCCCCATGAGTCGAGGATGGGGTCGACTCACGATAGTAGTAGTCGATGGGGTGTAGGGAACAAAATTCTCATGAGAATTCCGATGCCCGACACGCCAAAGACGCTACCTAGGTCGGATAGCGCGTGCTATCCACTCTAAGCATGCCACTGTTCTTCATCCCGAAGAATAAGATCGCACTAGCGTGTCCCTAGCATGTTGCTCAAACATAACACAATTTCATGGATCGCTCTACGCGCTACAAACAAATCGTATTGATTTTTAAAGGACATTTTGGAAAGTTTGATCTAATACATATCCGAACAACCCGAATCATGCTAAACACATAAGATTGGACTTCACTGACTTAAGTGGACCATAGCTCTGGTTCTGTGCTTGTTTATTTATTACTGACTTTTTATTTTCAAGCATGTTTAATTTAGTATGTGATGTTATATTACTCGACAAGTTGTCTTTCGGTTATTGTCAGACAAGCCACTTACTTTCACAGTTAATATATTTATCATGTCGCTAGATGCCATATTTGCATGTTGTCGTCAGAGTTTATCAATTTACTTTCACTGAATATTGCAGTGAACTTATTTCTTTCGGTTTTACTGCACTCTGACTCACCACTTTGTTCTGTTTCACACGTTACAGCTGCAGATCCCTTCATCATAAAGGGCAAGGAGGTATCGGGGCTTACTCACCATGCACAGATGAGTTTACGTCTACTGTGTTTTACTATGGTATGTATATATTTACATTTTATTGGATTGGGAAAATTATAGAACACATAATACATTTATATGATCTTTTGCTTTACCAGATTTCGCCTTCGTTATATACTTCCCAGATCATTCGTCACAAGTTTTCCGTTACTTATAATCAAGTTAAATTGGGTGATAATTTACTTAATTTTAAAGACTTCTGGCCATCAAAATGATTATGAAACTCCATAAATTAAATCGGCCACAATAGTTTTATGAAAATAATTAGTTAAGCTAAGATTTATCATGAATCACATATGCAATATCTAGCTGAGGTCCTAGAGACATGATAGATACAGTTATGCCACTACGCGGGCGCAGGTAAGCTAGTGTGACATATTATGTGCGACATGATCTGCATCTGGTGCTAGTCTCGGATTTCAAATACTACAAATTTACAAGCATTATTGATGCAAACTCCGCAAGTGACAAATTTAATCGATATGGTATACCCATAGAACTCTAGTGGCTCACATAACTAATAAAAAAACCTAAGCAACCTAATGAATATGATAAGTCTCTTCAACATTTAATTAATGCATTTTCGTCAAAGATTCATGATAGTACCTTCGGTTATTATACCAAGATCCCAAATGGACTTTAAGTGACAGGTCCCACCAATGGGATAAACAAATGATTACTACAAACTCAAACAAACTTAACTTAATTAGAAATACAAAAAATACTAATAACAGCAAGGAAAACTCTAACAGCACTCATAAACATCGATTGCATTCTGAAATAAGATAAAATCATATCGAGGCCTATTTTCTCATGCTGGAGATTCTCAATCAAAAACATAAATCCCGTACTCGTTAAATGTAATTCTCCATAAATAAGTACTTAAGTTGTACTCTCTCTCAAAATACTATCAAGGTTCTTTTCAAGTAAAACCTCACACTCCTATGCAGCGTGCAAGTGGTTAAGCTTGAAAATAATATCGATGCCAGCTGAGATCCACATGTATCCGCGGATGCTATCAGTCTGCCCAACATTTTCAATGTTCTTTCTTGTTTTCAAACTACAAAAGCATGGAAAGTGGTCACGATCCTAACCGATACTCTTCGATTCCATAATATGGGTCTCATAAGCAGTGTCCCATAGTTATTACCATTTGCACACGAATATGGGTCCTCATACACAGGTCCCCGTAGCTTGTTACCACTCGGGGCCCATTACACCATGCGAAGTTTGTTGTTTCTTTGTGTTTAAGTGTTTATTTATAATTAGCAGTCACGTATTATAAATCAATATAGGCCTCGTTTCGTTGTAAAGGAGTTATCTTCCTAGAGATAACTTCGTGAGGAAGCTGCCTGGAACTAATCTTATATGGCTCGCCTGAAATCCTGGTCTCAAACTTATCTCCTAACTTAGACTCATGGGTGAGAGAGATATCTCCCCGCCCCTCTGGGGAGTTATCTCTCAAAAGTTTATGGACAAAATTACCACTTCATCATTTACTTTTACTACCTACATCCATTTGTCGTATGAATAGTATTTATGTCAATTCATACCTTCTCATTGCTTTCAAACATTTGCAACTTCCCTACAAGTTTAAAGTTGAGCTAAACATGAAAATATGATCTTTCACTCACACTGTAAGTTGGCAAAACAAACTAAACGAGGCCATATATTCACACATTTCGCACTCGCTTTCAAGTAAAGATTTCAAGAACCAATAATAATCTCGTATGTTAAAAAAAAAGATGTTCATAAAAACATCCTTATAAAAAACATTTTTTTACTATTAGTAAAAACAAATGATATACATTAGCCCCTAACAAAATTGGTGCAATGGTGAATGTCTCTTCTTTATTTATTTTTCATGGTAAAGTATTTCAAGGTCAAACGACATCGACTCAATCCATCATTGGCTACATCAAGTTTCAACCTCAACGAGTGGGACCTACCACTCAACTCCAACTCCGCTTAAAAGTGAACTGAAGTTGGAAACTCTACGCCTCAAAGATAAACATGAATCTCACCTTAAAGGTACATATCTAATAAAATGGACTATGCTTTTATGAGCCGATGCATAGGACCGTAGCCAGTAAGCTATGGCCTAAAAAATTTGAATCCTCATTCTTCGCATTTAAGCTAAATCCATCTCTCATAAGTGACTATTTTAGATTCTAAATTTCTAGAGGTTTCACCTTCTTATCTCTCTAACAAATGCTTTTTTTGTTCTGACAAGAGGAATCATATGCAAACAAAGAGCCGAACGCTGAGAGAAAAGAAAAGCCTCCTTTAAAACTGTCTTTTAATTTGAAAACCCCTAAATTTCTCAAATTGTAGACGCATGGTGGATGCCTCGTTCTAACATATGTTAGTTTCAATGGTTTAATTTTTAAGCGTTATTTGAATGTGATTCTGACATGATTAGAAAACTTTAGAATTCAAGCGTGGATTTTTTAAAACTTACAATCTAACCTTAAAATTTCAAATTTCTCATGTGCTTACAAAGAGCAATTTGGATTTCTCTAACTTAGAATGTCAGAGAATTAAGAGTTGATTGTTTCCAGCAGCTGAGTTAAAGAAATCGATCTTATCAGTAGCGTTGTAGCTTCTGGATCTTCATTATGATGCATTTGGTATCTTTTTCACTCTTTTACATGCATTTAATTATGTGATTTACTATGCTTTTGACTCGCAAATTTAACATTATTGTTCATGGTCCATGTATTCACTAAGGCGAAGGTGTTTTCCTTTAATTTACGTTGTTAACTCAAGGAGGTTAAGGCTTCTTGATAAAATTTTACACCGCGGATGCTCGCTAACAAAAGAATCTAATCTCAAGCTACCTTAAACATGTGATTGTAAGATTAATCTTAATTCTAATTGCTCTGAGTTATATTCCCGGTTAAGCTCAATCTTATCTCGAATAACGTGCGCAAATGTAATGACGTGATTACATCAGTGTTTATATGGGCATGTATTAGTATTTTTATGAAAAGTGATCGGAATTAATTAACATATTACAATGTAGATAAAGTATGGAACAACTAAATACCGTACGATTGGCATGGCATAATGACATACGAGTCATGGGGTAGCTGCAAGATGCCCAGCGGAGTGAATCTGGCTGGCGCACGGCTAAGTTATGAAGGGCGTGCATCGATATATTTATATATATGGTATATATAAATATAAATATTGAGAAATAAATAAATAAATAATAAATTGGTGGAAGCCTGAAGGACATCACCAGTAATGGATGTATGTTAATAAGGTACAACGTCATGAGTTGCTCATTGGCGCCCTGTAGATGGAATTTATAAGTCGTAAAATAAGTAAAAAAGTTATATATAAGAAATGAATCCGTAGATTTAAATCAAATTAAATGTTAAATCTTGGATTTAATTCGAGATATGCATAACGTGAGCATCGAGAGGTGAATAGTAGATGCATCTATGATTTTGGAGAGTTTATCCATGCCTTGAGATGCGTGTAACTACATGATAAGAAGAATCAATACAAGCATGTGAGGATGAATGTGTTACAAATTTCATGTATCACTTCTATATAAGTGTCACTTTAGTTCATATTCTCTGGATCACCCTCGAGATTTCAAGCATGCGATTTTCGGACAAAAGTTGTAATTGATCTCACGTAAGTTTCGATTTCACAGGGTGATAAGTTCTTTTAATAGCCATAAAGCATTAACTTAGCAGACAGACAACATGTGATCTTCGAGAAAACATCATGTATCAATGAGAAATTTCCAACATATAAAATGAAAATAATACTCAACCATAAGATTTTCCTCGCATTCTTTTGACATGAATCTCGATTAAAATCTTAATATTTATCCCATTCCAAAACATTGCCTCACCTTGTTTCCATTTCTAACCTGTAGATGTGGAACCGAAATCGAACTAAAGAGAGAGAGAGAGAGAGAGAGAGAGAGAGAGAAGTAGAGGGCTGTTATAAGTGATGAGATGTGTAAGGCGAGTGTTCTTGTCTCGATCCGAGCAAGCAGGAGATTGCGTGGGGTTCATTTCCCCTTGCCTAAATCCGCCTGTGGTCGGGGACTAAACCCAACCTCAAGAGAGTAAAACATACCAAATCGAAGAAAAAATATTGAAGAACGTTTTAGCGTAACATAAAGGCCGCTAAGAAAGAAAGGTGGTTTGATCCCCAGCATCGTACATTGAACTGGTCCCAGATAGTGGTCAAACCCGTAATTCATAAAAAATTAAAATAAAATGGAATAAGTTAGAAATTTGGAAAGCACTCTGAAAATAGGAAATTAACTATAAAAATTATATTTGTGGACTAAATAAATAGAAATTGTGGATCTCTTTATGAAAAAAATAAAGAATTTTGGGATTCTTTCAAGCAGACTTCATATACCTGTGTGGTTTTAACCTAAAAAAAATGTGAAATTATCATTGACACCTAAAAAATTGTAATTTGTTCCGATCCAAACGGGATCAATTTAAGGTGGTTCTAATTGTAATGGCTTAGAATATATTTTATTTGTGAGTCATGTGACGATGTACTACCTATACAAATACTTAGTAAATTTTATAATTTTATAGTCGTTGCACGAAATTGTTCTTGAGTCACACCTCGAAAGATGCATACATGCATGAAGACCTGGGTTAGTAAATGATATGTATAAGTACCTACGATATTTCAAATATATTAAAAGATATTTGTACTTAGGTTACTCAACTACTTAAAGGCAATTGATTAATTTTAGGTAAGCCTCAATCAAATAAAGTTCTTAAGTTAACAATGAATAAAACAAGAACCATATATATAGCCTCAGATTCGCATATGCTCACTTCAAAATCCTAAAAGATTAAATGCATTTTGTTAGTGGTTGGGAGCGAGAGTTAGCTGGGAAGATTACGGGGGTAAATAAGTGTAGCTTTTGATGAACCTCTCTAGATGGACATAATGAAACAAGATGTAGGGCTATGATATGATATGACAAGCAATATAAATACTTTAACTCTTTAGTCATTTTCAAGAACAAACCATTAGAGAATAAAGAAAATAAGGGTTGGAGCACTCAAGAAATTCTTTGAGATTTAAGGAAAGTTGGATACATGTTGGTGGTCAATTAACTAAGGAGATCTAGCCAATTCAAGCAACCCTAACTCAGTAACAACAACATCTCTCCTCTTGTTCATGTTTTATGTCGGTGGAATCGGGGATTATTGTTTGTTAAGAAATTTTTTGGTTTGGTTTTGTTTTCCTTTTAAAATAAGTGTTCTTATTCTGATTTCTAGAATTTGTGGATTTGATTTTCAAATAGATTCCAAGTCACGTTTTTAAATTTGATCTCAATTCATGTTTCGAGGGTTCATTTATGTAAATATTGATTTAATTTGATAAATTGAAAGAAAGCAAGTTGTTTGTGTGACATTAATCGTTGTTTGGTTTTCTATAACAAAAATTTATTTAATTTCTAAAAGTTTATTGATTTTTTAGTGACAGTATTATTCGGGGAACATACACAAATGGTTTTTGAGTGATTCGAGAGTGATCAACTCGCATTTATGCAAGTGCTTTACTCCAACCCTCTGAAAGGCGCTCTCCACCAAAACGCTGGAGCGCCTCCTCCAAGCTCCGTGGGTAGCCTCCTTGAGATCAAGCTTTGATCTGACTTTCATAAAATGGTAATAATCCTCGCTTCTGCTTTAACTCGGATTTTGATGTTTCACTATATCAACGTTGGAAAGCTTAAAGAGAGAATGACAACTTAGGTTTAATTAGATTTCCAAAATAAATTCATTTGTTTTGTCAAAAATGCACCAAAATTCGGAGTTTATCTGCATGAGGATAACACACATTTATAACTTATTGAACTAATTTTGTTTAAGGATTGTCTCGGGGGATCCTTTTCACTTATTGGATTTAGCTCGACATTTTTTCAAATCAAGTTATTTTTATGTGATTTCATTGCTTCAATCAATTTTAGAATCATTTTTATGATTATTAACACACCTTTTCAAGATGCGTTTGGTTTTCGGGGAAGATTATAGTAATAGATGCAAACTGAAGTAAAATGGACTCTAACACACATAGAACGATCCAAATTGATACCATTGAAACAGATTCTCATTATAGTGTCGAGGTGTTAATGAATTAGTTTGAGTCGCATGGGACCCTTGCGAAAATTTGAATTTCAGCATAGGTTCAGTGGTAAGTAAACCAACTGGGGCCACAATAATAATTTTTTCTCATTTAATTGAAGGTTTAATTTCTTAGTAGGTCTTTTGTTCAAAATCCGATTCATGATATTATCGACTTGAAACGTTATTTCAAATGGTCTATATCTTTCGTGAAATATAAGTAACTTTTCAAGTTAAATTAATGTTGATCTTTCGACACAAGTGAAATGCATGCATTACATGATTCATTCCTCAGCCTATAATAAGAGCATCATGCGTGGGATCATATTTTTTATCTTCGCGATATTTACTTAAGATCAAGCAATTTCGGGTCTAACTGAGCAGAATCAGGTAATCATGGTGTATGATTCATATATACCACCGCATGAACCACTTTGATTGTAGATTATGCTAACTCAAGAGGTTTTTCAGATCGGAGATTCAAGTTTTCTGGTAGAGAAGTATCAATGGCATGTCCGTTAATTAGCTGCATGAACCAATCTCGAACCTGTTGGGAGACTTAGCTTAAGCTCTATAACCCACCTCAAAAACATGATTGTAGATATCAAGTGCGTTACAAATGGATGGACTTAAAGCCACTCATGCAATTCCATATACGTGTTATGACGTATCGCCACCTTTAATTCCTTTTAATTCATTTGCTTATTTATCATGCAATTTCTCATTTCATTTCTTATGATTACCCTGGTGACTCAAAAGATTCATGGTTACTAAATCCTTTATTGGATTCTCATAATTAATGTTGAAACTCATCTCAATGCTTTACTCACCGGAATTGTCTGTATTGGTGAAAATTGCAAGTCTATCATCTTGAAGCAAGTGAAATGACCAAAGATTGGTCAACTTTTTCAGCTTCTTCAGTGAGTCTGGCTTTCCAATTTTACTACACGTCAGTCCTTTTGGTTTCATTATGTTATATATGGCATGGTAAATCTGAAGCTAAAACTTTGCATTAGTGCACTTTCGATACATGTATATTTCCTTATTTTGTCAACTTACATATACATTTAGATCTATACTTTCTAGATCGATCGCCACAAGCTTGGTATTAGAGTGCAAGAAGTTTTGCCTTTAACTTCTGATAAGCTCAATTATTACCAAAAGTCAGATACAAATTTTAGAAATGAAAGACACACAAATTAAACTTATAAGTGGAACCCCAAGATCGTAGATTGTGAGTCTTCGTCTGGTTGAAGCAAGTGAGTCGGAGAAACAATAAAATCTTAACTATATGTATGTTATTTAATCGGAAGCGCATAATGTCAAAATTATATACTAAGCATCTATAACATTAATTAAGGCGTCGCTTTCATTGTAGATCGCGATGGCTCATCACTTCAGTGCCAAGCACTCGCCGCGAGAGTGGGATCTAGCCAAGAGATTCGAGGAGTTTTCCAAGTTAGGTGCCCATCTAACATGGATCTAATAGCCTAAAATTTCGAGTAGATATCTCAAATAGAATTTGAGCAAGTGATAGGGCTATAGCCCGCCCGCACTACATTTTCGTCAAGCACTCCACTCACTTGTGAAAGGAAAGTAGCAGCCACATCATAAAGCCACTCCCACGACTTCCATCATTCCGACAAATGCGCCTATAAAGGGAACAATAGCAATAAGACTAGTGGCTAAAACCAGATTGCACCTCATCTCCGCCTTTCGAGACGAGCACAGACAGGTTACCACACAAAGTGCAAGACATTCTAGCGAGTGGTCAGCTCAAAGATATAGATTGGGGCAAGTTGTTATGGTGGCACAAATCTTAAGGTTTCCTGGAAAAGTTCCATGAAGAGTCATGAGAATGATCGCTTAATAATATTCAGGGAAATCCACTTGGTTACCACACGTAGAGAAAAACCATACTCATATATGTCAGTATTTTGAGAGTATGAATGATTGGTGGCGCAATATGGTAGCAACCAAAGGAATGACCTGGCAAGATTTGGGCAGGCAGTAGCTTCAAGCAGACAATTTTGACTTGAAGTACCTTCCTCCCACCATAAAATATAAGCTAGAAATGCCAGTTCTTTTCTGGAAGCACAAACATCTCTAGTGCATCAGACGTTGCACAGTATGTGGCTGATATATGCATACCTGTTGTTACATTATGCCTATAGTGATAAAGGCAGAAACCTACAGCACTGTGGACCGTATTACTTTCAAGGGGTCTCCTTCTAGAGATTTGGAGGTAAGCGTAATCACTAGGGTGCCAAAAACATTTTTGGTGAGCATAGTGAGCCCAGAGTAGTTGGCCACAGTGAGACTTACCTTAGTACATATCCCATCTCAAAGATGACGGTTACCACTGGAGTTGGAACACCTGGGTTAACGCGTAGTATTAGACACTGATGCAAAGAGAAAGCAGGAATCCATGCTTGACAGACTAGGTCGACGATGTAGATATAAATGTAACACCAAGAAAGTCAAGATCAAAGGGCGGGATATCACCTATACTTCAAATGCTTCTGGCTTATCGGTCATTTTCACCTCCTAGTAAATACAAAAGCAAAGCGCAAGAGGAGACATGGAGTACCCAAAGCCTAAGTTAATGATCAAAAGTGCAAAATATATGTTAATCACAATACATATTACTGTATGCATTACAAACTTATTATCCTGCAAACAAGTGAAGTATGCAAAGCAGGCAACATTTACCATTGCAAAGTTAAAGAGAAAGCTTCTCCACGCTAAGTCAAGGATCTGATCCAAAAGCCTAATGCAAGACCTTATCAAAGGGGTAAATGATGTTTATTTCCTTTGAAGGCCATGCCATTATCGAGCAGTAGAGGCGTATGGTCCATATTATATATCTATCATGAGGTGACTATAAGCGTGAGTCCATTAAAAGAAATGACATAAAAACTACCATGTAAAATGACCTCGAATGAAGTTTCACAAATAAGAGTAAAAGTTTAGCTAATGGAAAGAAAATAAAAGTCGACTTCAGGTCACAATCCATACTTAAAACTGGAGTGTATCGAAGCCACGGCATCGTGAATCGGGCATTTTAGCCCCTCCGAATCCCTGTATATTGAAAGCCAGTGGCATGCCGTACGACTTTATGCCCTTTCAAAAGAGATAACAGAGATGTAAAGGCATAATCACACTGGCGAGTCACTTTTGAAGCTTGAGATATCGAGCTGCTGCGTTTACATGACTCCGTGTAAGTCAATAGTTCAAAGTAAAGAAAAACCAGTGCCGCTGCTGCATGACTGATAAGCAGTGCGTTGACTCTGCTAGCAGTCAAAACTTTGGAAGTTCAGATATCGCAGCTCACAGGTGCGTGTATTCGACTCGCAAGCGAGCTTCAAAACTTGGAAGTTTACAGTATATCGAGTCGCGCAAGATACAGACGACTGCGCTACAGTCCGTCAAACTTCTGCCTAGATATCGAAGTTGTATGCAATGTGACTCCTACGATGAACCTAATCTTCAAGCAAGATATCAAGTCAGTATGTGTCGACTATTTCATGTAGTAGCCTCAGTATCAACCCCAATAGACTTTATATTAGCCCAAGATTAATCGGAATAAACCTAAACTATTAAATGTCACAGCAGCGCCCACAGCTTTGGAGAGGCCCAATTTCACTTAGTCATGTCAGCGATGAATCCTGGCTGCGTGGAAAAATGTAGGACCGGCAGTCTGTAAGTGCACTCCCAACCGCTGTGCTAGTTTAAGTAAGATTTCATGCAAAGAAAATTTAATTCAAGTGGTAAAATTTTGGTTAGTGGGAAGGTTGTAATGGCCGGAAAATATTTTATTTAGTAAATCGGGTGATCGTGTACTACCTATATAGATATACTCTGTCAGGTGCAAATTTTATAATTTATAGTCAATGCCGTAGTGGAAATCATGCCTCAAGATGCGTGACACTATAGTACCAAAATATGTTTCAAATATATTATTAAAATATTTGTACTTAGGTTACTCAATCTACTTACAGCAATTGCTTTAATTAAGTAAGTTCCCTAATCAAAATCCTAGCCTAAGCTTAGCAATGACTAAAACAAGCTAACCATAGACATATAGCTCGAGATTCGTGATACCATTAAATCTTTAAAAGAGATCAAATGATTTACAGGAGTCAGGGATGAGATAGTTAGCAAAAAAAAGATTACGGGGTAAAATAAGGACCTTCGATGAACCTCTTCAGATGGACATAATAGAAACAAGACTTTTGAAAGCAAAGATTGATCACAAGCATAAGTATGAGAAAATACAAACCCTTAGTCATTTTCAAGCAACAAACCTATTGGGAGAATAAAGAAAAAGTAGGCCTGGAGCACTCAAAAATGCCGTATTTAGGGAAGATTGATCAGAGCATGTTAGTTGGTCAATTAACTAAGCGAGAGCAAGTCAATTCAAGAACCCTAACTCGAGTAGAAAATCTTCTCCTCCTTCTGCTCATGTTTTATGTGTGTAATTGGGGATTTTGTTCCGTTAAGAAATTCTAAAATTTGGTTTTGTCTCTACTTTTAAAATAGTGGTAGTCTTATTCTCGATTTTCTAATGGTGAATTTGATTTGCAAAATCAGATTCCAAGTCATGTTTTTGAAATTTGGATCTCAATTCATTTTTTGAGGTGGTTCAGCTCGCATCGTAAATCTAGATTGAATTTTGAGTTAAATTCAGCTGTAAGTTTGTCAATCAAAGCCTGTTTGGTTGCTTAGTAATGAAATATCACATTTTTAGTAATTGGGTATGACTTCGGGAATATATAAAATGGTTTTCTGTGATTTGGGAGGTAGAACTCAGTGTTTCGTAGGTTCTACCTAACTAGAAATTTGAGTGCAAGCTTCCACCAAAATGTGGAGCAAGCACTTTATTGCGTTCTGGACTACCTCGGGACTACTTTATGATTGACCTTCTTGAAATTCGGGTCATTACTCGCTTCATTTTAACTTAGATTTTGATTGCCCGTGATATCGTTGGAAAAACTTAAAGAGAGAATAACAATTTAGTGGTCATTAGATTTCTAAAATAAAAGTTATTTTGATTTGTCAAAAATGGCCAAACAAAGTTGGAAACTATCTTACGTGCGGGATAACACATTTAAAACTTATTTGGGGCATATTTTGTTTAAGTGAGCCTGTGTTCTAGGATCTGTTTCACTCATTTATCTAAATTTCAATTTCTCCAGCATCAAGTCATTTTTATGTGATTTTCATTGCCCGCTCATATTTTTTTTAATCTTTTCTGATCTAGAATTGATCCAAAATGGTACTGTAGAGCTTAGTCGCATAAAGGTCGTGTCGCAGATTCGTATTGGGAGGTATGCTGCTGGAGTCGCTAAAGTTTGCCAAATTTTTACGGCATGTTTCGAGCTGTGTTGAACCAACAAGTGGGACCTTAATAATATTTTGTTTCTCATTTAATTTGATTCTAATTTCCTTGATAATTCCTTATTTAAAATCCAATTGACGGTATATTATTGATTAAACTGTTATTTTGAATGTCTTATATATCTTCAGAAATATAACTTTCTGATACTCAATGTTATCCTCGACTTGTCGTAAATACATGCATTATGGATTTTCATCTCCTTGTCTATGACATACCTCTGCTGTGGTCCATATTGTTTATCTCTTGTGATTTACTTAGTTTTCAGTCTAATGGTCGATGGTAGTCACTAAAGGTGACATGCGCTCTGCAGATTCAGATACGTGGCTGCACGCTGTGACCTACACGAATTGTAGATCGTGCTAAGTCCCGCAATTTAGATTGGAGAGTCACGCCGGTATAGGTGATCACAGAATCGTCTCAAGAATAACAGATGCAACACAATCTAAATGTGCTTGAGTTGCTTATTAATCGGCTCAGTAACCCCGCCTGAAGTTAAGTTAGGTAATCGAATCATTTGCACCGATATTCTCTGAGCACTTTGAATACCCATATACGTGAGTATTGCTCGCTTAATTCTCTTTTAGGTTCCTTATCGCTTTATTTATCGCATGCGTTATTTCGCATTTTCATTTCTCATGTAGATTAACAAAGATGATCTATCAAAATAACCTTTATTGGATTCTAGAATAATTGCACAGACTTCCTAAATACTTTACTCACTCATAATTGTCTCCTCGCAAGGTGACAATTCAGGTAGTCCCAATCGTCGGATCGGCGGAAAAGGAACCTAAGACTTGGTGACTTCCTCTGCTTTCTTCATTGTTTACTTTCTACTTTTGCGTATATAGGTCCTTTTGTAGATTATGTTAATATATATTTTGTAAAATTGGTTAACGTATGGGTCATAAGCGCACTTTCGATACATGTATATTTCCATATTTTGTCACCTTATATACATTAGATCATATTTTCTAGGTTCTTCACACCATCAGGTTGTCCCACTTATCATTTGGTTGACGTTATTTAAATTGTTTTAATTAAGTTCCACTATTTTAATTATAAAACTTTCAAAATATAATTAACTCAACTTTTTAAAATACTAAATTTGTAATAATTAAAGAAAACGGCGTACGATCGAAATCGTATGCGTTAACTTCATGCTGTAGCCGAACACGGGGTCTGTCGTTGAGTTGAAATGTACGGGTTTGTAGCCTAATCTGGCGTATGGGATTGAGGCCGTACAGCACTAATTAATGAGTATTAGACATCAAGTGCCAGATGATGACCAATCCATTTGTGCTTTTGCTACTCAATCCGGGAAAAGATTCATGTGATTTGCTAAGTAGTTATGTCAGTCGGTATAAAGTAAGTGAAAGATTAAACAAATAAAGGTAGACTCAGACTTTATTTGATTATGCATCATAAACTAGTATACCTAGTTCATTTAGTTTTATGGACTGAAATCGGGCCTACGTTATGATCTAAACGCTTTAAATATGAAAATTATCGGGAGCTGGTCTATATGCGCGAAGTCGGACTAAGCAGATAGCTCTGAAATGGATTTTGGCAGCCGGAAAGATGGAAAAGATGAGCATGGAAATGGATTCTGCTTCTTTTCAAATTCAAGACAATTTGGCCGCCGGGGTCGCTTTCACAAGCATCGCCCATTTATAGGTCGTGGTAGCTCTACTGCTCGTTCGATAGAACAAAGAGAATCACACGCTTCGCCAAATGCGCGATTATGGTTTGATTCGAGATTTCAGCTGCACGGTAAACACACTCTATTTTAAAACCCAAATGATCAGGATGAGCAGTGATACCTAAGCATATAACCGCTGAACTTGCATCTGTTATATTCTTACGATATCGCTTTAATGCCCTGGTCAAATATGTTTTAATTCATATTGTTGTTCATCGAAATACATTAATACTCGGATTATAGTTGCCAGATCAGTTTACTTAAAGCATCACTTTGCATCACAGTAGTTGGAAAGAGTCTCATGGCAAATTCGATCTTTAACTTTCTAACTCGTATCGCATTTATCGCTAGACTCCGACCGGGACTCTACGCTTATCGTATCGGTTTTTCAACCTTTGAGGTTTCAATACTCTGAGGTATTTTATATTTCAGCGTTATGTGTATATTATCCTATTTATAACCAAATGCATAGTTAAGATTATCAATTAGCAAAAATTAATAAGTCATTGTTTGTTTCAAAAACGCATCGCATCCAAGTGCGACGCAAGCGGCATAAAGCGAGCGCTCGATGCAGCTTAGTAAATTCGCTTATACATGGCAACTCAGGCGCGCCCTAAGTAAAAAGGAGAATTTATCCTAAGTTGTATTTAGCAATTAAATTCTAAGAACCAAGTAATTGAAATTTCGGCTTAATGCTATGAAATAACACTTTATAAGTCACACTACTCAACTTAGTGAATCTATCAGCACTTAATTCCAGAGATGCTGTAAGTATTAAGATTAATCGCACATATAAAAGCATGCATGGCTGTGAGGTTAGTGGCCTCTAGCATCCTTCTAGTCGAGCATACAAGTTAGAATCAAGCAGAAAGCCACTAGTATAAAAGCGGACACTTCTCAACAAAACCACCTCCAAGACTATTTTCTTTATTTGCTGTTCAAAGCTTCGAGAAATAGTAACAGGCGGAGGAGCTAGTCATAGCTGGTCGAATTTGTAAAGAAAATAGAGAGAACAAGTTGAGGAGGAATTTAATCATTTGTACATGTAAAGATCAAGATGTAAAGAAAGTTGATGAACCCTAGGTGAGCTATCAATTCGTAAATTAAGCAATGGATGTCATGGCATTTGAATGAAGTTTTCTATTAGGTGTGTATTTCGAATCTTACCTGAGATTCTATGGTTGTTGGATTATGCTATAAACTCTGAATTTTACAGAACCAAATGGGTTTTAAAGATGAAATTTTCAAAAATAAATGAAATTTTTGGTTTTTCTTTGAATGCATGCGTGCAATGGTAAATTCAATGGAATCTGATTAATGAATTTGATGTAATTGTTGTTGTTTTTAATGTTGCTTCTCGGAAAGCAATGGCATGTACCCTATCGGCAGGGAAGTTTTTAGCATGTAGACATTGCTCGAAAGCGCAATGGGGTAAAAATCTCCAAGTCTCGACATGCAGTAAATGTAGTCTCATTGAAATGCAGCTATTAGCTGCCGCTTATTTTTTCTCAATGACTTTGGACAAACTCCGACATGTTTTTTTGTAAAACGCACCATAACTTTCTTTTCGTTTTAACTCGACTTTCGACGCCTCCGTATATTGTTGTAAATCTGTAGAGAAAGAACAACAACCTAGAATTCATTAGATTTTAAAAATCAAGTCATTTAATTAGTAAAAACGGGTTGAAATTTAGTAGTTCATCCAGGTAGATAGCACTTCTTTATAACTTTTTGAGCTGATTTACTTGATTTCGACTTTTAAAGCCTTCCACACATGATTTAGCTTGGATTTTTCCAAACCTAGTGTTTCTTTATGTCATTTCATTGCTTGTCGTATTTCTTGTATCATTTCAACTCATCTAATACGTGTTTCCAAATGCATTTTGAATTACTCAAAGCTATGTTTCTAAAACATACATGACGTTGGACAACATTATTGTAAACGGGTCTCCACTCCACCTAGTCAAATTCCTAATCAGGCTCTTAATCATTGGTTTATATTTACTAACACTAAAACCGAGACTCGAAGCTCTTTCGGGTTATTTTTTGGGTGTTTTTGTAATTTCAGTAGATTCATTTAGATTAGTTAAAAGCATTTAAGCGAATGACTAGAAACTCCATTACAGGACTAAAATAAACTGAATATGGTCTCTAACACAACAAGACCAACTAAAAATGGACTGCTCATGAACTAAGCAGATATAAATGGTAATGAATAAGGTAAAACGTGATTTATCAAGGGAGTCGCATTTTTCTCGAGATATTATTACATTTATCGAGGTAAGACAACAAATATGAGCATCAACATGATTTATTTTCAACTTCTTATTTTTAATCTTTGAAAGGCATGCTATACTTTATTCCATTCTTCATTTCAAGTTGCGACAGTATGGTCTAGTAATTCTACCAATTACAAGCTACCACGTGTTAAGCATCCTTGAGTCATCACCGTGACTTCTTATTGTTTGACTCATGCAGCGGATAAAGCATTCGACATCGCCATGGCTCTCGCTTGATAGTTTAAAATGGTGGCTATAAAAGGGAGTTGACTCGAGGAGTCCTGCAAAGGCCTCAAAGAGTTGTATCTGGGCGCTGAAAGGGCTCCAAGTACAGGTTGAAGTACAGACTCAACCGTGTTTGTGGTTCTGCCCGAGCGTACCCACGCGCTTGCAGATACAAGATTACCTATTCGCCGTCTATTTTGCTTCCTTGCCACTTAACTTTCTCATCGCTTTATTTCATTAGTCCGTTTATCATGCACTTTACCATTTATTTACATGTTTCAAAACCCGCATTTATTTCTGAGATTATTTTCTTTTTATTATTCGTGTAAATTACCGTTAAATCTCTTATGGCTTTACTCACCGGAATTTGCTTTGTCAATCTGTGAAGATTGAAGCGTCCTCTGCATAGAGTGCGGTGAAGAGCCAAAAATCGATTTACTTACCTCTCGCATTTTCTCCTCGCCAGAGTCGCTTCTTTCCTTTATTACTATCGTAAGTATTTTAATTGTTTCGATCATATTATACCCGATGATTTTATACACATTAAGGTATTTACTTTTGAGATATAACACCTCAGATACATGTATATAGCATTAGCTTACTTCTACACTCGTTTAAATTCGAGATATACATGATATCTATATTATGCAGTAATTTCCATATCTGTGGACTTGTCACTTAACGCGCATTTATTTTTTTAGTTGCTTTAAATTAATTTTTGTTTGGCAATGAATATTAAGACTTCAGTTAACTTAATTAGCAAACTTAAAAAAAGCAATCAATGGACGAATAATGGGATAAAGAAATCCTGCCTAGGCATGCGTTGATCATCAATGGGTGGCTTCACCAAGGGTCCACATAAGCTTGGGGCTCCATGCAGTGGCCAACTTGTAGGACCGGGGCCAGTCAGTAGCTCATTCCCCCAACTAATATTTCCTCAAGCAATCGACATGCACTTCAATCCTTTAGAATGGAGACAATTAGAGTTTATTGTCTTATCTACTTCGTGAATTGATTTCCTTATTGTTTATATATTATATTGAATTATTGTTTGTAATAAATAGTGGTTTCGATATGATTTTATTAATGAGGTGTCGATGTCGATTTTCAGATATCTTATGTTTTATTTTAAAAGTTTTAATTTCACCGTGTTTTCAATTATTTTTTCGATATACAATATATTGTATTTGCAGGATTATCGCAAGAAAAGACGCATTTAATCGTGACTATTACTCTAATTGAAGTTTGACCGGGTGTAAACAAAGCCTTTTACTCAGTGGTTTCAAAATCGGTACGTCCTAATCGGGATGTGAGGATGCTACACTAAGTAATTTGTTTAACTCACTCTAATCTTAGAAACTAAGTGTAATGAAAGAAAGAGAGTAATCTCATTTTGCACGCCTTATGCAGCATTAGATATGCTGGTGTCATTTAATAATCCGAATTTAGTATCAATCTCAATTTAGTAAGGTTTGAACGTATATTGCAGTACAATTGATCTTCATTCTACAATGAAAAAAATCACCGATCAATTAGATTTAACTCTATGAAATCCTCGGTAATGAAAAATATTATGTAATCCTAACAACTCCAAACTCAAGTGATCCTACACCCTCGATGTCGACCTTTTAGATTCCTAAAGTTGTTTAGGCATTTGCTTGTAGTTTGTTTTTTACATATTTTGAAAAGGTTTAGCACTAAGTTAGAGTTGTTTTAGATACTTACTAAATATTACATAATTTATTGTTGTCCAGGGTCCTCATGCTTTTACCAAGTTCATTGGGTTCATTACCGCGTTTGCTGACCTTTAATGCACTAGGTTTGACCCATTAGCATAAAGTTAAAGTGCATTCGTAACCTGCATAATTCTCGCAAGAAACAAAATATTAGATTTCCACCACTTGAATCCCTTAAATTTGATCTCTCGTGACCCTTGTTCCCTTCATCTATTCCAAAACACCATCCCAATATTAATCCAACGATTATACCTCAATAATATTCAAATTCAATAAGTTAATTACTTTAAAAATTGTATTTTTGTTAAAACATGACTTTATCTTGATCATAACTTCCTCAATTTAAATCCAATTTTTTAAAACAAATAAAACGACTAAGTAAAGTTTTTTTACAGGTAAATCTAGTGGTACATATCGCATTTTAAATACATGAAATTCTGACTAAAATCAAACAAAGGACAAAAAAACTTGAATCTGATTACTTACAACAGTATGTTGATCCTCAAGGTTATCGATTCCCTTCTCTAAAATGATTAGTTATCACTCTATTCCTCAATTTCCTTCTGATTCCAACAACCCTACCTTTTCTTAACTTCATTTCCAAATGCATGGAAATGAATAACACTTTCTATATATCTCAAATGAGATAATTTTAAATGCATTCATCTAGTTTTTATCGTAGCATCTGTGATGGAAGATCAATTACCCATAAAGTATCTCAACATATCCACTTACACACCCTCACTAAAACCAATCTTGACACGAATCATCATGGATTTCTTTTCAACATGCATCTCGAGGGCATATCTAATGGCCTATGTTTTATTTGCATAACTTTAGGCAAGTAGATATTGAATTATTTGATTTATATACCTTTAGCTCAACAAATAATCCTAATGTTACATAATTTACAGTAAATATTACTCGTGTATATAAATATGAATACCAAAAATCACCCGTCATTCTCTTCTCAAGTTCCCACGCTTGTACACATCTCGAGTGCGTATGCAGACTTCACTGCATCCGAGATGAGTCGTGTTGCAGCCAAGAACGTTAAAATTAGATAATAGCACCAACTAAAACTGTCAGTACCACTTCTGATCGAATTCCACAAGGACAAATTTAGTGCTAATTTGTAATCTAATTAAGAAATGTGAGTTAGTGTAGCTTTCGATTTTGATTTTTTAAAAGAAATCTTACAACTAATTTACTCTAACTAATTCCAGGGAATTTAAATCGGTGGTTTTAACAATAATGAAGAAACAATCCAAGTGGAATTGATTTCACCTAAAGTTTGTGTTCTTTCTATCTAATTTTTCATAAGGTAATCCCCAATTCAATTACGATAGGCAAATTTTCATAAATTTTCACTCCAATCTCGGCGGTCCTCGATGATAAAGGGGATTCTAGTATTGAATCCCTGACTTCACCGGCCGGCCACTTAGTAAGTTGTAAGTACACATCGTGATTAGAAGTCCAAATTTCAAGGCCTCCCCGTCACAAAGGTCGTCTGGGTCGACTTTGACCTTCTATGTTTAAAGCGCGTCAGGTTTCAGAGCTGTTTCAAGGAAAACCCCACAGGTCACATGCAGTTCTAATCCCTAAGTTCTATACCTACTTGACTTCAAGGCAAGCTGTAGTATTTAAGTCCAAGCAACACACAAATCCACAACATAAATTGAAAGACAACGTCATGACTTAATCGCATCGAATTAGAGTAGAATAGCAAATTGAGATCCATCTGTCCCTTTACAAGAAGATGGCTGCATCTCATTAAAGGGCAAGAAACAACACTAAACATGGTTGGAACCAAAATAGGTGTCATGATCTGCCAATACCTAGAAATCCAAGAAGTTAACCACCAAGTTTCGATCTAATACCTTAGCCTCAACAAGTGTTTCTCTTCAAGTTCTCCAAAGTTAAAAAAGTCGGCCTCTAAACCTAATTCTTAAGTCTTATTCATACCCCAAGTCAATTTGGTGTCCCTTCCGCTTCAAGTCGATTCATGAAACTTCTTCAGATTCTCAGATTAGAGACACTTTATCAACAAAGTTGTCCCTTGTTGTTAATAATCTCTACATTATCTTTCTCTTATCAATTGATTCACTTTCGATCGCTTCCTTTCCATTTTTGTCTCATACCAAAATCTAAACCAAATGTCTTCAATTTACACTTTGGAAAGTGAGGACAAAATTTCCTTTTCTTTAAAAAAAAAAAAAAAATCATGTTCTTTCTCATGTAGTTGGAAAGACAAAGGATTTGTTTGATGGATTTAGTACTGGAAATACAATTTTAGGTGGATCCTTAATGATGATTTTCTTGAACTTTCTTTAGAAGCGCTTTCTCAACTTCTTTTCTTCTTTGAGCTAAAAATGGTGCTAATTTGCTCTCTATGGCCCAACTCCTTGACTTTCTAACTCAAATTTCTCTTGCATTTCTTTATATTCAAATGCCTTTTCTCATTTCCATTGCCCTAGAAGATGGTGTCGATACATCTTTGATTACATGACATGGTCAGGAAATCGTCGTATGTTGGAAATCCATCACTTACCGACTCTCAATTCCACACTACTCTCTCGACCCCCACCTCAACATACATTTCTTACTTTTAACATCTGATGAGAGCTCGAGAAGTCGCCAAAATGGTTTTTCGGGCACGTATTAAGAGAATGGTTTTCTCCCTTTTCAAAATCCAAACACCATGAAATCACAAGTGGAACATAAATCGATCTAATTTGACAAGTAAGCATTTTCCGCTATACCCTTTTGGTTTCAGACAAAGAAACCATCAACAAAGTGCAGTACACTAACCGCAGCAGGCATGCGCCTATGTCAATCTATAATTTATCATATAATTTTAGTTAATAAAATCGTAGGTTTTCATTTGTTGTTTAATTATAAATGAATGTTTACCTTATAATAAGTATCCATAGAAGTTTTTGTTGAAATATCCTAAATGTCTCTAGTCGTAATATTATACCGGTGAACTATAATGAATTAAGACTCAGTGTGAATCTGAATTAATCTGACCATATGATGATCATGCCAGATAGTGATACGAATCAAGATCATGAAAAGTATTTATTAGGGAACAAGGTACAAAGTGACCGACCTCACAAGCTGGTAATCACCATGATGGATTAAAAGTCATAGGTGTTACTCACTGATATGTATATCATTAGTCCTTCACTTTGAGATTAACATAGACTTCAATATTAGAGCATGGTAATTTTTTGACACAAATCAAAAGTTGTGTTTAACTAGGTCATTATAAAAATTTCTTGATTGCCAACATGTGAATACCATTAACTAGTGTGTAATCAAGATAGAAGTTGTCCCTCTTCAGTAGCAGAAAGATATCATCCTGATCTCTCGATATGTTAGACTCGTTAAATGGCCAAGTCGAGCATGAATTTATATGATCAATATCAATTGGATGTTTCTCGCTTTACCTAAAGATCGAGCATCTACATACAATTTGTAAATATTGTATGGGTGACTTTCCATTTCTTATGTTTAATTGAAGCATATCATCGCATCTATGTAAAAGCGATAGCGATACATGTTATTCATTAGGTTTTATTGATTTTCGGAGTATTCACGTTATTTCGGTGGTATTTACAAAGAAATGGTTGTAATGCTTTTAATTGGTCCAGTAGTAATGAATCTTATATGATAGAATTCATGACATAAAAGCCCTTATTATTTTGTTATATGATAACTTATTATCAATAGGGGCGTATATGTAATTTTTTAATTCTGCATCAATACAATAGTTGTATTATGAATAGGTTTTTAAATGGTAGTGCTTTATCTACACATATAAATGTGAGTGGTTGAAACCCTAAAACTAAATAAGATTTTTTCATTTTTGCAAGTTTCGAGTTCTTTAGATTTTGGTGAATGAAAGAAAAACATTTTCAATATCTCACAGACAGTACTCCAAATTATGCAGTAACCGTTTCAGTGTATGCAGTGGTTTTTTGATATTATAGACGCACACATTGAACGCTTTAGAAATCAAACACCGTGAGAAGGAAATCATGGATTAAGGTTGCATGATTTACTTCTTTGTAAGATCTAGTTCAATGAGACATATTTTTCATGCCCTATTGAGGTTTTTCAAAAAAATTAAAATTTTTCGGCAAGCTGTGATGAACCCCAAAACCCACCACAGTGATATCGTGTTTAGCCATGCTCCTGGCTCTATATAAACGTTTGTGACATGTGTTTTCTCTCGATGTATATAAGACATTGTATGAAAAACATGATCTTGATTAATATATATGTATGATGCAAATGATAGGTTTCTATGATAATCAGTTATCAAAGAATTGATGTTCAAACATGTTATTAATTCACAGTATTTAATACATACAAATGATTCTGATTCAATGATAGATTATTCATGTTTTAGAAATATTTGATTAACATATGTTTTTTAATATTGAACGATCCGAATTTTGTATGTTCATGGTAGAGTCATGTTTTTTTAGGTTAATGTGATTCTAATGATAAATACATGAGATTTTTTTATTTTTGTTCAATAATTATGGCTATCTCAATGATAGAAATCATTTATTAGTTAATATGATTGAAGTTTAATATGATTCTAGCATTGAATGCATACGGATTTATATTTTGTTTTTTGACTCAATTGCTTGTTTCCCTTCTTTATAAATAAAAATCGAAAATTTATTTTGATCATATGTCATTATGGTTATTTGTTAGTATATTCCTGTTTATTAGACAATGCAGATAAACTTGTGAATCTGGATAAATATTAGTAAATCCTATAAGATAGGTGCAGATACATATCAAATTCATTGCATTTGATAAAGATTCAAAAGTATCTTAAGTTTTAATTGATTAGAATAATATATTAAGTTAGAGAAGCGGTCTGAGTTAATTAAAAATATTTTAATTAATATTTTTTGAAATCAAATAAATATGACTACGATAAATGTTCGTAATAAGCAAGGAAAATTCTGTGAGGTAATAGTCAATATTAGTAAAGTTTCATAAATTGTTTTTGCATTGTACATGCATTGTAATATATGATATTTATCTCGCTTAAATTATGATCATTAAAATAAATAAAAATCCTTCTTCCAAATCTTAAGTTTCTGTTGTCATCCATTCTCAAACAAGCTAAATAAGGCTATATTGATTTCATCAATAATGATTTCCGCTCTCCGCAGAGTGTATCAGGTTATCTCTCGCGAGGTAAGTTTTCGAGGCAACTAAGTTACTCTATCGTTTGTTGAATAGGTTTATACTGAAGCAAAGCCTCATCAAAATGGTTTCTCTGGGGTTTAGTGCACAAGATTTAGTATAAACATACTAAGACATAAGATGTCATTTTCTCATAAAAAAATAACTAAAAGTGTTACATATGATGTAATTGGCAATCAGGTATTTACCTAAATAATCTTATTCAAAGCGTGATACTTTAATGGAGTCTCTGAATTAGGTGAAACATGGGATTTTACCCTTTAAATTACCATAGTAGTTTTATAAGAGTGGTTGTTAATTTAGCTGGGAGTCTATTCCTCTATACTAAAATGGATTTTTTAATAATCTTTGTCAGTAGATCTATGACCTCTTCAAATCACACTAATCCCTTGTCTGGGTGATCCATCAATCGAGCAATGATAAGTTTTCTAAAGACAAACTTTCTTTGGTCAATAAATCCCTTTATGAATTGTTCTTTAATCATGAACGTAAATTGTATGTCTGACGAATCCTATTCCCGAGAACTACCACCAATGCTTTAAGAGTCAGCCAAGGATGCACATTACTGCAAGATGTCAACGACTCTAACCGATGTTGCATGCAGCATGTCAGACAATCGATAGCTCCTCAATTTCAAGACATGTAACACATGGGCTTTCATACAGTATGGCTATGATGCTTGCTGCACTTCGTCATTAAGAAACGGCTAACCGACCTAGATTATGCTTAACCTCTCCGATAATCTAGTCGGGCCTTAATCTGCTCTTTAAACTTTCACCCCATAAATTAATAATTACTTCAATCCTTAATAAGTGCTCCAAAATTAAGTTATGTCCTCAATGGTTAATTCATGATTCGTTCAATTTGGAAGTTAAATAAGGAAATCATACATAATACTTTTGTATTTTGTAGAAATTTCAATTTGCAAGATCTCCCTCTAAAAAGCCAGTCGTACCGAAAAATTCACTCCCAATAGACAAAGAGATCAGTGAATATTGCTCAAAAGGACTCACAACTCTCCCACGCACATTCACATACGTAACAGAATTCTGCATTTTATAGAAAAACTTAGTCCTCCGGTAACTTAATTATAACTTACGAATCCAAAATAATCAAAATTAAAACAAAAACCTTCTCAACTTATTTTGACTAAATTAGGAGCACTCTTACAATCATTCAACGAAATCTTCACGTCCCTAATGCTCACCTCTAAGAATTCCAAAATAATATATATAAAACTATTTACAAATAAGAAATTACTTAAACTTTTGAAAACACATGACACAATAATCTTTTAGTTCCTCACTGCTCAAGCTCGCCCCATTGTCTTCATATCAAATTTGACACCATAAAAAACAACTCGAAGCATGTCAGTAAATAAGTTCCTACATCGATATGTACATCAGCAATTGTTAGTTTGATATATGGAGACATGATAATTGCATTTCCAAATAAATAATAAGATATATGCATCAAATATTGACATGTGGAAATCGACTATGTTGCTATCTCCTAACTACAAATCGATTATTCGATTTGCAAAAATAAGATAGAGATAAAATATTAGTGAGATCATAAAATGCAGTAGATAACTTGTCGATCAGTTGCCAGACTCCGCTAGTCTCAATGTATCGATCGAGAGGCAAGAATGAAACTTAGTTTCAATCAAACCAGCATCTCTAAAACAAGCTTATCCCCTCACTCACTCTATGTATTTAATGACCAAGAATGATAAAATGCAATGTAGTAATAGGATACAATTACAGTGTTCAAAAGAGCAAGTTACTTAACTAAGTAAAGATCACTCAGAGGTTTCACTTGCAGAACCAACCAATTTTGAAAGCCTTATTTTTTCTGGTTCCTGCAAAGCATCGAATTACCTTTTGAAAATGATTCACGTAAATAGCTTCGCATACCTAATTATATTATAGGTCAAGCTTTAAATGAAACCAAATAACTAAACCCAATGAAAACTCACGATCATTGTAAGTTAACGCTTTGAGAATAGTTTCCAAAAAATATTAATTTATATAACTATTTCTTAACCTGGCTTTCAACTAGCCAACTTAAAGGTAACTTTTTGACCTTTAAAACTTCAATGCTTTTCATTATAACCTAAAAGGAAATATTAATACTCAAGTGTCATACTTTCCATAGATCTCCAAAAACACTCAAATCATATCACCGACTTTATAGGGTTATGAATTTTCCAATATGGTCTATCAACTAGACAAACTTTATTTATAATGAACTGGAAAACTTCTACAAATCAATATTTTCGCAATTAAATCCTCAAAACTCGACAAAAACACCAAATTACTCGATACCAACATCAAATAGTTCCAAAAGCTTCATGGAGTCAAAATTGATCAAAACCAATAATCAATTCATCAAAAACCCTAATGTAAATCAATATCTAACTATAAAAACATCTCCAAATTAATTATCAATTGAATTGCATTAGTTCAATTCATCAAAACCCCAACCCACGCTGAACCTATCCCAGGGATTTATTTAAAATTGGCGTAATCAATCCACATACCAATTCACAACAATCCCTACCAATTTATATTAAAACCCTATAAATGAAATTGAGGTATCGATGAGAATTCTAATAGAATTTGAGAAAATGCATTGAATTGAGAATTTACCAAATTTCAAGACAAATACCTCGTCTACACAAGATGGAAACTTAGCTCTAAACTAATCATCTTGCAATGCTCTGCGCCAGCTTTGTAAAAGTTAAACAGTAAGTGAAAAATCTGACGCTTGGAAGCATCGGGGAGTTGAAAACCCGAAGTCGAGAGGTTCGCTTCAATTTTCTGTTGAAACAAAAACTTTTTCATTTGATTTTCTTTTATTTACTATTAAAAATCCCTCGCCGTTTGTCACAACTAAATTTCTTTTATTTATTACTTCCCGAAATCCTTCAGGTTTCAGATGCGCTTTTAACATCCGATCAATGCTTTTTTATCCAAGTTTTTCACCAAATTGAACCAAACTCTCAACAAAACAAATCCATCTCCATAAAACGTCTCATAACACCGGCTTTGGTCATGCACTCAAAATCTTAACATCGTCCGTGCATACAACAATACCCTTTTCGGGACCAATTCAAGTTCAAGACATGCGTAACCAAATTCCGTGCACCAATTCGATGACACAATCTCAACCTCAAATCCACCGCCAATTAACACGCAACTTGAGATAAAGTCTTTACCAACTTCGTTGCTATTTTAACATTACCACTCAACCCCTATTTGCACGTAAAACCGAGGTAAAATCATCATGTGTAAGATTAAGTCAAATTGGTTAATTAGTTTTTTGAACAAGTAATAATTTATTCTTCACTCGTGCCCTTCAAACACACACTTGTAATCCCCGAGTATGAAAAATCTGAGGATACACTCTCAACACAACCCGACTCTCCCGACAAAATAATATAATGTACATATGCAATAAGTTATTCATCATACAAAAATAAAATATATCTTATAATCTCTCGGGTCTATAATGCGCATGGTCCCACCTTGATACTTAAATACAACTGAATCACGAAAATACTTAATTAGTCGCCTAATCAAGTTTATAAAAATTCTCTGACAAACACAGATGAAGGAGATGTTGCACAAAGTTAGTCCGGGCAAAGAAAGGCCTGGAGACTCGTTAAAAACCTTCATTCTTTCAAATGGGCAGAGTAAAGTGCGCTCGGGCTAGTCCTCATGTTCTTCAAAACGAAGTGGCTATATCGACCATCTCGACATACTTGGGATTTCCCCCATGCTCAAGCAGTTGGCTACAGTATTTGATCATGAATTCATTGCTCGATAGTTATTTACACCTGCTGTGATGAACTATAACATGAATAATATGGATAAGTCTATCTCAAAGTCAGCATTTGATGCTTAAAACTCAAGTGAGAGTAGAATGTCAAGAAACCCATTGCTAACAAGTATTACATTGTTTGGGAAGAAAAGGCTATGGAAGTTGCTATGCCAAAGTGCAAAGTGCTAAAGTTGCCAAGTCCTGTCATGCGACTGGCCACAAAGTTCTCAGTGAATAAGTCTAGCCTAAGGTCAAGCTTTACTTCACACTCCCGGGAAGAAAAGTTAAAAAAGGAATAAAATTTGTCATTTCACACATATGCACCTAGGCATCGTGGGTTCAAAAATTGCAAGCTCTATCTTGAAGCATCTAAAGAAAAAGAAAAGTAACGCGACCATCGTTTGGTATTTACGTTATTGAAGCTTAACTTGTGCTCACTAGTGATTCTCCTAGGAATTGGGATACCGTGAGCATGGATCTCACAATTTTATTAATGCAGTAGTGGTCTCACCAAAAGTAGAAAGTGTAAACAAAGGATAAGTCATCCTATTTAGTAATGAAATGGAAAGCAAAGGTTTGATGCAGTTGATGTAAGATGGCTATGAGTTAATTTTTACCAGCGGACCTTTTTTAGTTTTAAATAATTATTATTATGTCCTCGCCTGAGCGTAAACGTCTATTTCGCCATGTTCTGATTTGGATAGTTTTAATTTCATGTTTTCATTATGTCCCCGCGCTTACAGCAAAGCCACAGCCGTATGGTCGTAAGATGGACTTTAGTATTCTAAACATGAAAAAGGTCCAAAGATACTTTTATTCTTAACGTAAATACAAAAGAGATTCAAGTCCAATAATTTGAATCAAAACCTAACTTTGGCATTATTTTCTTTTGCCACATATAATGAGAAAAACACATTTCTAAACTCCATAAAGGATGGATTTTTAGATTCATTAGATTTTTAATCATAATGAATACATGTTTATCTTATTTACTAGGCAAGCATGAGATTCCTTTTACCAGATAGAAAGGGAAAGGGCAAGTGATTTATCAGGGGTCTAATAGCATACTAATGTACGCTACAGGGTACTATAAACATCATGACTGACCGAGGTGGTTATCAAGTAATCCATTGTTTTCTATCGATGATTTTAAAGCAGATATGCGTTTACGCGTATCTCATGAAAACATAAAGCGTGAATCTCATGGATATGTTTCGAACATTTTATAATGAAATGCAAAATAATTTGGTGTAAACTATTAAAGCACTTCGATTAGGATTGGAATTCGGGTGAATATTTCGAGCCAAAAGTTTAATGATAATCTTAGAAACTACGTGGGATTGTCTCAGTAAGTTAACTCCTCCAATGACCTCCAAGCGTGGAACGGTACAGCTTGAGAAGAGAAATCAGAAATTTTATTGGATTTCCGATTCGATCTATGATGGTAGTCATGCATATCTTCATATTTCTTTTTCAAAGTTATGCCTTTAAACTCAGTCAGACCGACATTAAATCGTGTTCTTTCTAAAATTGATTGCAAAACACCATAATGAGCATGTGGCTCGGGAAAAGACCAAGTTCAGTATTTCCTTAAGATTTGAGGTTATTGTGTTTTTGTATGATAAATTAATCTCTAAAATTATCTGCCAAATCTACCAAGTCATGTATTCATGTCGTATCCTAAAGAAACTAGAGGATACTTACTTTTATTATCCCATTAACAATAAAGTATTTGTTGCTCTAATGGTCTCTTATGAAAAAAAGTTTATTTCAAAAAGACATTAACAATAAGAATAAAGTAAGTCTCAAGAAGTTCAAGAACTACAACTAAACATTCAACTACTACTGGGAGATCAACAAAGTCACGAATTAGTTAAACCTCCATAAAGTATCACAAGTGCCCGCGTAGGTTTTATAGTAGTAAGATTATCACTCAGAGATTTGGATTTTCTTGTTACCGATAGTAGTGTAGGTGTCGCTTAAGTGGATCAAAATGCGAGCCTACTACTTTATCAAAAAGTTACTTAAAAGTTTAACCTCTGAGTGTAGCAAATGGCTTAAGTGCCATGAATTATGATATGCAAATCCATATATGATAAATCAAAGTTTTCAACCTAGTTGATTTACCTGAATGGTGGTAAGCACTAGTTGATGTAAATGGATTTTCAAGAAAAACTGTTACTGGATGGCAATTGCAGATATTAGCTTATAAAGCACGGCTATTAGTGAAGAAAAGTTTCAAACAAACTCAAAGTTGTTTGATTATGATGAAACTTTTTCTCTCCATAGGCTATGCTTAAATCCATTAGAATTCTAATTGTCATAGCGAGCATATTATGACTATGGTGATATAAAGCAAATGGATGTCAAAATAGCTTTTCCGAATGGGAAATTACTGAGGACATATATATGATACAACTTGAATGGTTTGTTCACCCTGAGAATTCCCAGTGAAAATGCAGCTAGTTGTGCTTCAAAGATCTATTTATTGAGTAATCAAGCTTCTTAGGGTGTTGGAATCTTGTATTTCGATTTAAGCAATTAAAGAATTTGGCTTCATTGCAAAATAAAAGATGAGCCTCACAGTATACAAGCATAGTGTCAGCTGGGAGCGTAATTGTTTTCCCGGGTACTCGTATGTTTGATGATATATTACTCATTGGAAAATGAAATCTCAACTGTCACAGTAAAGTGTCAAGTCTTAAATAGTGAGTTTGTTTTAATGAAAGACTTCTGTAGAATGCAACTTACATCTGGGGATTCAGATCTAAAAGACTGATCGATTTTAAATGTGAAGTTTATAAGTAGACAAATGTAATTTAATTAGAAGTTCACTATGCAAGATTCCTAAAAAGTTAAATGTCGTTCGCCAATTTCTCATGGTATAAGTCTTAGCAAGTCTCTAATGTCAAAAGACTAATGATGAGCAGAAATGGGCGCAAGAATAGTTTCTCAATTCCATAGCGCATCTAAGCATTTGATCTCATCATGTATGCCATCTTCGTACCCGACTCCGAATTGTACTAATATGCTTTAAGCGAACAAGAATCTAGAGCAAATATCAAGTGATGATCCCATTTAGTCACTCGGGATACAGCAAGAAAGAGCATCTCTTAAGTACTCCTACAAGAATAACAAAAGAAGTTGTTCTCGGTCTATGAAAGCTCGGGAAGACGAGCCTTATTGTAAATGGTTACACATGCAAATTTTCAAACCGATATAGATAAGTTCATTTCACAAACTCCGGATATGTGTGCTTATTTTAAATTGAGTCGCGAATGAGCCTGAATGAGTTCGAAAGCAAAGAAACAAATGCAGCATTCTTACAAACAAATTCTAGCTGATAAGAAGAGACAAAAATGTCTTCAGATGTAATTGTCAGGATATAGCTTGGATCATAAAGTTCATCTCCCGAACCTCGCATGGTTCTCGGTGATATCTAACCTTCGTCATTGCTTGTATCATGACAACAACGAGGCAATAGCACAAAGCCAAGGAACCAAGATCACACCATTGATCTAAACATATACTTGAAAAGTTTTCATCTTATTTGAGAAGTCATTGGAAAGGAGATACGTGCAAGATTGGCAAACGTTCCTACCTTTAAGTTTCAATGTCGTTGCAGATTCTTTGAATTCAAGTGCGTTCTTTCCACAAAATAAACACGATTTGGTCATTGGCAGTTAGTCATTAGTGTATTAGATACATTTAATGATCGGGCCCTAAGGTGGGCTGAGATGTTAGTATAGTGTCGCCTATATCATTCTACAAACATTATTTATCTTTTTTAATTTAAGTTAATAAAATTGAGGTTTTCATTTATTGTTTTCATTAGTAAAATGATTGCTATATTTACCTTATCATAAGACATCCATGCAGGTTTGTTTGGGAATATCCTAAATTTCTAGTCAATGGGCCATTATACGTAACTATAATGAATAAGACATTCAGTACAATCTTGATTTACGTGGTCATGTGATGATCATGCAGATATTAGGATTAATTTAATCAAGATCATTGCGTATTTATTAGTAAGCTCCAAGGTACTTGGACTAACTCAAGCACATGAGAATCACCATATAGATTAAGTCATAGTGTGTTACCTATGATAGATATATCATTAGTTCTTCGATTCTTCGAGAGTTATCATTGACTTCAATATTAAAAGTGCATGGTAATTTGACATAACGAAATGTTGTCTCTTAACTAGACGATTATAAAGATCAAGCGATTGGTTACCAAGTAAGAATAATATGTGAAAGTTGTCTAATCAAGATATAATTTGTCCCTTTTCATATGTGAGATATCGTAGATCCTTCAATATGTTAGAATGTTAAATGGCCAAGTCCATGCGTAATTGATATGATCCATCTCCACTTAGATATTTTAAGTTTACCTAAAGATCGAGACTAAAAGATGTGATTGAACATTCAGTAGCACTTTCCATTTCATATGTTTAATCAAAGAATATCACACGAATAAAAGGATATGATGCATGTTATTCATTAGGTTGTATCGATTCTAATATTCATTCTATTCGGTAGTCATAATGTTCAGCATGTGACCGCTTATGACTTGTGTACCAATAATGGTTTTGGTTCACTACCAACATCACATGAACCTATCGGGTCGCACACAAAGTTAATGACTTTCGAAATTTCAATCGGGTCTAAAGTAATGAATTTTATCTCGATAAATTTCATGAAATAAAAGTTCTCATTTATTTCATAGAGATGATAATTTATTTATCAGAGCATACGGTGTAATTTGCTTAAATCATACCTAAATACAATAATTATATTACTTAATAAGTTTTTAAACCAGGCTTATCTACACTTTTAAATAGAGTTGCCAAACCCTAAAAGCGAAATAAGATTTCAAGTTTTTACAAATTTCGAAGTTCTCTCGATTTGTAGAGAAAGAAAACTCGTTAATATCTCTTCCTGACTTAAGACTCCAAAGTTACTCGCCGCTACAGTGGATTTCTCGATAGGAAGATGCCCACTCAACGTCTTTTTAAACCGAACAATCGTGAGAAGGAAATCACTGGATTAAGCGTATGGTTTACTTTTTTTAGATCTAGTTTAATAGAACTTATTTTCGATCAGTATCGGCATTTTTCAAAAATTGTTTTAAATTTTTCTTCGGGCCGCTAGCATGAACCCCAAACCCAACATAAACTCACTTAGCCTTCAACTCCAAGAATTAATTTCCAACTTCTCAAGCATAACTAAAGTGGGGCATCAAATTTATGCTCACCCCAAAGTCACATAAAGCCTTCTCGAGATTGGAAATCCGGGTCAATAGAACATGAAAGTCGATAACTTTCTATAATCTTCACTTTCTTGTAAGCCTCAGAAGTTTAGCGTACATAACCGTGATGTTTCTGAAGGTGATGTATTGTTCTTTTGACTTCATCAAACTTCTCTTTCTTCTTTCTCAATTTGGAACACTACTTGTCGCCTAGCTTCTTCCTTTCGACCTTCAATCAAGTTACTATATGACATTGATCAAGAGCCATGACATTTATGGTCTCTTTTCGACTCACTAATTGTATCACTAAAAAAAGGCTCATCTAGAAAAGAATTCAACGCAAGTAGTCAATTCTGTTGTTCAATCTACTACTCTGTAGATTCTTAATAGTCCGATTCTTTCTCTTCATCTTCCATCATCTTGACATTGTTTTACAAAACTTCTGCTATTCTTTTTCATTTCTTCCTCATGTCGTCTCAATTCTAGTAGAATTCATGCTCATAATTAGTGATCTGATTGATTTGAATGTAGATTTATCATCATTTTGTTACCCTTGCTGAGAATGATTGAAGACTACGATCTCTACATTCTTCTCGACTTGCATAGGAGTGCTCGATAATTATGAACCCTTTAATGATATGAATCTTGAAAAGTCGCACTAGGCTAAAAATTATACCATTGATTCATAAATTGAACTTGCTCCATTCCACCATATAATTGCCCTCCATAACATCCCAACATCGTTTAAAGTTGCCCTAATGAATGTCAGCTCTATGTATTTGCTTCACTTTCATCTTAAGTTGTCGATTTGCAAGTTGTGTCATAATAGCCATAAATAATTTCCTTCAAACATTCCACCAATTTGCGATGCTTCGTCAACTTCCATCACATTTTTTTTGAATTCCTTTATTCCTCGCCTCAATTTAAGGCCCGAAACTCAAAGAATAAACAAGATCAAGTCAGTAGATTGTTATTCAAATTAAATAAAAACAACTAAAATTAATAAATAAAATCCTAAATAAAATATCTTAATCAAACTAAAACTAGCTCTCATCCTCTATAACTAAAGCTAAAAACTTGACATGAGCCGCAAAATGTAACACAATGTAAAAGTAATAATGGCACATACTAGTGTTGGTACTATGTCTATCTAATCCACGCGTGAAGGTTTATCGCTTAATTTGTAATCTAATTAAGAAATAAGTGTTAGGCAACTTTGATTTTTTAAAAGAAATTGATAACCAATCTACTCTAACTAATCATAAGGAATTTAAATCGTAGTTTTAAAAATGAAGAAATAATCCGAGTTGATTTCACCTAGGTTGTATTCTATCCACCTCATATCAATCCCCAATTCAAGTGCGATGTGCAAATTAACATAAGTTTTCACTTCATCCCGAGGTCTCAACGATCGGACTTGGGCCGTTGCACCGGGAACTCCACCAATCTACAAGTAAGAATGTAAAGGCAACGCCGCATTATACTCCAAACTGTAGCGCCTCCTTTCAAGCATAAAAGACCGTTTCACAATGTAACGTATGTTCAATAAGCTATAAATTCCCTATTTTCGAGTTGAAAACCCTAAATTCACGGGTCGGGCCTAATCCCTAAGTTCTATACCTACTGAGATCAAGGCAAGTAGAGTATTAAGTTAAAAGAAACATAAATACACACTACAAATTGAAGACAACATCATGAATTAAGCTTTGGAATTAGAGAAAATAGCAACTTTGGATCCATCGATCATCGGGACAAAGAGTATTGACCGACATAGGGCAAGAAACAACACTTAAACACGGAAAACCAAAATAAACATATGATTTAATACCTAGAAATCTAAGCACTATCACCAAGCTTAATCCATTACCCTAAATTCTCCACAAGTGTTTCTCTTCAAGTTCTCCAAAGCAAAAGCTAAACTTAATTTTAAGTCCCATTTATACCCCTAGTCAATTTAGTCAAAAAATTACACAAAAACCCTATAAAACCTTTTTACTCATTTTCCTGGAGCGGCGCTGACCGGGCACTAAGGTGGGCCCATGCCTCACATCTATCAGAAGTTTCTCCACTATTTTGTGGAATCGGTGTCGGGATCAAGTATCTGGCCTGCCGGGCGCCTGATCCAAATCCCGCACATATACACGCATTGCAACGCCAGATTGGGACCACTTGTAGGCCTACCTTTACAAGGGGTGCCCATGACATGAAAATGTACGGACTACGAATCTACTTTCTAATAAAAGAAATAAGAAGCTTCTTCATTTAGACTTTGAAATAATGAAGTTAGCGACTAAAACACTAAGTTTCGTCAAAATAGACTTTGTTGAAACTTAGCCACTTCATGTCGTTTCTTTCTCGAACCACGTATTCTCATCTCGGCACTTCTCAAGCACCTTCAAAACATATAAAACTACGTGAAAGAAAATTATTTCATCACTTGTCTCTGTTCTCGCTTTCCTCCGCCTCACATCCGAACAAGTCACGATTTTTAAAGGAAATATTCTCGGATCTGCAACATAACCTCTAAATGTTCCCATTTTGCTTTCCTCACCTAAAAACCAACAAAATATATTGTATTAGCAGGGAATTCATTTATTAATGGCCTAAATTATCAAGAAATGCTACTTATAAAGGTGTACTAAAATATGTTATGCATCCAGTCTCGAATTCTATAGATAAGATAAGACAATGATTTAATAATTTACACATAGCACACACTAAAGAATCCATCAATCAAAAATTGAATACATATCGCCTTCGGCCGAGTCACAGATCGACAGTACCAAGGTTTTAATTACGTCACGTGCCTAGCTAATCTCGATTAATGATAAATCCATTATTAGCTGATCTGAGCCATTACACTACTTCACACATGGAATGAAAGCGTAGTAAAGATGTGATCAAAACAATACAAGCAAAAATTTTCTCAAGTTTTCATGGGTCCTGGTCCATAGTTCATCCTCGTTTCGATTTATATGTTTGACAACAAGTTTAAAAATTTAATTGATCCTATCAAAATAAAAGTTTTAAAATTCAGTACCTTATGTTTTCAAATGCAGGCTTCTTGGCTATGCGAGATACATATTAGAATCAAAATGGACGAATGATTCTACGCTTAATGATCTTCTAGTTGTAACTTTCACATTAACTTTCAGTGTTACTATATCTCGACAGGTCTTTCAGAGCACCATAATTAGTTTTTCTCAGCTAATGGAACCTTCCATTCAACTCCAATTTTTCCATTTAGATGCAATTACTCAAATTATCTTCTATTTTGTAAAGTCTTCGATTTATTTGTTTACTCCATCAAGAATTTGCTTTTACGAATCCAAAAGTTCGTTAGCAAACCGATAAAATTTTTAAGTATATAAGTGCATTTGAAACCGAAAGATCATTTCTTTCAAGCAAAAAATAACTAAAAAAACTCTTGATCTCTTTAAAAGCTATCTTTATGATGTATGCTACTATAAAGTGACTTATTATGGTAGAATAACATGTTTCATTTATATCAACTTTATACTACGTATGAAGCTCCACTGATAAATATAAGGTTAAAGTTTTTTTAGTTTTATTATCAATCTTACCAATGGAGTCATGGATATGGATCATTCTTACATGTTTACATAATAAACTTGGCTTCTACCATCATTAAGAAGGTTTGCTCTTTTATTCTAAGGTCTCTTGCTTTTAGTTTTTTTAGGTTTGTGAGCAACTAATCCGAAGTGTGCAATTTAAATTTTCGTTGTTTCTTTTGATGAATTTTGTTGTTTTTTGGCTTGTAAACCAAGTAACTCTATATCGCCAGCTGGGAAAACTCAGCTTATTGCAAATATGTTTGGTACATTTATATGTTTTTCTTTCTTTTTTGCCCAAATGATCTTGATTCATGGCTTGATGTCTGGTTTCATCATTTCTCTCCTGTTTAAAAACATCATTTGGTGATTTAATGATTTTCTTGATCAAAAATGGTGCAAGGTAATGTTTCTTGAATTGAAAATTTTGTTTTTAATTATGTAATGTAGCATCGTTTCTCACTATAACTAAGCTCTACAGAATAAAGCATTGTTAATCAAATTTATGGCTTATTAATTTGCTTTTCTTTTCGCCTATTGTTAATCATTTCGCTTATTTATTCAGGAACACAGTATTGGCTTGTTGTAGAAGCTTAATTATTCTCGCTAATCTAATCTTTCATGCCTTTGATGTAGCACATTCTGTTTATCTGAAGCATGCGCTTGTCAAAGAAGATGAAATCAATCTCAATCGCTCTTCAAATTCTTACATGCTCTCAAAGGAGGGGCATATTTCCGTGTTAGGTTTTTTCAACGACCAAGTGAAGTGCATTCTCAGAATCCATTTGTTACCTAAAGTTGGTGATTAAAATGGGTATTCAAAATCCCTAATTAATCGAGTTAGGCTCGTGATTAAGCTCCTGTACATCGATTAGCGCACACAGTAAGTTTGCCAGATGATGTATGGTATTTGTTTGGTTTGTAAAATTAAACAATAAATAGGTCAGTGGTATAATGTGGTCTATACAAGCCTATATTGGACAAAATACACTATAACAGGAAATACCTAACATTACAAATAGCATTTGTGAGGCGTGACAAGGATGTGCACGCTCGTGCCTACACGTAGGTGTGTCCTGGTGGTTTTATCACAGCAGATAAACATGAAATATATATTTATATATAAGGACATACATTTAATATATATTTATTGGAAAATTAAGAAAATAGAAATTATATATATCATTTTATTAGTCTCAAAGATGACACAATGCGTATCTCGAGGAATTGATATATATATATAAACAAAAGTTGGCATTTATCAACTCATTCAAATCAATCACCGTAGGAAACAAGTGGCTCGTCGGGTTTTGGCACGATCAGAGGTCATTCCTGTTCGATTCGAGCCCAACTGAGGAGCTTAATCGCAGAATGTACTCGAGAGCATCACATAGGTATGTTTTAAGTAGGTGTTTATCAAAGTTGGAATCATAAAGATGCTAGGATCGTGGTTGTACTGGGAAATTGCTTATGATCTAATTTAGTCCCTTAACTCATATTTGATGTCTCTAAGCTTATTTGGAATGACTCTGCGGTCGTTTTCATGGCTAACTTGAAGCGGTTTTGGATTTGGATCGGGTAGGCGCCAGAATCGTCGGTTGCTGATCTAGCGCGATCTGTCGCTAGATCGATTAGCGCGCTAGATCGTGGAATTAGCGCGCTAGATGCATAGGAGATAAAAGAATAAGAGACTACATAGGAAATTAGCGCGTTAGATTTCCCCGTTAGCAAGCTAATTACCTGCAGGGGAATAGCCAAAAGAGTCAGTATTTTCATGAATTCCGAACGGGAGGACTCTGTGGGAATTTGCCTAAGGGTTATTCTGCGTACGCAATAAACCCATTTTGATTACAAATGGTTGATGATAAAGTCGAGGAATACCAAGGAAACGAGAGAGGACCGAAAAGTTAGGAAATTTGGACAGAGACTTGACCCGAGGTAAGTACGCATTCGCTTATTTATCAATATTGGTTCCAAGTTATTTCTAGATATATAACTCATGTAGTTGTTGGAATATAACTGGGGATTATGTACATCAGAAGTGGTTTTAAATAAATGGAAAATGGCGCAGAATGCGACCATGCTATAACTCTTGGTTTTCGAATAAGTTTATGTGAGACGTGTTCTCTTCCCGGCCTATATATAACGCCTACTCAATTCGATAGCTCAGGATGGATTACATACACACCAGGGGACTTAGGATAGAACCACTGGGCATTGCGGGATGGGTTGGTGAGCACATATGCCAGCAATGTGTCAGTTCAGAAATTGCACTAATGGTGGTGCTGCGGGTAATCGACCCAAACTTTTTTTATAAAAATAACGGAGACCACTCGTGTACTAATTCAAAACACTTGCTCCGTATCCGTTTATGTATTCAAATATATGTTTTCCATATTCTTATTAGATATTATCTGATCATGTTGTTATTGCATGTTTCCTTTCGAGTATTATATGGAATGTCGACGGTTATGTGAATCCATACTTACCGAGCAAGCTTGGAGCGCTCACCCTAATTAACAATTACAGTGTAGAACCGAAAGAGTGCTAGCTTAATTAAGGGACTATAAGTTCGAAGGAGTTTTGAATTTCTCTTCGATGTAATGATTTCCTCTGGGAGCCTAACATATCAGGACACCATTTATTTGCAATATCATACGGGACGGGTGATTTTCATATAACCGACGGGTATTCCGAACTTTATTTTAAATACTATATATGGCATTATTTTGATTATCGAAAAAGGTTTTAAATTTTTGTTGCGTAATCGTATCTAATTTAATCGATAATCGATATACAGAGTATCTTTATCACAAGCGGCGTGGTAAGGTTGTTGGCTCTAGCTAAGTCCTGGTAAGGGTAACTGGGGCTTAATTGTGGTTTCAAAGTCGGTATCGCCCTAATCAAAGCTGTGGATGCTATAGTTTGGCATCGTAGCTTAGGGTAGATAAAGTTAGATCCTACCTGTAACTTAAGGTTGTTATTATGCATGCAGCTATGGTATCGAGAGCTAAGTGCTTTTAAAGCTTGGTTTTATTATTCCTTGATTTTACTAGGAATAACTCCCGATATGCATTAAGTTCGGTGTTTTCACAGTTTCGAGCCAAGGTTTAAGGTTGTAAAGCATGAAGGTTAGCCTAGGTTTAGCCTAAGTCCGGGTCCGGTTTACAACAAGTGTTTAGAGTTTTATGTTATCACCAATGGTATTTGCTTAATAAGATACAATTGGGTAACATGGACAATACGTCATTTTACATTCAATTTTGGACGGTGTTCGGCTTAAGTAAATTCAAAGGCATGTCGTAAAGTTTAAAGTATTCTCGATTACCCTAATAATAGAACCTAAGCTTATCGACTCTAAGAGTTTTCGTGAGTTATAAATAAGCTTAGGTTTGAATCTAATGGTTTTTATCGTGATTTTGAGGGGTAAACAATGTATAAAAGACAGCAGATATGTTCATTTGTCAGGTATAATATATCTACGGGATAGATGAGTAAAAGTGCTATGTGTTTTTCGAACGATACCGAGACGTTTGAAGTCCATCTATTTCTCATGACATAAGAAGGGGTTAGCGAGCTGAAAGAGTGTTTGAGTAGTCTTAACGCTGTGAGAAAATACCCAGGAAAGACATATGTTAAAACTCACAAAGATGAAATAGAACTCTCATCCAAGCAACATCTTCAATGGCCTCGTATTCTCGTTTCGATATTATTAGATAAGAATAGCCAATGAAGAAACATCTAGCCGATCACCACTTCGAGACGCAGAAGAGAGCACGGAAATTACAAGTATGGAACGACTTTCAAGTTTAAACTCAAAGCGGCTAACCACTTTCGACAGATGATTAATACTAAGCAGTGTTGGTAGTGAGTAAATTTGATAATGAAAGTTGTCTAAAGAAAAGGAAATTAGTGGTTAAACGATAGGTGCCTATGGAGATTAGGAAACCACTAATGCAGCTTATACTTCATAACGGGTTACAAATTAATATTCTAGTTACGGTAGTCCATATTGGAATAACAGGTGGCTTTGTCGAAAAATAAAAGTTGTTGTAACTGCACATAAAGAATGTAGTCGGGTAAGATACTCCTAATCTGATCTAATAGACTAGTATAGCTCCAAATTGGGGATAATGAGCGGTCAATGAATTTGAGAATCAAGAATCTAAAGAATAATTTGTAGTAGTTGGAAATGAGTATTCATTACTCATACTTTGATAACTCATTTCGTGGAAAAAAAGTTGAACAGTGGTTCTCAAGAGGTAGTCGTAGATCTAATTGTCACGTTGATAAGGATCGTAATTAGGGTACAATGATAAAATGATATCGTCATTGGATCATTTTAAGTCGTGATTGTGGAAACAAATGTAATTCATTGTAGAACTCATGCTATTTTCATAAGAAGAGAGTGTTAAGTTGACAAAACCCAATAATAATGAAGTTATTATTATGTTATCAATAATGACAGGAAATCTTTAAAGACTTAGAGAATGCACCAGCAATCGACCGCATTAATCAAGTGGTCGGGTAATGGTAAATTGGCGTTTGCACTAACTAGAAAGCCATAAGTTTCCAAAGGTTAATTAACGGGTAAGAATGGTTTAATATTAACACTAAATTAAGCGGATTTGACTATGACAGAGACAATATGAGGTTATCCCATATTCAACACAAAGGTAAAAAAGCACTTGAACTTTAATAACTAAATAAAAGTAAAAGAAGAAAGGTAAACTTGAAATAATTGGATATTATCAACGCATTGATCCAAGACCCTATGCTATCCTCAGTAAGTTATTCAATTAACTCAAAAGTATGAAATCGTTAAAATTTGAAATGAAATGCAAGGATGCCTTAAAGGAGAATGGAAGTAGAAGTCTGATCACAATGCTTCGCTTCAATGATACCTCGACCGCGAAGTTAGTTGTAGGTTCAACCTAAGACTTCGATCGACAAAAGGAAGACGGAAAAGATACCATTAAGCAAAATATAGTTCTTGAGTTTGGGAAAAGAACTATCTGGAGATTGGAAAACTCAAGAAAGCTATTTTGGTAGTTGTACCAGCCACAAGAAGGCATTGTAAAGTAAAAGAAAGGTGTCGGGAGAATTTCTTTACTTATTCTCGAGACACGAACATCTTAAAAAAATCATCAAAAGGAAACCTAAAAAATATAACACCAAAGTGGATTGTGTACGTAGTAAATAGTAAATTCCAACCGTAAAAGTTTCAAAACATGAATGAAAACTGGCCGTAGTGACAGTGGATCGAAAGTAAAAGAGATTACCTTGAAAATTCCTAAAGAGTTAGGAATTCACTGGAATGTCAATCATCAAGGTGAAGATGTCGATAATGCCATGACCAAATAAAAGTGATGTTGTTTATAGTTAAGATAAAATTTGCTCAAGAATAACCCTTAAGAGAGATGTTTCACTCATGACCAAGTGAAAGTCCCGTTACAGGATATCATCATTGATAGCATGCGTACTCTATAACTATAAGCCTATTCTTTAGAGCTCGATGAAAGCCCGAGTTAATGCAATCAGTTTGAGCGATGAATTGAATCGAGGAGACTAACGAGATTATCTAATAGGTTTATGAGTGACTACTAATTATTGATGTTGAAAATGATAATCTCTAATCTAAACATTGAAGCATGTAAGTAAGTTCTGAGAACTTTAAATAAAGAAATGGGTTAAAGAATGTTGCTTAGGAATTACCGATTTCTTTAAGTAAGCATTAAGGTGAATTACAAAAATTCATTATGATGAGAAAATGAATGGTTGGTGACCCGAAATGAAAAAAAAATCGACTATATCAATCTTATAAAGAAACATATATTAACAAAAGCCGGAACAATTTTAACATGAAGAAGTTTATCACTGTTTCGTGCTTATATATGAATGATATTTCATGCTCAATACTTCACTGGATTAACCTAAGTTCTAAGTACTCAAATCGAAGGTTAAGCATAATGGAATTAGAGAACTCACTAATTTGAAATTTCTTACCAAAAAAGTATGGTGATTTAAATTCTTCAGGAAAGGTAAACAGACAGGTATGCGTGCTGAACAATTGGTAATTAAAGAGAACTGAAGATTATTATGTCAAGAATGAACCTAGCCTGATTTCTCAAGCAGTGGGGCGGATTTATAATAGCTTCGGAAGACTCTAATCTTCATATAATATGTCTCATGATCGGGTTTTGGGTCAGAGACCGTAGAAGTTTCGAGCTTGTAACTTGGAAAATATGAGTTAATGTATATTACATAATTACTCAAGGAAGCTTTATGGGGCGTTTTAGCAAGCTATATACGTTAAGGTATTTACCCCTTGCAATTTGTATGGTTTACTTCATCGTTTGATCCATAGAGGACAAGAAGTGGGAGATACAAATTAGTTTGAGTCTGATCAAGATGTAAGAATCACAATTAAAAGATTATTAGACTCACAAGATACAATTGCAATTCATGAAAGAATCGATTTACGACGATGACTTGTGCGAAGTCGAAATACACGTCAACAATCGAGTAGCTAATTGCGAGCTACTAATCTGATCTTTAAAGTTCCGATTCACCCTAACTTGGGGATGATTCAAATAGCGCGATTGGCTATCGTGAAAGCCTAACCAGGATTGTATAGAATGTTGGGGAGGTAGTTAGCATAGATAATAACTCGATTACTCGTGGTTTACGATAATGATGTATTACTTAATCGCGGATAATACGATTCCAAGACAGATCAGGTGGAAGTAGCTGCTATGGAAATCTCATAAATCTCTTTCATTGCATTCATCCGTGATAAAGGAATAAGAAATATCATGAAATGATGCGCCATTATTTATTATCATAATCGTAATTTAAAAATGACGATGTTAAGATATTAAAAAGATATTGAGATATGTTAGCAATTTAGTAATGCTAATGTAAAACCCTGAGGTTTCATCAGTATTCACGCCTATTCCTAAATTGAAATGTGGAAATCAGCATCGTTAGATTTTGTTTCAATAATCTCTCGAGTTGAAGCATAAGCACAATATAGCCAAGAACGGTAAATAACTTAGGTTAATGGCATCTCACAAATATTTCTTGCCGCTAATGTGAAATCCACTTGATCAAGTACGACATATGCGCTATTGCCATACGTGAGGTATTGTAGAGTTCAAAGGTGCTTCATTTCGTTTCACCTGAGCTCCTGGATCGGGGATCCCGAGATTCAATGCCTAGGAGAATGGAGTTGAATTGTCATGTGACACTGTGTAGAATCGTTCCCTAACCTCAAGATGATATATCATCACAGACTCAACGATCGGTGGCGTCAAGCAAATGATTTTAATGCAAGAGGATATATTGTTTGCATCTTCAAGTTTGATAATAACTCGAATAGATACATTTCTCTCGCGAAGTTTGTTTTTGAAAACAACTCAAGTGGTTATAACAGCACTCCTTTCAAACTATGTATCATTAATCATGTCATTCACCCATCACCGACAAAGGGGTTTGAGATGCAAGCTATTTGGAGACTAAATTGATTTAGAATTGATCTGATGATATGCAAGAGGTTTTCCAAAGATTTAACTACAACACAATGGAGTTGAGTACATATATGTCGATAAAATATCATAGCGGTTCGAGCCTTCAAAGGACAATTAAAGTTACGTTGAAAGTCTCACGGCTATGAATGGAACGGCATATGTTCGGATTTCAAGAACTAGCTTTAAGTGCACATTAAGACGATCGTGAGTACAGAAAATGGTCATCCCTGTTTACTTATAGCAGCGCTGGGTATCCTCCTAAATCAAAGTTCAAAATTTCTTCCATAAGTCAATAGTTCAAGGAACTTGAAATTCCTGGCTCATTCCAAGGTTCGTCAGAAATCGAATGTGAACTTTAAGAAGACTTATCTTACTTAAAAATAAGTCGTGTTGACTTACTTGATCGTAGCATTCATAAGTCGAGAACCAAATAAGCTCTTTTAGTTAAAAGTTGAAACGGGTGATTTCACCGCGATGAGGAACTAACCCCATAATCAGTAAGCACATGGAATAAGCTCTCGCTTAAAACTATAAGTAATTTTGGGTTACTTTAATTTTAAGGATCTAAAATTGTTTTTAAATCGGGGAGACCTGTAACGATCCATTACCTGTTCTGGTGATTGCTAGTAATCCAAATCCTAATTAATTCGAGCTTAGGCTCAGAATTAAGCTCGGTGTAACCCGATTAGTGCGTGCGTGCGTTCTGCATGATGTACTGGTGCTCTGTCGTTTCCGTGAAATTAAACTATAAATAGGTTATGTATATAATGTGGTCTATACAAGTTTGTACGAGACAAAATACATGATAACATGAAGCCACTGTACATAGTGCAAACAGTGGACGAGGGGAGATGCGGGTAAGATGTGGTACACTCGTGGCTACTTTAGGCATGTCCAAGTGGTTTTATCGCAAAAAATCAACATGAACATATATTTATATATAAGGACATATATGAATATATATTTATTGGAAAATTAAGAAAATAGAAATTATATATCATTTCGATTAGTCTTAAATATTTATATAACGTGCATATCTCGAGGAATCGATATATATATATAAATAAAAGCTGATGTTTATCAACTCTGCCCAACCGATCAACGAGGAAAACGAGGGTTCATGTTTTTGGGCGCGACTTTGAGGTCATTCAAAGGAGCCGATTCGAGCTCAATGAGGAGCTTAATCAAGTAGAACTAAGCTCAAGAAAGCATCACATAGGTATGTTTTGATTGGGTGTTTATCAAGTTGGAATCATAAAGTGATGCTAGGATCATGGGTTGTTTGAAAATGTTTTGTTTATCGACTTTAGTCCCTCAACTCATATTTCGATGTTTCCCTGCTCATCGGGAATGCAGCTCATGGTTGTTCGGGGACCACTTGGAAGCGGATTTCGATTGGATTGCAGTATGTGAACTAGCTGAAGGTTTGTTGCTGATCTAAATCGATGAAGACGCTGCATTATACGCTGGGATGAAATACATGAGATCGTATCAGATAATTAGCGCGCTAGATTGCCTTTGCTAGCGTGTTAATTACCCAAAAATAAATTAAAAGAGTCGTATTTTCATGAATCCCGAAATGCAAGTGGACTTGTGGATTTGTCTCATGGTTCTTCATGCATCGTAATAAACTTTTTTGATCACAAATGGTCGATGATAAGCCGAGGAATAACGAGGAAATGAGAAAGGACCGAAAAGTTAGGAAATTTAGACAGAGACTCGAATTCCGATGTAAGTACTACATTCGCTTTTATTTATCAATATCATTTGGCCATTTAGCATATATAACTCATTTAGTTCATGGAATAGAATGGGGGATTATGTATATCATGGCGCTTTTAAATAAATGGAAAACAATGCTTAATGTGACCATGCTATAACTCCCGGTTTTAAGCACAGGTTTATAGGAGACGGGTTCCCTTCCCACTCTATATATTACTCCCGGCTCAATCCGGGACAGTGTCGTATGGATTACATACACACTGTGGGCTTAGGATATAAACTATCAAGTATTAAGGATAGGCTGTAGAGCACATATGCACAATGTGTCAGTCTTAAAATCGCACTAACGGCGCACAAGGGTAATCTACTCCTCTAAATTTTTATAAATTAATTAGGACCATGTTGTACTAATCCAAAACATTTTCTTTGCATCCGTTTATGTATCGAACTATACGCTTTCCATATTCTTTTTAGATATTATTGGATCATTTTGTTATTGCATGTTTCCTCTCAATATTATATGGAATGTCGATGGTTGGCGTGAATCCATACTTATCGAGCAGGTGCTCAGAGCACTCACCCCAATTAACAATTACAAAGTGTACTGCACGCAGTGCTACGAATTAGCGGGACAGAGAGCCAGTAGTAGGAGTCTCCGAATTTCTCTCTTCGATGTAATGATTTCCTCTACCTAATATATCATTGACACTACTTATTCGTAACATCATACGGGACGGGTGATTTTCATATAACCGCTGGGTATTCCGGCTTTGCTGGGTTTAAATACCGTATATCTTATTTTGATTATCGAAAAAGGTTTTAAATTTTGCTAGTTAATTTATCTAATTTAATCGATAATCGATATACACTCAAGTATTTATCTGTGAAGCGTGGTAAGGTCGCTTGCTCATGTTATTATGGTAAGGGTAATCAGGGCTTAATTAGGGTTTCAGGCCGGGGTATCGCCCTAATCAGTGCCAGGTGATGCTACACTTCTAGTCCTTTCACCCCCATGTAAAAGGAGGGTTTAAGCATCATTTTCGACACAAACACACACACACATACACATATCGACACATCGTAAAGAGTAGATCGGGGAGAAATTGTTTTAGAGCTTTTGAAAACCCTAGTTTCATGCATTCTTCAAATGTTTGATTGGAAGGATAAACTAATTCCGTTTAAGGAAAAATTTGTAATGTGAAAGCTGATAGCTGACGAGCTCTACGTCATTATCAGAGATCGAAATGGGAGTTCCAAATCGACATAGTTCTCGAGGATCTCACTTTCGTCTCTTTCGACAATTTCTTCCCATTTCTCAAATTGTCACTTGCATCTAAATCTTTAATCCCCATTTTAATTCCTTAATCGGGATCACCCGAATCTCGACGCGGGACCTAAATCGCGATACATGCACCGATCGAGGCACTAATGGTATACTGTGATTAAGTACATGCATGTCTAGTGGGTTATGTATCAGGTAGACTTACTCGCCGCTTTGTACAAATAGAAAGCGTTTAGATGTATGTGGGGACACGCCTCGTTAGCCAACATAATGTGGAATCTGCAGTTAGCATTTTGCAAAGTCTTTATTTAATACCATTATGAAATAAGGAATTACTGCAAAGTTCTACGGCTTGCGGTTTGTTAATGTAAATCAAATTAAAGGCATATAGTTCAAGAAATTAATGGAAATCATAAGATTGGTCTACGATACACATCAGTACATCTAGTGGACTAAAAGTAAAGAATGAAACGGTGTCACTCGGTGTCGGTGATAATGCAGCCAAGAGGGATATACGGCAAGCAGGCAGACTATTAGATGCTCCTCAGGATACATAAATCCATGGAGATCAAGTGGTTAAGAAGGGAACATCACCTTAATATATAATATTAGTGAATCAAACAACATGCAAACCAAATTCACTCATTCATTTATATGTTTAGGAAGAAGAAGTAATTGTCGGAGAGGAGCCGAATCATCAAGGTGTCAAGGAATCAATGGGAGTCAAAGTGAGAAATTATCAAGCTAGGGTGCTACATCAACTAGGTACACATCCTTTTTAGCTTCTAAATTAGAATAAGTTCCCGTTTTAGGCTAATTTTAG